>VWYI01026254.1:102919-446508 GCA_013399455.1 Anthoscopus minutus
CGCCATCCTACCTCGCAGCCAATTGTTTTATTTTACACAAAGTTAATAATGAACAGCACGTGCAGGGTTCAACCCTCGCCCCTCAGGTATGAGAGTTCTAATGTTTTTTGTACTTAATGACCGTTTTGCGTGAGCTTGCTCTGAACAAACTTTATCAATCATTTGGTGAACCCCACCACTCAACAGCACCCGGACCCTGTCTGTGAGCGAGGTGCCAGCACCTCGGATGCTCGGTCAGTGCTGGCACCCAGTGCCCATTCCTGCTTCTCTGGGGCTCTGACCATGTCGGTGACGAGGTGCTGAGGGCTGTGAGTGTGGAAATGCGATTGGAATCTCCCACTTTACCTTCTTCCTTGCTGCTTTCTGCTACATTTTTGAACATCGGGATGTATCAAGGGACTGACTCGGGACGTGGCCTCCACAATGGTACTCAGTATTCACCAAGACCTCCATCAAACATGGTCTCTGTATTCCTATTAAAAACTCTGATCGAATTTAAAGTCACAGCATTGATTTGTCAATGTCTTGTATGTCAGGTGAGGTCTCAGGAGGGCACTGCAGTGTCCCCAGAGCTGGCACAGGACATCTCTTTGCCAGCTGGAGGAGTGGACTTCGTGTTGCATCCTGGTCAGAGACCTGGACTTTGCCATCTCAAAAAAAACCACCCACCCTCATGATTTTTTGTGCCTTTGTAGACTAATTTCTTCTCATGCCATATATAACAGTACATTTCAAGACAGCCTTTAGCTTTGGTAAATTTTGTATATGCTTGGAAAAAAAAAGAATGTAAGAAACTTATGCCTATGACTGCAGTTATAGCAATGACAAATCTGAAATTTGTGTTCTTGCAAGCCTGACAGTGTTTGAAGTGCAAAGAGCCTAAATTAGTTCAGTTTTGGACCTGTAAAGCCCATCTCTTGTTACATCTCTCTATTCTCCTAAACACAAACAGCAGCAGTATTACTGTTCGTTTGATTTACTCCTTTTGGGGCACTTTATCCTATTTTACTGGTGAAAATGTTACTCCTTGGCCCTCGTGGATCTTAAGGCCTTGCTCAGGTCGCATTAATTGCATTAATTCCTGCTCTGCTCAGACTCACAGCCCCATCTGGTGGCACCAGGGCTCCTGCTGGAGCCCCGGCGGGCAAAGGTGAAAACTCCTGAGCTGCTGAGCTGGCGGCAGGTCCTCACTAGCCTCCCGTGTCTGAGTGAGCCTCTGGAGCAAAACTGCCTTTCTGGAGGATCTCACAAAGCTGGGCCCGCTAAAGAGCTAAGACTAGATCGATCTGAATGTAGCTGTGCTGTGGAGGAAGGTTCTTCACACTAAAGCATATCATGAGAGTCTGAGACCCATCTCTCAGAATATGTCGCCTGAGGAAGGGCTTATGCTCTTAGGCTCTGCTTTTAGAAAAGGCCTCTTCCAAAGGCCCCACAGAACATTCCTCTGTGTCTAGCTCTGGCCTTGAGTGTGGTTCAGCCTCTGATTTAGATATTTAAGCAAAGAGTTAATTTGTCGTGTCTGTTCTCCCAGTGGCACCAGGAGGACTCCTGTAACTTCAACTAAGCCATACCTTAAACACTGGTGCTTTGCAGAATGTAGTGCTTTTACCAGTAGCTTCAAATTTTATGTAACTGTGTCTGTATTGTCATTTTTCTTTTAATTTAGTTATAAAGCTCTTTGTTCCGTGTAGAACTCCACAATGTGTGCTGTCTTAAAAGAAGTCCATTCCCACTTTCTTAAAAGAGTAAAATACAAAGTAGGTAGAGTTCAGTCTCCTGTTTTTCTTCTCTCTTTTGAAATAGGTATTTTCTGATATCTTTTAGACTTATAATTGTACATTTAGCAAATAATGTAAATCATCCTTTACTTACCAGACAGAATGGAACATTTGAAAATTAAATGTGGTGTTACAGCCTCTAGATAATTTAGATGACCAAGGGCACAAGTATGCTGATGTCCATTTTCATTCCTGGGGAAGAGTCTGTTGCTTTTCACTAGTTTTGTACAAAAAGCACTTGGCTGAACTTACCTGCCCAAACAGAAATGGCAGGGTTTGTCTGGTTTAGGTTAAACTGGTTTGTGAAATTATAAACAGTAAGAAACTGCACAATGAATTTTCCACATCCTCACCTTTTCACAATACATAACCACAATTTAATCATGTGGTTTTCTAATTGTTGTACAAAAGAGAGCCTCACTTGTACCATGCCTTTATTTTTTTTCCCTCAATAGTCTTCCCAGTCTCACTGGTTGACAACAGAAGAAAGGAACCAAGTTTTACTGGATCTCAAAGCTTCAGGCTGGTCTGAGCTGGGAGAAAGAGATGCCATCTACAAGGAGTTCAATTTCAAGAATTTTAATCAGGTAATGATTGTTATATGCCACTTTTAATATAAAGGAAATGTAATTGCTTTAATTTCCATATGATCCTGATGGGAAAATATTTATATTCAGAAGTTTGGGAGTATCCTGGTGGGGCCAAATCCTCTTGGATTTGCCCTGATGAATTGCTCTCAGATTCTGATCTCATTAGGTGGAGTAAATTAATTCCATTTTGTAGCTGATAAGTAGATTTGTTCTAATATTACAATTTCTTGATTATAATATTCAGGTCATAGTTGATATTGTGGATCAGACAAAGCAGTATTTGATCCTGATTTTTTTTTTTTATTACTAGCACTTATAAATAAATGTTGGAAAAGCATAACTGATGGGCAGTGAGGATCATTTTTGTCAGGGAAATACGTGAGAAAAATGGGTAACTATAAGAAAGAACAGAAACTTTTGGAAAGCAGGGTGGGGAAAATAGGAACATTTCACCTTCTAAACAGGAAGGCAAAGTTCTAGTATATCCTTGATGGAGTTGTAATAGCCAATCTTGTAATGTCTTTGGCACACAGAATACACAGAGTGCTGGTTTTTATTTACCTCACTGGGTTTTTGTTTGGAGACAGGATCCTGAGCCACATCTCACAAGAACTTGTCTCAGACGTCAATTACAAACTTGCTTTAGAAATACTGAATTTGTCTTGAGATCCCTGCTCAGCTACATTCCCCTGAAAATTCCATTCTGAGGAATCATGACATTTCTTAGAAAAAGTCACATTCCCAGAGCATGCATTTCCTTTCTGTTTTATTTCTGAGGGAAGGGTGAGCTCTTTCTTGGGAGGGTAAAGAATTTCCAGGGGTTTGTAGGGATGATGGGTCTCACCAGGCTGGTTCTTTCTCTCACTATGGAGGAACATGGCCAACTCCAGTTTGAGGATGCTGTGGGTTTGTATGTAGGGATCAGAAGTTCTACTGTTTATTTATATGGCTGTGCTTAAACCCAGAACAAGATGTTTTAGGAAGCCACAGTGATCTGGATAAACAACAATTTGTAATGCTGGCCCTTTTTTTCTCTTTTTCAGTAATTGTCATAGTAAGGAAAGCCCAGGCAGTAGAGAGAGGGTGGGTGAGGTGAACTGGGAAAAATCAAAAGACAAAAAAACAACTGCAGAAAAGTCCAGCTCATTTAGCAGGACAGTGCTGGTCCAGGGAGCATGTCCAGAGCCCTGAGTATGTTTTTAACCTGAGTGTTCATACAGAGCAAGTAGAGCCAAATCAGTTCGTTCAGAGGGCAGTGAAGGGAAGAAGCCCATGAGAGGGAGCTCACAGGAAGCCTTGGTGAGATGTGCAGGCTGCTGGGGGCTGGAGCAACCAGGAATGAGGTGGGATAGAAGTGACCCTTGGAAGAGTTGAGATTTTCTGACTTTGAATATTCATGAAGTGACATCTCTGCCTGGTTATGGTCAAAGATTTTGTTGGTTCAGCACAACTAGAAATGAAATTCCCCCCAGAGTTAATTAAAAAGCGGGTTTGCCCACTGTAAATGAGTAACTCAGATCAGATGGATTTAGACAGTTCCTCTCTGCCAACATTCAGGTGAAGAGACAAATCAGTGTTCTGTACCAGCAGATATCTGGAAAATGCATTGCTTTGACAATTGTAAAATTTACAAAGTAGTATGTATTTTTTGACAGTGTAGATTTGTCTTACAGCATGGGTAGATATCCATATGTCTTCCTCATCTGAAGGTGAATGGAGCACATACCAGTACAGGAAGTTGAGTATATTTAAATTAGCTTATTGGTAAATGATGAACTATATGTTCATACTTCTAGTACCTGTAGTAGTGGGAAGAGGACTTTAAAAAATTGCCATTTGAATTGTTTGGGAGATACTAGAAACAATGTCTTTCATTCTTAGCTGCTTTCATGGATGTAAGGCAGAAATGAGAGCAGAGGCTGGGAGTTGGCTTCAGAATGGAATTTCTGCCCTCAGTTTGGGGAAAAAGCCATGCTCGTGAGTGCTCTGGGCAGCTCTGGTTGGATCAAGCATAGATGTGAATATCTAAAGGCAGCATTTTTCACCTGTTGATTTTTGTGAATTTACTGCAGTGTCCCCTTTGCAGTTGCAGAGGGCAGAAACGATTCCTGTTTTCATAGTCCAGGAGCAGGCACAACATGCACATCCCAAGGGCTTAGCTGGTATTAGAGAGTGGGTATTTGCTGGTATTAGAGAGTGGGTATTTGCCTTTCGATAAGTTGAAGCTGAAAATAAATGTAAATTATGCATGTATGCTTAATTTTATTAAATTATGCACATATGCTTGTATTTATAATATTAGTAAATACTGTGTTTACTACAGCCTAGGAAACAGATGACAAAAGTGGAGCTATACCTACTTTGTACTGTGGGAGAATTTAGTCCTGCAGTGAAAAAATTGAACTTGTAGGTACAACTGCTTTCATTTAATGTAATAAATATTCTATCTACAGGATTTAAAGTGTTCAGTAAAAGTCAAAGGACTGAGAAATGTCATTTCCTCAGTGATCTTCTTGCTGCCTTTTTACAGATGGCATAAAATCAGGTGTGGAAAAAAAATAACCCCCCAAAATATAAAAAAAAGAGTAGTTGAGCTGACATGAAAGGTATTTAAAATTTATGTTTTGCAGATGATATTGGTATGATTAATGTATTCATTGCTTTTTTAAAAATTTTTTTATTGCTTCTTGCAGATAATGTTCATGATGCATGGAAAATTCTGTGGCTTCAAAATCTATGCCAGGTTTACAAAGTCTGTGTATGTCAACAGATGTTAAGAATATAAACACAACTTTTATTATAAAGTTGTGCAAATGTGTAGACATGAGCTTGGTTTATGTATATTATTTTCAGCATGAGAATGAAATGAAACTTCTGTGAAACAAGAGTTACTTAGATTCCTGAAGTTTTCAGGCTGAGATTAGTTCAGTTATAAAAGTGACCAGCAGTGAGCTGCCTTTGTTAGGCTGATGAGCTAATGACACTTCTGGCTCAGGGAATTAGTTTGTAACCCAGAATTTGAAAGCACTGATTTGGTTTGTTAGTCTGAAGATATGTTTTCATGAAAATGAACTTTGGTGGTACAATTCTCTGAAATAAGCTGGAAACCAGCCTGGGGTTTCTGCTGAAAGCCATTGGTTGGTTTTGTTGCTGTGGATGTCCTAGGGGACTGGATGGCACTGGCTGTATGTTCCAGTTATGTGAGGCAGGCTCCTGGTGGGTTGGTGTTCTGTATCTTGTATAAAATCAAATACACCAGTAGTGGTGGGAAAAATGCATTTCAGCTGTAGAGGAGAGAGCTGTGTCCTGAAGAGCTGTGCTGATGGCACCAAAGCCTGCATTCCTCCTGATGCCTTACAATTGCCCTGAGCTGTTGCCACTGGGGAGTGGCAGGTAGGCAGTGATGAGTTAAGACTGGAGTCTTTTACTTTTCAGGACCCTCGATGGGATGCACTCACTCAAAGCCTCCGGGTTGAGTCACTTTTCCAAAGGAACGTGTGCTTGGCAGAAACCTCTGAGTGAGTTTTTGGAGAGGAGGTGGGCTTGGAGCACTCTGTGGCAAGTCCCAATCCCTGCTGTGCATCTGGGTGAGCAAGAAACCTCACAGCCACAACAGGGAGCTTCTTTGGGGTCTCTCCCAGGCTGCAGGGCAGAGAAGAGTGGTGGGTGAGGCTTTCAGGCCATGGTGTAGCATCCATGAAGGGATGTTCACATCCATTCACATCTTTGTGCTGCTGAAACAAAACAGTTTTCTTCCTGTGGAGAGAGCTCTCTGCTTCCAGTCTGCTCAAACAAAATTGGGAATTGGGATAGAAAGTTAATTTATTCCTCCAGATCATGCTGGTAACTTCTCCCAGCATTTCAGGTCAGTTCACCTTGGGAGCAGTGATCTGGAAGAGGGCACAGGCCTGATTTAAAGATGTGAATTGCCCCCAGATTCATCTGAAGCCCAGTCCTGAGCTGTGTGGGAAGTGTGCCAAGTGCTCAGTTTGGGTCCTGTATCCAGCTGCTCACTTAGCCTGAATTTGCAGGAACATCTTAGCTCTGAGACTTCCATGTCTCTTGTCAAAGTTGGTTGGATTTGACCAGAGGGTTTAAGGGGCAACTGGCTGTGTGATTGCATTTCCGTAGGTAATCACACCAAGGCAGCAAATGCAGTTGGGAAATTACAAAGGTGGGCAAGCTTGCTGACGGTCAGGTTCAGAATTTACAGCTGCTTTCTTTTATAGGGTAAGTTTTTAATTAAGTTTGTTAAAAAAAAAAATTCAAAAAAGATTGTGTAGGAAGTCTCCATAAGACCGCTAACGTCATTTTCTAAAATGACAGGAAATCAAATGCTCTACGATTTTAAAGCTATTTCAGATATATTTTTTGTCTTTTGGGACAAGAGGATGGAAGTGGAAGATGAGCCTGAGGGGAGAGGACAGTACAGAAAGGCTGTGCACTAAGAGTAGATGCACACGTGTCTCAGTGCAATTTGGGTTTTGAGAATATATTTAAAGACCTAGCAAAAAATATAGGTGTATTAAATTATTATTCTCACTTTGCATTTCCTTTCTAGATTTGCTATCTCTCTTGATTGGAATCTGGGAGAAGAAATAAGATAGAGCATGTTATCTCCCTCCTGGTGATACCAATTTTTTTTCCTTTGGCTGTAGGGAGACATGCTCAGTTTTGTCCCTTTAAATTGATGATCCTTGTTGTATGATCCCAGTTACACATCCAAATGAATTTGGTAGGATATGCAATGCATACTCTTGATTTCTTTCAATGGCAGTACTTGGTGCCAGTGCCTTAAATCTGGGTCCATCCTTCCTTTTTCTACTCTTGGCATGTTGCTTCGTTTTTTACGTTCATCAAAGGTTTGGAAAATTTTATACATATAGGCAGTGTATTTTGTTGCCACTTTATGTACTTAATCTTTTGGCTGTTTGTCTGAAATACATCCATGCTTTTTATGTATTGAAAACATTATATCCTTTAACTTACAATCTGCAGAGTTAAAATGAATTTTATGGTAAATATTCAGTTGTGGACCACATCTCCAGCTTTTTATATGCCACAGCGGTCTTGTGGGTTTTTTTTCTTCTCCATTGTCTGATAGTGAGGTCATTTTCAGTCCTCTTGAGATATTTTATTCCCAGCCAGATGCAGGCCATATATTAAAAGTAGCACCTGTGGCTAATATCACAGCAGCTTACCATAAATTTACATGGTAACTAGGATTATATCTGTCAAGACTGTTAAAAAATGTCTAGTTTTAATTTGATTTCCAGTATTGAAGGAGCTCTCCAACATTTTGCTTCATAACTATATTTTAAAAGTTAAAATCACTCCATTGTTAAGTTTTATAGCACTCCCAATGCCCATTAAGTTGATTTGTTAAATGGGGGTTAGAATAAAGCAAGTTGGCTACAGGAGGATCGGAAACCAACCCATTTGTGACAAATTTAGTCCTCACGTGTGAATCTTCTCAGAGCCTGGGGAGTGATTGGATTCAGGTGCACCCTGTGTCAGTTGTGTTTAACCTCAAAGTCTGAGCAGCCTCAGCTCAACTGTCACTTCTGCTAATCAAAAGTTGGACCCATTTTCATACATTTTGGGGGAGAATTGCTGTTTTTAATAGTATTGCATACATTAGTATACAATTTAGTAGTATTGCTCTGCCAGCTCCTTCTGCTAGTTTTGCATTTGATTGCCTTTCGACTAAAAAGAAATTATTTTTTTATCCAGCTAGGTAGGTGCTGGTTTTCACATAGGCTTTCTGAAACTGCTTCATTTTCCATTATCCTTTGAGTCCTCTCCCATATGCTGTGATTTGTGCACCTGCAAAGTTATGAAAGTATTTCTGTTGGTAGTTAAGTTCACTAACTTCCCAGCATTTATGAATACAATAACTGATTTATAATAAATCAGAATTATTTATGAGTGGGTTTACAGAGTTGGGAATATCTTCGTATCTGAAAATAATGAATTTTGGGCATATTTGCCTGTTGACATTTTCTTTTATTAGAAACTGATAGTGAAGTTTCTGGAACTGGCAGAGGTTAACCCGCAGGCTGAGACACAGTCATTGAACTGCATCAAGTGTCTCAGAGCAAAGCACCAGTAAAAAGATATGATTCCTGGATGGTCACACCTTCCTAGAGTTTATTCTTGGGATTGACTGAGTAAATAAGAGTCTCGCCTCTGAGTCGGCAGGTCAGGGTGCAGCTGTGGGATCTGGCCATGATCCGCCTGCCTGCGCCACTGCCTGTGGGACAGAGGTACTGCAGAGTCTGGGGAAAATGAAATGAGAAATTCCAGGGAGATGTCTTGTTTGGAAGCTTATGACTCACCTTCCTTGGCCTTGTAGAAGGAGGAGATGATACTGGAGCTCTAGTCAGCACGTCCTGTGTCCAGTTAACTGGCAGTCAGTGGTGAGAACTTAGGCAAAGCTTGGAGGTGTGTGGTGGTAGAAATGTGTGATCTGATTGTGTCCAAGAAGTGAAATCCTTAGAGCTAGGAGTTGGGAAATAAGGTATTTTCTACTCATAGCCATCATGGTCTGCCGTGTACAAACCCATACAATCATAGAATGATTTGAGTTGGAGGTGATCCCAAAGCTCATCTCACTCTGAATCCCTACCATGGGCAGGGCCACCTTCCACTATCCCAGGTTGCTCAAAGCCCCTTCCAACCTGGCCTTGAACACTTCCAGGGATGGGACAGCCACAGCTTCTCTGGGGAACCTGTGCCAGGGCCTGCCCAACCTCACAGGGAGGAATTTCATTCCAATATCCTATCTATCCCTGCCCTCTGTCAGTTTGAAGCCATGGCCCCTTGTTCTGTCACTCAATGCCCTTGTAAGAAATTCCTCATCTCTCCTGTAGCCCTTTGGTGGTCCTTCTATGTGCTGTTGAGTATCCCATCTCCTCTTTGCCAGGGTCTGTGTGTGCAGATGCCACCAGCCTTGTGTTCCACCTGCCTGTGATGTGTTGTTACAGTGCCCATGTCACCATTATAATTTCATCACAGCACTGCCAGTGGTGTCAGGCCACCGAGGCTGTTTAAAATGTCACAATATGAATCATATATTTAAAAATTGTTTTTAGGTTGAAGACTCACATGTAGTCATATGTCCTTCATCTCTTTTATCATGCAAAATGTCCCATCCTGGTTGTGGCAGAGTTTGCATCACTGGTTTTTTTTTTTTTTGTTTGTTTGTTTTTTTTTTTTTTTTTTGTTGTTGTTGTTTTTGTTTTGTTTTGTTTTGGTTGGTTTTTTGTGGCTTTTTTGTTTTGCTTTTTTTCTTTTTGTCTTAACTGTAATTTGGCATACTCATTTTCTTGATGAGCTAAGTCATATTTCTCCCTAGAATAAACTATTATTTTATTGTTTATAATTATTGGGGTGTGGTGTTTCTAATTGCTGAGTTTTCTACCTCAGTGGACCTGTTGTATCTCCTTTCATGCACTCTACTGCTTAAAATCTGCCCATTTGACCTTTGGGCTGCTCTCCAGTTGACTCCAGTACAAATGCTTTTCTTAACAGATGGATTTATTATCACTCAAGTCAAAATTATTACAGCATTTGTCATATGTTTGTTACATGGCATTGATCTGAAAATGTAAAAGAAATTATTTGTCAAAATGCCGTTTGGATGTCACAAGCTGTCTTGTAGATTTGTAGCAAAAGAAAAGTTTCTCTTTTTTTCAGCTGCACATATTGATTGTTTCAATTAAACAGAACAAATAATGTTCTATCAGCGATATGGACAGTGCTCAGAGAGATAAATGGGAGCAAGTCAATCTAATTTTAGCTACAGTTTGGGCATTTTCCATGATAAAACACCTTTGGAAAATGAACGGAAAATTCAGTGGGTTTGAATTCAGGTGAATAGCTTCATTTGGGAAAATGCAAGTATGACTGCCTCTTTTGAAGAAGAAGGCCACTCAGATGAATGTTTTTGTCTTTTCAGTTAAGGAAAACTGTTTCTTGAAACAGGAGTTTCTTGAAACTCCTTTATGCAATAAGATTGATTTTTATGGGGGCAGTGGAATGATGCTGGTTAAATGCAGTCCTGGTTGTTTAACCTTTTGCATCTCATTGCTTTTGGAGCAACGCCTGCCTGTGGTTTCAAACTACGCTGCCTTTAGCACCAACAGCTCTCACTTTCTCATACTCCCACAAAGGAGCGACACACTTTGGGATATTATTCTCTGCAGCTGCAATTAAAAATGGACTCTGACTAGCAGAATAAACTAAAACAAAACTACAACGCCCCTATTTCAAAATGACCCATTACTCACCAAAAGCACATCAAACCCACTTAGCGGACATCCGTTAATCCCGCCGTGAGCCAGCTCAGGCTTTAATGCACACTGTTTTACACGTTAAGGGGTTTGAAGTCATGGGCCAGCGCTGACCTTTCGCATCTGCTCCTCTCGCAGTAGGAATCTCCGCTCGCCGCTCCCCGTCAGGGTGGATTAGCGTGATGAAGTGCAGCTCTTCTGCTGGCTGCAATTTTGGGTTTTGATCAGAATTATTTCTTTCACAAACAATCACGTTTGGCTAAAACATTACATCTGCTCTGAAAAGCCACTGGCAGGGCCATCGTTCATCAGGGCAAGGCGTGTGGAGGTTTTTTAGCCCTGTTTTATAAAGCTGCAAACCCACTTCATGTGGCTTTTTTCGGGAAGAGCTTCCTTTCTTGCTCTTCCCCTTGCCCTTTATTCCTGGAGCTTTGTTTGCTGAGACAAGAAGTAATTTTGGATGAACGTGAAGCTGGTTGTGATGTCTTGGAGGGGTTTGGTGGGAGCACGGTGATGAGTGGGAAGCCCTGTGCTGAGTCAGCACTGCACTGTTGAGTTTATTTATTGCTAAGGATGCTTTGAAAGAGATTGTTATTTATTCCTAGGATCAGAGGAAAAAGTCCTGATTACATAATATGCTGTGATTTTCCTCGGACTGGGATGAGAATGACAACAGACAGTTAAATATGTCTGTGTATGTCTAAGGTGTCCCTGGTTGATGGAACTTTTACTCTGTCTTACAATGGGTGGGTGTTAGTAGTAAGCAAAAATGCTGTTAACTGTGCCAGCACAGAATGTTGTATTTATGTATGCATCTTGTAATGTTTGATCTAACAAAAAACCCAAGAGTTGTACAAAGGGTTTCCCTTTGTGGTGTGCTCATATGAATTTGTAAAAGAAATTTGGTGTTTGCTGGAGGACTCAGAATTACTATTTGCCTCCCCTCCTGAGCCTGTGTCTGTTTCCAGATGGACCAGTGTACAAGCAACATGGGTTGCCCAGAGAAACTTTTGTGTTCTGGTAAAAAAACAACCAACAGAAACCCCTTAGAAATTCTAAAAATATTGCTCATTGAACATACTCTTTCACTTCCAGGCATGTGCTTGGAGCATAAGAAGGGATCTGAAGGCAGTGGATAGTGCTAAGTGCAGGTTGAGTACCTGAATTGTTGGCAGTTAGGTGAGCCTTGTCCTAATAACACAGCTTAGTGTAGCTGCTTTTATCCTCTTCTCTGTGACCTGCTCTAGCCATTCTTCCAAATAGCAGAGACAGGAGATGAAGCTCAGGTCAAGGAGACCTACAGACCCCAGAGGGGACAAAGGGCATGGCAAACCAGGCAAGGGACTCAACTGTGCAGAGTTTGAAGGATGCCCCATCTTGTTTGGGAAAATTCTTGGTCTGTCTTACTCTTTTTCCTGAAATGATCTGTTGTTTTTAGACTTTACATGTCTTATTTGCAAAATAACATTTGAATTTTATGGTGCTATATAAATTAGCAGCCCAGGTAAGTCTTGTCCTGAGTTCATTGCCCCTGTGTATCGTCTAAACTCTTCTACTATAAATGGTGTCCAAATGTTAAAGCTCATTCTTACAGTATGGTTGGATACCTTCAGCAGTTCAGTTGAGTGAAAGGATTCCCTGAGTGGATCTGCAGTAGATGGCCCTTAGTTTGCTTTATTGCAAATCTTTAGCTCTTTCTAGCTTCTGGCTTGGCCAGGAGAATGATTAGAAGACCTGTCCAAATTCTTCACATCTCCATCATATTTTCTCTGTTGCATGTTTGAATTGCTGAACTTTAAAAAACCAAACTAAACCAGAAAAGTTGACAGGGTAGTAGAAGATGAAATGATCATGAGTCCAACATCTTCTCTTAATCCATCATAAAGCAAAGCTTTTCTTACCACTCTTTGATGTGTTCTTAGGATCATAAATGGCAGAGATTTAGAGGATTATCAGAGGCAGGATATGATTGCCCTTGGATGCTCAGCAGAGAAGATGTTGGATATTAAACTGATAGTATATGTAATCTTGGCCAAAAGACCAAGGAAAATTTTATCTGAGCATCCCTGTGTTATCAACAGCATGTGAACTTCACTTTCATGTCTACAGAATGAAATCATTCCTTCGCATATGAGTAAAAGCAAACATTGGGGAAAATTGCAGAATATTTTGTTCTGCTCTAGTCAAATCTGTTTCATCCAAAATGTGGCATGATGGGATAATGAACTTCTCTGTTCTTCTACACCATACCTGCACTCTGTAAAAGTCAGAGGATTTGAGAAACTTTTAGAAGTGGAACATTCACTTAAATTAATTCTGATTTGCTCTGGTTTATGATACCATCGTGTCATGGGCTAGCATTGTGCTGTTGAGGATAATTCATTGCACTCTGCCTTAGCAGAGGACTCAGGTGTCTGAATTCAGAAGGGTGGAACTGAGGACTCCCTGCACCTTGTTACTACTTTATTTTTATTGTGGTTTGTGTGATGGCTTTATTACAGTACAGCCAGGAGTTTGATTTGCTGGACCAAACATTAGTTTTAACAAGTCAAATTATCATTGTTCTTTCAGTTGTGCAGCCAAGGGAGTTTATTATTTTAAGTGCCTGATTACTTTAGCAGGTGCTCAGTTAATGGGCACTTCACTGTGTTATTTCATGTTTTTAGGTAGGGTGTTCATTTTAAAAAGTCATGTTTCTTGAAATAGCTGTTTTATTTGGTGCAAACCTCCTAAGGGCAACCTTTATATTCCATTTTTTAACACAAAGCGCACAAAAATGGCTTAGGAGGTGGAGAGCCACTTTAAGATTATGATGTGGCTGAAGGATTTCTTCCATATTCTAGTTAGGTCCTGAAACTTGGGATTATTTCCCTTCTTTTTTTCTGGAAAATGTAATTTAGAGATCTAAAATTTTAATAAATGAAATAGTATTTATTAGTCTATGTATATAAGTGCTGATGTACCTGGGGAAAAAAGGAAAAATAAAAGCATTTGTCTTCTGTATTTTGGTATGTAATGATGCATCACAAATACCACATGACCTAGTTCCAGGTATGGTTGGAGCTTAGGGTATCTGCTTATTTTGCAGAAGTTGTTATGGGCAGCTGTCATTATATTTATCTACCTATAAACAAATGTATGTATTCTGTAATACGGTTGTATTGTCATTGAAACTTTTATCACTTCCAGAAAGTTTTTTTGCTGGCTTAGGACATCTCCATGTTCTCTCACTTCTACTCCATCAGGTCTATAAATCTTTCTGGTGGAACAGGTGATTAGTTTTGGTGTGAAGTCTGCTTACTGAATCACCAAGAATATTATCTGTATTCTGTTCATGAAAGCCAGTCATGGCAAGTGCAATCGCTTTTCATCATAAAAAGGAAAACAGGAAAAAATATCCTCAGCATGGAGGCTGCTGGAAAAGTCAAGATGAAGAAGGTAAATAAGTGTAGCATTTTGTGGTTTATTATTATCAGTAAGAGAAAAGGCCTAAATTCAGCAGTTGTTAAAGTCCTGACATAAACAGGCTTAGAAAAGATCAGGTTGAGGTTTGTTGTGCAGAAGGCACACAAGGGTTTTTTGCATACTTAATGAACTTGAGAGGAGGACGAGAGCAAAGCAATGAGCAGGACTCAAGTGCAGCAGCTGAGTGCTCTCTACCTTTCTCAAAGTCCCTTTCCTTGCACTGATCCATGTCCACTGACCATAGCAAAATAACTGAATTTGCTTTTCATAATGGTTGAATATCAGATGGGGCAAATGACATTTGTATCTGCTTTTTGACTGTTGATGGGTTTATGGTAAAAGAGATTGGATTGGATTGGATATAGAAAGAAGTTCTTCCCTGTGAGGATGGTGAGACCCTGGCACAGGTTTCTTAGAAAAGCTGTGAATGCCCCATCCCTGGGCTGTTCAAGACCAGGTTGGATGGGGCTTGGAGCAACCTGGGATAATGGGAGATGCCTATCCCCTAATGCCTGTGGCAGGGGATTAGAACTAGATGGTGTTTAAAGTGCCTTCAAGCCATCCTGTCCTTCTGATTCTGTGATGTCATAGCTTAGGTCACTGCTGAGCTGGGAAGAGGAAACCTCGAACTCAAATCCCTTTGGAAAGCTGCATCTCAAGCCCTTTCAGAACTGTGTTGTGCCTAGTGCTGCACTATGTCTAGAGGGTGCTGAGTGAGTCCAAACTTCCCTTTGCCACAAGTGGCGTGGGCTTTTCCTGGGACAGCATTCCTGGGATTGCCTTCTGTCATCTCCTGTGACTCTTGACATTGTACTGGTACCTGTGTGAGAAGTATCCCTATCGAGGCAAGGCTGCACTTCCCAGCTCCACTCCTCTCTGCCTCCCTTTATTCTTCATGTTCTTCAAATTGGTAAATCATATGACAATAAACAGAAATACTCTCAGTGAAGAGAGAAGGGGAAACTGTTGTTTATCTGGTCAGGTGGTTTAGATTAGCAGTGATGCTAGTCTGTATTATGTTACTTTAAATCATAGTGTCCCAACAGGACATAAATTATGAAGATTGTTACAGTATGTTTCATCCAATGTAAGATCAACAAATTGGAATAATTTTTTTAATAGGAAAATCAGTGCTTTGGCAAGGTTAATGTTGAAGAATTTAATTTAACTTGAGCTTTGCTTGCATTATTTCTTAATATATAAAAACTATTTGCATAATGTACGAAGTATAAACATTTTTAGAATCAAAGGCAAGAATGCCTTTTCCAAGATTACATAGAGTGGCAAACTACTTAGAATAGATCAGTGTTTGTGCTTTTGCTGTCAAAAATATTTGATATAGAGCTGGCAAGCTGGTTTCTTCACTGACATAATTGTAAACAAGTGTTGGGAGACAGAAACAGCATTCTTTGGAGAACATGGTGTAAAGGTTTACACATTCTCCACTGCACATCTAACACAGCAATGTTTACAACTGCAATGTAAATAGGTAACCTTTTTTAGAGTGTAAAGCAGCATTGCATTTTTGTGTAAATGATGTATGCAGATAAGTATGGGGGATACGAGTGGTCAGCTCTGGATTTTCAAAGAACATTGTAAACGCAGAAAAGCATTGACAATTCAGTTTGAAATTGGAGTTGTAGGGCTTTATACAGTTTCAGATATTGCTATGAAGACAGAAATGGCATCTAAGTCCTTTAGTATTATTCTTCCATCATTTCCCCTCATTAGTATTCTTCAGAGTTAAGACTGCTGCTTTCCCCCGTCACAAGTGATGCTGTGGAAAAAGAGGATTGCCTCTGTTCACAATATTTGACTGCTCAAGTTATTGAAGAGGAGAAAACCAAATTTCTACCAGTGGTTCATCAGGTGTTGTTTACTTTCAGACCCATGCCAGGATGGGGTGGAATGGAGAGAGTAGGGAATTGTAGGCACAATGCCTGATCTGCCTCATCCATGCCTTGAAGCCTCAGCAGAGAGATGTGGGACGTGAGTTTAGCTCTATTTTGGGGCATGATTATTTGAATTCTTAATTACTATGCCACTGTTCATGGATTAATGTTAAAAAGGGAGGGGAGCAATAAGATGTTCACCTGATTTATGTTGTGTACGAATCCAGACCAGACCAAAAAAGAAGGAGGAAAATACCTAGTGTCATTTGGATCCAGTGGCCCTGAGGATGGTTCAGGCAGATTGATGGTGCCAGCAGGGAAGAATCCCGATATGGGCATGTAGTTTTGGGAATGAATATGTGTCCTTCTGTGCTGCCATCACCTTCCTAAATACCAGTTAGATTCCTCTTTTTTTTGTTTTAACTATGTTGTTATTTTCAGATAAAGAGTATAGCTTTGTGATTTATGCATATTTATATGATAAAAGCATTTAGTGATGGAGTAAATAGAATCAACATAAAGCAAAGTCCAGTCTTTTCCTGAGAGCACAAGAGAAAATGTTGTGACTAGCAGCTATTCCTGACTTACAGTATCTTGACTTTAAAGAGCTTTTTTCTTTTATCTGCTGACTTGTAGCTCACTGTTAGGTAGTAATGTCAGCTGGATATGTGAAAGCTTCTGGAGTCTGGGAGTGAACCTTAGTGATTGATTTTATTGTTACAAGTGTCAAACTGCTAAGGAGAATACATGCTGTACCCTTGGTACTTTTTACTCAGGTAAGTGGAGAGCAAATGTGTGAGGTGTAGTCATTTCCTGTGTGACAATGTCACTGTAACCTGAGTAATTTATTAATTTCCCACTGATAAATGGTACAGATGCAGTCTGGGTGGTGGGGAATGGAAGACAGGTAGCCCTGACACTGCAGAAGGTCAGGGTTAATGCTACCTCCAGCATTATAATGACAGATGGGAGGCAGAAACCTTAAGGGACTTGTGATTAGCACATCCTTTCCTTGGCTGGGCGTCCAGAGGATTTAAGAAGCCCGAGTGCATACTTTATTTTTTAACACAACAAACAAATAAAAAGTGTGCATGGTTATATTGTTGAGCCTTCAGCTGTTTTGCTTAAATATCTCCACTTAGAGTCAAGTACTGTCAGCTGCTTTCTTTTGGAGATGCACAGGGGTGATCCATCACGAGGAACTTGTGGTGGGTGATGTATGAGCACAACACAATGACCTGTGAGCCTTTGATGTAAGTGATAACTCACCAAGATAATGTTGGCAAGCATTGTACAAAAGCAGCATGTTTAAAAAGTACTAAGATGAATGGACTCCTTGCTTAAGAACTGTGAAAGGAAGAATAATATCAGATTAGCTCCAGGATCCTGCGGTTCTCCTAAAGCTGTGCAGCTCTGTAGAGAGCAGAGGAGTGGATGGAATTTCATCTTTCCTCCCACTTCTGACAGCAAAGTGTCTGGCCTTGGTTTTCCCATTCTCTGGCAACAAAAGTTACATAAAGTTTTATTTTGTGATAGTGGATTATATAAATTTCAAAAGCATCTTGACCAGTCACAAAACATTATGTGACAGCTTTTCTTTTAAAAGTTTCTTTAAGAATTCTTTTGAAGTTTACCTTGGGTTTTCTTCACTTTTTAAAGTTAGCTTGCTTTTGTAAGAGTAGCCCTGATTTTTGTCTCATGGAGACATACTAGGGCTGCTAATATTTAATAAACATTTTAGATGTGAACCATTAATTTTTAGTTCCTTATTTCATGATCTTAAAAGACATGAAGAGATGTACTAAGGCATCTTTGTCCAGGCAAGATTACTTCACTGCTTACTTGTGTTGCTCTTCATGGTTTTTTGCAGGGACTCTGCACTCTGCCACCCCTTGAGTGGTGTGATCTACTTATGTGGAGTTCCCTGAATGTCTGGATACTATTTTATCCCAAATGTCCTAAAAGGGTTAGGTTAAAAGTGTGTCTAATACGTCTATTACTGAAAAACCAGAATACTTCATAATATTTCATTGAAGTCTCTTTTGATACTTCTTTATGGCTCCTAGAAAATGCACAAAACCTTTCTTTCTCCTGTCTTTTTATTTTTGAGGGAAAAATCAGAAAAAGTTTTCATCTGGGTCCAAGGGACTGCATATACCTCTTATTAATAGAGTGAAAGTCAAGACAGTGTTGGATCTCATTGCCATGAGTGAAGTGGTTGTCCCACTTTAATCAAGAAATGTGTGATGGTCTGATAAACTCTGCCACCAGTGCAGTCTTGACAATGATCTTGCACTGCAGACCGCATAATAATTTTCATTATTTTTAATTAAAGTTGAAGAAGTGCAGACTCCTGCACAAATTAAGGTTGGTTGTGTTGCCGGAATGCGGTAATTACTTTAATTGATCACAAGATAGTTTCCTTGATCACCAATTAGACCAAATTACCGATCAAATTTCAAGACGTGAAGAAATGTCTAAACTGATTTTGTATAATAGTGTTTTCATAGCTAATCAAACCTAAAGATCTTTTCCTTCCAGAGCCAGTTGTATTTTCCCAAAGAAAGGTTAAGGCTCTACAAATATAAAGGTGATTAATGAACAATAGCGTTCCAATTCATTTAATTAGCAAAGGAAGTATTTAAGACCTTAATGGAGATTATGTTGATAACATTGCTCAGTAGGACCATAGCTCATTTTTTTAGTGAGAGATACATTTTGTGTGTAATTAAAGTAAACTAAAATGCAAGGAGTATTGTGCAATGAGGGAGAACATCTCTGAGCAGGGCATGCACGAAGGCGGGCAGGCTTCTTTCTTCACTGTGACACTGGATTGCTCTGGTTGGTTCAGATGTGGGCAGCTGAAGCAACAAGCAGCAGGACATGTTCTGGGGAAGAGTCCACTGTGCTGGAGTTTATTCCTTTTCATGAATTGGACAGCCTCAAGTTGAGCAGTCTTCGGTAGGATGAACAGATTTGAACATGTCCGTTTTATCCAGCTGGAGACTCGACTCTCTGCGAGGAAGGGGCAGTGGGATGTCATGTTGGTGCACTGACTGGGGGGATTTGGTGGTCTTCCAGTGGGGAGGATTTGTCATCTGAAGTGTGAAGGAAAGTATATAGAGCAAATTAATTTTTTAGAGTAATTTGCTTGTGTAATTCTCTCTGTGTGCTTTCGTTAGAGCAGTGATTATTGTTTCACCATCAGTGACTGTTTGCAGCATGACCTGGATCTGTACATGGGCAGGTAGGTCCTGGGATGAACAGACACCAGTAGAGCATACACAAACCTGCTAGGGGGTTTTATAAATTTATGTTTATTTTTTTCCCTTGCTATTTGTTTCTGTACAGGCAGTTTAGTTGCAGACACATCACTGTTTTAAACTTTTAAGGATATATCTGTGTATAGATTGTTGTGTTCGGAATAGCATTTTTATTAAGACCACAAACACTGAAAACACTTAAATCAATACTATTAATTAAATTTTCCAAATCATTGCTAATGTCTGATGCACAGCTTGCAGCTTTCTACTTCAAAGCATGCTGCTGAAACATGGGCAAATTTTTAAAAGTAATTGTTCACTCAAAGTAAAACTAAACGGGGCAAGAGCTTCAAGGGAAGTTAGATTCTCCTAAATTTTGGAAAGCTCTTGGGTCAAAGAAAAAAGGCTTTTTAATTGCTGACAGTTTGGTGATTTCCAAATGACAAACCTCATTGGAATGATTTTCTCTGATTATAACGTTTGCATTCATTTGACTGGCAAAGCAACCAAAAAAGTCATTCTTCATCCAGGCACTGATTCTTTTTTTTTTTTTTTCTTAAAGGTTTTTGCAATTTGTGAGAAGGAAAAAGACTTGAAACTATTATCAACCATTATATGTTATTCATTGACCACATGTTCGTTTGAAATGGCCATCACTTGGTGGAATGCAAGCTATATACATTCTCTTCCATAAATTAGCACTAAAAACCTACCTAAATCAGGTATGGTTTTGTGGAGCTTGTTGTATTATAATCTGAACCAGACTGTAATGTGGATGTTGCTCCAGCTTTGCATGTTAATTCAGGTCCTCAGCCCGATGGATGGAGCTTGGTATGAGCAAGGCCTGCTGCCTGCATCCTGCTCATGCTCCCAGGCCCATTGGGCCCCTCTGCATAATTACAGTCTTGATTTGCATGGACATTCTAATTTTCTTTATAATGCAGTGATTTGCTCCTAAGTATTTTGGCAAGGGCCTACTGTTATTTTCCTTTTGAGCCTATGTGTCCTGAGGGAGCATGTAGGGACAGAGGATTGGAAAACCTATTTTAACTCATTTAAAGGGAAGATATGTCCCATAAAGCAGAAGGGCAGGCCCACCTGCTGCCTTTTTCTCCCCAGTGAAATAATTAGTAAAATGGTTAAATGGAGGGCTGTGTTTCTGGGAGCAGTGTTGATCATACTGTGGCATGGTGTTTAATTAGAAATGGCACGTTTCTGAGAGGCAGTGCAGGATGAGGGACTCAGGATGCATATTTAAAATCCCTGCTGATGCCAGAGGTAAAATCATTGTTGTCATGCAATAGCTTTGAGTCCTGGGCTAAGTCACATTGAGCAGAGTGATTTACCAGGGTCTGCAGGGGATCATTTCAGCTGTATTGGGAAATGCACCAGTGGCATGAGAAGTTCAAATACCTCTTCAGCACACATAAAGCCAAGGTGCAGCCATCTGGGGCATCTTGGGGAGATTTTGGAGTGAATCTTGCCAATCCATTGCCAGTCCTGGCAGGTGGAATATTTTCCTCTTTGCTCTCTCTTTCCCTAGGCTTTTGGATTTATGACACGTGTTGCTCTACAAGCAGAGAAGATGAATCACCACCCGGAATGGTTTAATGTCTACAGCAAGGTAACATGTTCACCTTTGTTACTCACACAGCAGTGGAGTTAAGGAGACAAAACCACCAGCCCATTCTCACTGCCTTTATTTGTAGCTTGTATATAAGGTAAGGGAATGGGAAGTGTTTCTATAAGAGATTTGAGATTTTGAAGAGATGCTGAGATTTGCAGTGGTGAGGAGTCAAGAATGAAGCTCTTTGCACCTGCTGCCAGCTGTATGGTTGGGGTCTGTGGCTTCACCTCTCTGGCTCAGATCTAAAAATAAAACAGAAGCCTTAAACTCTTACTTAGTCAACCTGAATAAATTACTGTTTTAAAACTACTCACCAGCTCTCATTCCTGTCTGTGCAGCAGGTCAGGAACTCAGCAGTGTAGGATAGTGAACTGTTGGTACCTAAATGGGAGCCTGGTTGTCTGAATTTAGATTTGATTTTTTAAAAATAGTAGGCTCCTATGTGTCAACATAACAGCTTATAAAATTTGTTTATAATATTGCCTAACTGATGGTGGTCTCATATTTACAAGGGTTGCAAGGATTACTGCAGCCCTCAAATGAAAGGTCCTGTGTGAAGGGAGAAATTGCTCTCCCTTCCATTTTATTTTCTAATACTTCTCATTGCATTGTATCACATTTTTTGTTGCAGCATTTAGTGAATGTATGGCAATCCCACTAAAAATGTGCCCAAAAAATTGACATGTGGACAAGCATCCTGTAGCTCAGACCACCACCCCCAGAGCAAGACATCCCACCTCTCCCTGCAGTTGAAGCTCCCAGCAGACTCTTCCTCATCAGCCCTTCATGTCACCCTGTTCAAGGGACATTACCTGATCACTGGGAAAAAACCTCATCACCCACTCTTCCTGATTTTCTTGGATTTCTAGAATATTCAGAATTTGTCTTTTTTTGCCTTTTGAGTCTTTCCAAAATCTCAGTGAAAGGGAAGACAAAATAATGCCCAGCTTGTCATCTGGCTCAGTCTAAACAGACCTGTGATGCAGCTGTGTCACCAAGCCTTTTTTTTTTTTTTTTTTAATTAATCTGCAGCAAGCTTAAGAATTTTTTCACCTTTGAGATGCTGGTTCTTAACAAAATGTGAGCCCCTGACCCAGCTCTTGGCAGCTTGGTCACTGGCCCAGGTTCTTCATGAAGCTGATCCATAGAGTTTAAATGTAAAGAGTGAATGATTTAATCAGACACCTCTTCTTGGATGAAGCCCAAGAATGCAAAGCCTGTGTTATTCGGCAAAGGGGCTTATCTGGTGAGATTCCAGGTTCTGTAAAGCCTCCTCACTTACAGCTCTTCTGGTTTACATGAGCAAGGATGGTCCAGCTTGGTGCTGGCAGTGAGCACCAAGCTCACCATGGAGACACACAGCATCCCCAATGAACTGCTGCTCAGCCTCTGTGTCAGAGATCAAAATACCTTTGTAACCTCTTTCTTTTCCTTTGTGATAGGTTCAGATAACTCTGATTTCCCATGACTGCGGTGGGCTGACCAAGAGAGACGTGAAGCTGGCTCAGTTTATTGACAAAGCTGCTGCCTCAGTTTAACCAGGATATAAACAGCTTTAATACAGTGTCCACCTATATTTTGTGTTTAAATGGGATCCCTCTTTCCTTGTAATCACAATTCCCAAAACCCACAGAGGGAAGATATTTTGTGAAAGGAGTAGCTGAGCTTTTCTGAGCTTCAATTACCTTAGTCTTGAGACCCCTTTGGATGCCTGTGCTTGCACTTTCCCATTGCTGGTTCTGCAGGAGGATGTAGTGGATAAACCAGCAATAAATAGGTTTTGAACAATCCTTTTTTAGAAACTAAACTGAGCTGGAATAAAACCAAGAGCCCACCCATGTGTCTTGGTGTTCCCCAAGCCTACAGGTGGTGGCAGCTGCTATGTCATCTTCCCCCATGCCTAGCCACTTCCCTCCTATATATTTATACATCTCTGCACTTACAAACAGTGTAAGAGCAGCCTGGCCTGATCAGTCCCGTCTGGTTTGGTATCATCATCTCTGCCAGTGACCAGTGCAAGGACTCTGGGGAGAGCAGTGCAGACTGCTGCTAATGTGTCCTTGGAGTTGCAGCTCAACTGGCAGGAACTGCTGTATCTGGAGTTGCTGCTTGTGAGCTTTTTCCCATCTCAGTGTAGAATCACCATAACCACAGACTGGTTTGAGTTGGAAGGAGCCTTAAAGCTCATTTCAACCCCCTGCTGTGGGCAAGGTCACTGTCCACTAGACCACTTTGCTCCAGGCCTCACTAGGCTGGCTTGGACACTCCCAGGTGCAGGACTGGATCTTGGAGTTGCTGAAAACTTTAGTGCTGGTACCTCAAATTAAAAAAGTCCTGGTGAGCTCCCAGATCCCACACCATTAAATGAAGCATGTGCTTAAGGGCTTGGCCAGGCCAGTGCTCGGCCCCCTGCAGGATTGAGCCACTGTTGGTGTTGTAATGCTCCAGTACCTGCTGGATTAGGCAGAGGATGGCTTGGCCAAGTACCCGGAGCCTTGGCCAGGGCTGCCGGCGCTGAAGAAAGCGGTATTAGCAGGATTCTTGATAAGCTGGGCTTGACTGAACCTATGCTTACCCACTTTCTTTTTTCATAGCTAGCTCATTGCAAACATTGTTGCAGTAGTTGCAGATCCCACTGACAACGTTTAAAATAATTTCTTCTGTTTTGAATGTCTTTGAATGTCTTTATTTTTATCTTATGATCCTCCCCGACACAGATTTTCGGTGCCGGCAGGGAGGTTTCATCCTGCTTAAATCTTGCAGGAGGGCCTCTCCTCCTTCAGTCCCCCTGCTGAGGGTCCTCAGTCATGCCCTGTGAGTAGCTCCGGGTGCAGCACTCCCAGGAGATTGACACCTCTGAAATGCCAGAGTACATTGCACAGATGACACTGCCACCAGCTACCAAGAAGTGAGATGCGCGAGTGCCAAAATCTATATTGGGGGTACATGCAAAGTGTGTGGTCTCTCATCTATTTTGGGATTCAAAATGCCATGAACTGCCACCCAAGTGACTGTGTCAATAAAATGAGAAATATTTTTTGTAAATCCTTATCAAACACACCATCACATGCTAATTGGTCACACACAGGAAGAAAGATGTTGGGGTTTATTGTAACCCTACTTGGGATATCAAGTTAATAAAGTTAATACCTAAAAAGACCCAAATTCAGACTACGTGCTCAGCTGTTCTTTTCTCACAAGTGTCTTTCCCCAGTGAAGTGGAGGATTTCCCTGATATGGTTTGAAAATGGTCACTGTTGTGAAGAGCAAATAAAACAAAAGCAAACAACCAGGCTGTGATGTCTCCTGTTACTGGTGGGGAAGTGGAATGAGCTTCACCCAAAGTTTTGACAACATCTCTAATGAACTGTGTAAAGTCTTTTCAGAACTGATGTATAACGCGTGGTCTTTGAATAAAACCAACAAAATCAAATTCCTCCATTGTAATTTGTTTCTTTATTATTGTACATAAATGACAAAGCTGTTTAGTTTGAAGATAAATTTAAGATAAATAATAGTTAGTTACTGGGAGGTCTTTGGTTTAGAATATTGATATTTATTTACATACTCCGAGGAAAAAATCCCGATCAACTAATTCAGCTAAGAGAGCTGCACTGTCTGGCTATGACACAAAGCTGTGTTGGGGGTGTTGAGAATCCTGACCAAAGAGGCAAAAATACCCAGGAATGAAAAGGACGGCTTTGAAACGCTTCAAGTTTTGTGGTCAGTGCTTGTTTAGCCATAATTTTAGTCATTTAGCCATAATGTAGTCATTTCTTGATAACTTCTGGGGCATCCCACAGACCTATAAGCAGGGTGAGCATTGTTATGAAATGTAAATAATAATATTAAAATAGGACAATGGGAAAGGGATACAGTCTCCCTGAGCTGGAACTTCACAGCAAACTTGGACAGCAAGGATTTTGTGGTAGGTGCTGGTTTGGGGCCAGGAAACAGCCTAAGGCTTCTCTTAAGAAGAGCATAACTTGCTCTGCTCTGAGCAAAAGTAACCAGTGTACAAGGTTTGGGCCTTTCCCAAACCTCACCTTGTACAGGTGGTGGCATCACTGAGAGAGCTGTGCTTCTCTATGAAGATAGGGCTCAAGCAGCTGCCCAAAGTGCAACTTCCTCTGCTGTGTTGGCTTCTCCTCCTGGGCATCTTGATACCTGCTCCCCAAGAGCTGACAAAGTTGCACTCCAAGGCAGAGTGTTGCTGCTCCTGCAGTCACCTTTCTCTGTTTCCAGGTTCAGATCACCAGCCACCAGGTTAAATATTCCGCTGGAGTGTTACGGGGTTTTCTGCTTTAATGCTGATTGTGGCTTGAAATATTTGGATAATCCATCAGAAACAGTCTTCTTGCCAGTAACTCCCCTTTTCTGAGACTGATGAAACTTACTGTGTCAGTCCCACACCCTTTGCCATGGTGTATGTGAAACACTGTCCCTGGGAGACCCTCCAGTGGTGCTCTGTGGCCACAGGAAATTAAAAAGCAAAACCTCAAGGTTGAGAGAACGGAGTAGGAGAGACGCCTGCAGTGTGCTGTGTGTTGGGATCACTGCTCAGCTCCTGAAAGGCTGTAGATCAGACCTTCACAGCACCAGCTCTGAAACGAGGCCAGAGAATAATCCTTTTCTTTCCCCATGGTGGGAGCTCAGGTCCAGTAAAATGCAAAAATCATATTGAAATGAGAGGCAGTGGCATCATATGTGCTACGAGGCTCTGGGAATAAGGTCCCACAGCTCTGGAGGAACACATTAGAAAGCAAAAGTTTGTGAGTTATGGCTCAGTCTGGATGCAGTGGCATTCCTCCTGCCCTTCCTCCTCCTGGCTGCCCAGACTGGTGCTGGAGTGGCTGAAGAAGAGGTGGGTTTTCTGTTAATTAACCTCTCTCACCTCAAACAGCTGGGACATAAGAAGGCTGATGAGGACATGTCTTCACCCAGCCAGCTCTCCAGGTTGGAAGGATAGATTGATGTGGTTACTTTTAACATGTCCATGACACATCCCTGGCTCCAGGATGGGGCCTTGGGACATGTCTGGGCTGCTGTGCTGGTCAGCGCTGCCTCTGCATTTGCCTTGTCTGGAGCCTTGGGTGTTAAGCAGAGTAAAACTACAGGGTGGATCCCATTGGAATTTTGATTGGTTTATGTGCACCAGATGGCTCAGTGCAAGGTCAGGGGTGCAGCATCTGTGGCTTTGGGTGATGAGCACAATTCCTGGGTTTGCTCTCTCTGCTCCAACACTGTCTTGTGCTGTCTTGTAGCCTGCCAGGTCCTCAGCCCTGCTTTGCCTTTCCC
Organism: Anthoscopus minutus; assembly: GCA_013399455.1. Classification (NCBI taxonomy): domain Eukaryota; kingdom Metazoa; phylum Chordata; class Aves; order Passeriformes; family Paridae; genus Anthoscopus; species Anthoscopus minutus. The sequence continues at coordinate 129,127 of VWYI01026254.1, forward strand.
TCCTCCGAGGGGCTTTTCAACCCTACAAAAAACAACTTTGAAAGCCTTGCACTTTCCACAGCTTCTTCTAGGTATGTGCATTTCCTCTAGCCCTTTCAGCCTCAGATTAATGAGGGGATTGTCAATTAAGTTAATGAGTCTTCTGCATGAGCTAGTTACAATTTTTCACCACTTGTTTGCTCCAAGAAACAAATATTTGTGGCCTGCTTAAAGTTACACTTTGGGAAACATGTGTCCTGAAACAAGTGCTCACAGAGTGTCCAGACTTGCAGCGCAGGGCTGCTGACTAACTGAAGCAAACTGGCAATTGTTGATGCTCTTTCTCCTGAAGATCCAAGGCAAGGAGCAATCATGGATGTGAGCTATCCCACTGGCATATTTACATAAAAGCTGACCTGTCACAGAGCTGGATTCTTTGGTGAGGAACTGGCAACTCATTTACAAGCTCTGGACAAAGAGCCCAGGAATGGCTGCCAGAGATTCTCTGGTCAGAGTCAGCTGGTGCACATGGACTGCAGGGATGCTGGAGCCTTGGTCAGGGTCCCAGGGAGAGCAAGTGGGCTCCCAGTGGGCTCCTGCACCACTTCCAGACATGGGTGCACAAAGAAGGAAGGATGACCCCCTAAAGCTCAAAGGCACTTCAAGGGAGTGCTCAGTAGTTTTTACTTTTAGCCAGGTGACAGGATGGGGGGATGCTCTCCATCTCACTACTGGCTGCTCCCACCTTGGCATGGAGACAGGCTATTCCCCTGGGATGCCAGGAGAGATGATATTCATGTCCACAGCATCACCATGGCTGATTTCCTCCTCCTGATTGGAGCAGGTGTGTGCCTCAACTGCTCAGTAGTGCAAACCCAATCAATTAAGAAAAGTCAGCCTGTGCTAATGCCAGAATTTTGTCTATCCAGGAATTTGCCCTAGCATTTGCCTATGTGGTTTCCTCTGGAAGTGCCCTCATAAGGTGGTGACGTCAAACACCAAGTTCCACCCTCCTAGCCATGCCAAGGGTCACTGGGGGAAGTAAGAAGCACCCGGCTGTGGAAATGGCACATGGAGCATCCAGATCCTTCCTATGATGGATGTGTTGCCTCCAGTTTTCTTACTAGATCCTTACAGCATTTTCTTGAGGCTATTGCAAGGTGTGTTCCCATGTGCTATGGCCTGGAGGGGGTGGATGGAGGGCATGGGGATTTGGTTCCTGTGGGTGCTTGGGGTGCCTGCCAGTTCACTCTTGTCTCCTGTGCCATTGCCTGCACTAGCCCAGAGTCTGTATGAAATGCATTTCAGCTTCAGATCCCCTTGCCTGTTTGATACTTACCATTCTTAAAATGCAATTGTTTTCTCCTTTACTAGGCAGGCCTTTCCCCCTTGTGGTTTTGGCTCAGCTGGCTTAAGCACCCTTTTAATACTCAATTTTCACATTGAAAAATCCCTCTTGGTCACAGTCCTAGATTTCCTTGTCTTACAAAAGCCAGCTACTGTATGCAGACCTCTGAGTCTTAATTGTATATCCCAGTAATATCCTCAGGCCTGGCTAATGTCAAGAAACCCAGTCATGAGCATTGGAGGTTTCTGAGACCTCCAGCTGCAGGACCAGGCTCCCTGCAGGGATGTGAGCAGCATGTGCCAGGCTCCAAGGGGCCAGTGGGGTGCATGATGTATGGACAGGTGGGCAAGACTCCCACACAGGGCCGTGACCCATGATGATGACTGTGGTGGAGTGAGCTGCCTTACACTTGAAACGGTCCTTGGGCAGAGAGATGTTGTTTGGGACATTTAATGTGACAGTGCTGGCTCAGTGTACAGGGTCTGGCAGCCACAGGCAGCTGTCTGGGCTTATCTCCTCCTCTCTCCAGGTCACAGATATTTCTTGTTGTTTACACCAATGAGCTTCAGCTGAAGCTGTACATAAGTCCCATCCCCTGCTGAGAGAGTGGTTGCAGCTTCTTACATCCAACTGCACCCTGGGCTGCTTCAAAATCAGCATCACCAGCGGGTAAAGGGAGGGGACTCTCCCCCTCTACTCCACTCTCATGACACCTCACCAGCAGCACTGCAACTAATGCTGGGCTGCTCAGCACAGGAAAGATGTGAGCCTGATGGAACAGGTCCAGAGGAGGCCAAGAAGGTGCTCAGAGGGATGGAGCAGCTCTGCTCTGGAGACTGGCTGGGAGCAGGGGCCGTTCAGCCTGGAGAAAAGAAGGTCTGAGAGCCTCGTTCAGTGCCCAAAGGAGAGCTGGAGGGGGACTTTGGACAAGGGCCTGAAGTGACTGGACAAGGAGGAATGGCTTCACACTGTCAGGTTTAGACTAGATACTAGGAGGGAATTCTTCACTCTGAGGCTGATGAGACACTGACACAGTTTTCACAGAAAATTTGTGGCTGTCCCATACTCTGAAGTGTTCAGTGCCAGGTGGGATGAGGCCTTAAGAACCTGATCTTGTGGGTGGCATCTCTGCCCATGGCAGAGGGTGAAATGAGATGGTCTTTGGGGTTCTATGATCTCAGATCATGCTCCTCACTGCCTTTGCCCTGTGTGTCTCACCTGTGGACAGCATATCACACACTCACATGGAGGGGACAGCCAAAGGTTTCCAGCCCCTCTGCACGCTCTAGCTCCTCAAGTACAGGACAGGGATGAGTGTGGAGCTCCACTCAATGGTTTAAGCCACACCAGAGAGGGGGATCCCAGCCCAGGAGCTGGGTGAAGCTCTCCTGCACCCAGGTGTCAGGGGCCACCTGGCCCAATAGGGGCTGATGCTTGTATTAATTTATGAAAAAAGGTGAAAATTAATAATTCCTGATTTTTTTTGAGAAGCCCATGGCTTCACCATTGTATTCTTGCACAGTTTATTTTTTCCTAAAGGAGGGGATTTTTCCTTTTTTTGCTACAGCTGAGTAGACACAAAAAACCAACCCCTATAAAAAATAGGTCATGTCCTATTCTTGGTCTGTGTGTATTTTTTTCACCAGCACACCATCTCCTACTTCATTTTCTCCTGACGACTCTGGAGGTTTATTTTTCAACAAGGAGCTTATGTGGGCAATGAATTCTCAGCCAGAATTTCTGCCTTTAATTAATTGGCTGGGTAGCCCACCAGAAGTGGGATGTTTATGGGCACAGGGCTCTTATAATATTCACTTCTGAGCCTTCATTCCTCTAGTTTGGATCGTAAACTTCACTTATCACCAGACTTTTATATGTTAATTATTCTGTGTCGCTGGAAGAAGGGAGGACATGCAGAAGTGCATGAAATAATGAGTGATTTAGGCATGGGGGATTAGATGCTCCAGTTTGGGCTGACTGTCTATGAGAGAGAAAATTGATACATGGCAAAGTGCGGAGAAATTTAAAACAAGGTAAGTGTGTGTTTGTTGGTGGAGCCTCACGCTTTAAATTTGTGGAACCCAGTGCCAGGAGATGCCTCACCTGGGGACCATGAGGAAGAAAACCTGTAGGATAAGATTTGGCACTAGTCCCCCCTGAGACACTTAAAATGTTGAGGTGCTTTGAAAAAAATCCCACTCAGCACAAATCTGCAAGTTTAAGAACCTTTGAAAATCTGGGCCATGTAGGATTAAGTTTTGATGGAAGTCAGTGAGACTTAACACCTAAGGGACTGGGACCACTGGGAAATTGCATCCTGGCTTTGGGTAAGAATGCCTAGAATGCCATTACTGCAGGAAAAAATGCCAAATAGAAAAATTCTTTCGTGTCTCACAGTCCCTTCCTGTTCCAGGGATGCTATAAATATCCTGCCAAGCCCTACCACACTGCTGTTCTCCAGCTCCAGGGGCATTTGGTGCTTGGCTTTGTGTCCTGACCTGAGGAGACAAGTGCCCTGAGATACTTGGCACCTCAAGAGACAACACCTCTTTACCTAAAATTTGTTTAAAATGTGATAAAGCTGTTGAAATGCTGTTTGCTGAAGGGGCAGGAGGCTGTTTATGCATCTGTGTGTATTGTTATTTATTAATTGAAGCCTAAATTAGCCCTCAACAGGTTAGCAGTATTTAATTCAGAGAGCTCAAACATGCAACACATTCTTGGCATGTTTCCCTTTATTAATTAAAAACCTCTTTAAAACACTCTGCCTTCCACCTTGGAGCAATAAATTTCCACCTTGAGGAAATAATTTCCTTGTTGTATTACATACAGAGACGTTCTGTTAGCTGCAATCCCAGTTTCAGTGTAGGCCTCACTCAGCCTTATTTCAATTTCAAAATAAACTTTCAAAAAGCCAGATTTTTCTGTTAAAAAATAAAGGAGGAGGGGGCAAGGAAACTGAAAAGAATCAACTTTTCTGCTTTTTATAAATATATTTGGGGTTAATTCCAATGTAGCTTACTGTTTGTGCAGACTGTGAACCACAAAGCTCCTTAAGAGCTCACAGCACTCTGCAGCAGGTCCTGAAGCAGGCAAAGAATCCTTGGCAGCCCCAAATGAGCTGATGGTCCTGCATGAGAGGCACTGGCCTGCCTGCAGTTGCTAGTGGAGTTTTATGGCCCCCCTGCCACTCCCAGCTCTGGGTGGCTGGCTTTCTTTATGACTGTGTGCCCCAGCCCAAATTTGCCCAATGTCATCACATAACCTGGCAAAAACATCACCTGATTTTGGGGGCTGAATGGCTTTTGTTCCCCTGCTAGTCCCAGGCTGTGCCTGCCGGAGACCTTGGCATGCTGGGAGGTGGGAAAGGTCTCTGCTGGTTCCTCCAGGAGTTTGTACCAAACTCAGTAGATTTAGAGGTGAGAGATGATTGCAGGCTCCTGTCTCTCATCCTAACCCTTCCTGCATAGCAAGGGAGGAACAGCCATGCACTGAGGGCAGCAGAGATACTGTTCTATCTCTAGTTTGTGCTCAGAATATAAGCAGCCAACCCTGTCACGCTGGAGAAGGTAGGCTGTGGGCAGTCAGCACAGTCTGCAAATGTCAGATGTTGTTTAGCAGGGAAAGATGTAGATGAAATGCTTTCAGTGGAGGAAAAACTTCCTTTTCTTTCCTTGCCCACTTTAATAATTATCCAGGCTGTAGATCCTATATACCTTCTTGGTGTATAGGTTCATCACATATGCAGCTACAAATATTCAAACGGCACACAGACCTTAAAGTATCATAAAGGTGGGAGAAGGCTCCTAATAAGTTTTGTTGTGCTTTATATGAGTTTGTTTAACTTCAAAGGGAAGTTTAAAAAGAAGCCCTTTTAGGTTATGTCAAGCCAAGAACCCTGTCCAGAATGGCTTGGACTCACTTTCTGAGCACTCGTGGGAGGTTGTGCTCCTTCCTGTGCTCTTGCAGGCCAGTGATGTGACGTATCCAAAATGCTGCTGTGGACTTGAAACACATTCTGCAGGAGAGCTATACACAGCTTAATAAAGGACTTTTTCAAAGCTGACTTGAAATAAATGCAGTAAAACTGTCACTGAAATGTAAATTATTAGTGCAGTGTGACTCCCTGCTTCTCCCATCTCTTCTACTCATTCTTGCTTTTAGCAAATGTAATTTTAAAATAACCAGTTCAGGATGATTTGGTTGAGAGTGTTCTTCCCTTTGGGCCAGAAAGTCACTGGTTCAGTATTAGGCTGAGTGGTTCAGTGGTTTGGGTCCCACACAAAGGCAGGGGTCCCTGCAGAGCTGCATGTTCTGCCTGTCTGAGTGGGCACAGCGGAGAGCCCTGGCTGCTCTCTTGGGAGGAGCATCCCCATGCCATCAGCACCCAAGAGGTCCTGCCCTGCCTGGCACATCTGCCTTCTTCAAAAGTGCATTGAGGATGGGGATCACCAGGCAGCAGCTGGTGTTAAGCAAATGGAGGGTTCCATGCGATGACAGCCCCAAGCGTCACCTCCTTCTTGCTGGCAGTGCTTTCTTCCTGTGCTTGTTCTTTCTCACAGCACAAAATCACTAAAGATTTCAGTGAGCTGCTGGATGACATCAAAAGGCTTAGTGCCACTCTGATACCATTATAAATGGGTTTTATTTCACCACCCCATTTATTGACCTGTATTTGCCCTTCCTGGACCTCCAGGATGACACACTGAACAGTATTGCTAGAGCAGCTCTCACAAGAGAGACTCGAAGTAACAGAACAAGATACTCTTTAGAGGTACTGAATTATTTTCTTGGAACAAATGGATATTTTGAGGCTGTTTTCCCCAGGGAATATGTGTCTGGTCTCAGCATGAGCAGTGCTAGGAGTCTAGGAAGGCACCATCGCATGGCACGTGCTGGAAATAGACTGGTTTCATTCCCGTCAGGAGGATTAATGAGATTTCCCAGCAGTGGCTGTGTGGGATCAAGGTTCATCCCAAATGTGATCAATTTCCTGCTGGAAAATTCACTGGTTTTTAGTGTTGTTCATTGCATGCAGCCCCAGCGTGTCCTGGGATTCACAGAGTCCTGCGTCTCCCCTGAGTGCAGAGCCCTGAGTAAGTCTCCATTCTCGTGATCTGGCCCACATGTCCCTCCCCTCAGCACACCTGGGAGAGAGATGAGAGCTCATTCAGGTTTATGGGGACAGTGGAGTTGGAGAATGTGCTTGCTTTAAAGTTTGAGAGGTGAGGAGGACTTCTTCTTCCAGCACTAGTCCAGGCTGTTCTGGACTTTCCCTCAGCAGTGGACTTCCCTGAATCTTGTGTGGGGAACAACTAATCCCAGGCAGCAGGTCTAAGCCATGTAATGAGAAAAAACTCCCACAAATCCCTTAAATGTACACTGCTGAGTTTTACATATCTTGGGTTAACCTTAATGTGATTCAAACCTATGATTACAGCTTGATACCCATTGTTTAAAAAACCCACAGTCTGGCCTGGAGTCCAGAAAGAATTCCCTGGATATCAAAAAATTCCTTTTCACCCAAAACTCCAGGTGACTGTGGTTATTGTTAGGAGTCTCTGTGTTATTTCCTCCCTATCATGTATCGGGACTGGGCTTCTGCAACAGTTTTGTGTGTACATGGCCCATGTTGTGAAGCCACTCCTGGGTTGCCTCCTTTGACCTTTTGGGAGAAAATTTTTTATTTTGAAAGTTATTAAAGAAAGTAAAGATATTAAAGAGTCTGGAGGCTCATCACTAAAAATACTTGGGATGTCTCCACTGCTCCTTGTTCTGCTGGATGGGTGGAGGGGTGCTTGCCAAGAGTGCAGTTCTCCATGTGCCTTAGATGTGGCCCTTCCCATTTTGCACGGCATTTGAGGACCTTTTTACCATGCTTTTTCTCCCTGCAGGTTGCAACAACACCATTTTGAACATACTGGCATATTGGGAGAGATTGTGGAAGTCATGAAAGTAAAATCTTTGCCAGATCCTGGGAGGATGAAAAGTTAAACTCTTTTAGGCAGAATATGATCCTTGGTGGCTGTCAGAGCTCTGCCTACAACCTGTGCTTCAAACCTTCATTGAAATAAGCCACAATGATTGATAAATAAGCCTTTATGACTGAAAATAATTCTGAAAATATCTTCTCTTTTTTTCTGTGAGCTAAATGGGTAGGAGTGCAGCCACCAGCTCTGGCCCTGTGCTGAGGGCAGCTGCTGATGGAGGGAAGAATGTCACCATTGAGAGCTGGAGCAGCTGTGGACTGGGAACAGATCACAGCCCCGGTCCTTTTCCTGGAAACCTGTGGTAAGGCTGGGGCTGGAGCTCAGGCCTCCCATGCTCTCCCTGCCAGCTCCGTCTTTCTAAGATCAAGCAGCCTCAGCACAGCAAAAGAGCTGCCCTGAGTCAGCAAACCAACCCTCACTAAGGAAATGGGCTGTGATACTTCAGAATGAAGCAGCTTGTTCCCGTGCTCTGGTGCTGATCAGCACCTTGGAACAACCTGCTTGGCCTCATCTGTCAGTTCTAGTGCAAACACACCCACACAGCTCGGGGAAATCGGAGAAGGAAAGAGGAGACCTATGAGCAGCAGCGTTCCTCTGTGCAGCACGAGGTGTGCCAGGACAGAGCTGCACCCCAAGGCCTGGCCATGGTGAGCTGGATGGCAGAGGCTGATGTGCCAGAGATGATGGAGGCTGAGGCACCCAGTCATGCAGGCAGTGAGGATTAGCAGAGCAGGACTAGTTGCCCCCTTCACTTTGTCCCCAGCTCCGTCTCCTGTTCTTGTGCTATGGCAGGGCCCAAGAAATGACTGTGGGGGTCACCAAAGGGAGCAAAGTGCCCGGGGGGAGTGTACATTTGGTGGTTTGGCTCTCTCTTGGCTGGGTGGTGGGGAGAGAGGGGTGTGTGCCTTGTAGCAGGGATGCTAGGCACTCAGGGCTATTCCTCTGCTCCTGTGCAATCAGGCTCATACCTTTGATGGCATGACTAGTATAACATCAGATGAGTTTATCTCAGTTTTGTATGACAATTCCTTGTGATTCTGCACAATCAGTGGGAGTTCAGCATTGCCAGAGGAGCACAGAATCCCAGAACAGTCTAGACTGGAAGGAACCTTAAAGAACCTCTGTTTTCAGCCCTGGCCATGGACAGGGACACCTTCCATGTGACCAGGCTGCTCCAGGTCCTGCCCAAGCTGCCCATGAGCACTTCCAAGCTCGGACATCAACAGCTTCTCTGGGCAACATGTGACAGTGCCTCACCACCCTCACAGGGCAGAATTTCTAGAAAATATCCTCTTTTTCACTATATTATGTCTTCCTGACATAAAATAAATGAGACCCAAACATGAGCAGTATCTAAGCAAAATTATTTTGCAGAGCTCTGCCTGCCACTGTTGAGGCTGTGCCTGCCTCTCACCAACCCCAGAGAACTCATCTGCATTGGTCTCCAAAACATGCTTTTCCAATCCCAGCCCTGGGCTGCCATTTGTAGGGTTTGTACCCCACAGCTTTCCCCAAGCCAGCTGAGAGCTGAGAACAGGAGCTCCTCGTAAAAGGGTGAGGGAGAAACCAGTGACACAAGCTCCTGCTGAATTTGTTTTTCATGTTCCCATTTGTAATCATTTTGTGTTTTATGAGGGATACTTCCTAAAACTTTGCCAACATGATGGATACATGTGGTGCTCTTATTCATGATGTGACCCTTTTGGTAGAGAGATGAGATGAAAACCTGCTTTTCTCTGACATCTCCACAGCATATGATCCAGTGTGATGGAAAATCAGTGGGTGTGGGGTACCTGATCTTCTCCCAGGCATGCCAAATCTGTTCAGTCCTCCAGAAACACATCCCACATAACTCTGCATGTACAAACTCCAGGTGGTTTTTCTTGCCAATTATTTATTTAAAAATTTTCACCTCCTTTTAAAATTTTGTTTTACTAGGGCTAGCCCATCTCTGTGGCCTGTGAGTGATGCAAAAAGCATTGTTTGGAATTTTCTCTGAATTGCAGGTTTGCTCTTGTGCTGGCTTTCAAGGACAGAGCCAAACTGGGGGGAGCAAACACCATCCCTAGAAATGGTTATTGCAGGTTTCAGAGCTAATGAGGCCAAGGTTAAAGGACCTTTGCTTATTTAAATTAGCAAATCCCTCTACAAAGGGCATGACTCCTTAGACTCGATAGAGCCACATGACAGTTGTCACTGAACATGGACAGGTCCTTCAGCTTCTGTGTTTGGGTGAGTGACAAGGGTCACCTTGAGTCCATGAGCCAGGACTGCTGCTATCCCTGGGTGCCCAAAAATGCAGGGCTGGCTCTCACCAGCAGCACTGCACCTGCAGCAGCTGCACCCTGCTTGGGTGCTTGGCATCCCCAGCTCAAGATGTGGGTTGTTGGTAATCCTGGTTTTCATTATTTTAGTGGTGAGAGAAAACTTTTGTGTAGTGTGAAAAACAATCCTGAGTCTTCCTGTGTTTATAGGAATGTCTCAGGCAGGCTGAAGGAATGGTGTGCAAGGGCAGAAGACTGCAGGACAACAACCAATGTGAATGGACACTTCTCATAAAGGATCTGGAGGTATTCTTTAGCTGAAAATAAAATGTTAATGGCAGGAGAATTCAACAATGACATTGGTGAGTAACTTGACATAAATACAGGGGCCAGGCGTCAGAAGTAGCTACCTAAAAGGTAAAAAGTGGTAAAATCCTCTAATCTGACAATGGACTGAGAGAGCTGGGGTTGTACAGCCTGGACAACAGAAGGTTCCAGGGAAACCTTAGATCTTCCAGTGCCTAAAGGGGCTACAAGAGAGTTGAAGAGAGACCACTTGCAAGGGCATGAAGTGACAGGATAAGAAGGAATGGCTTTAAACTTAAGAAGGGTAGATTTAGATTAGATATTAGAAGGAAATTCTTCCCTGTGAAGGTGGGGAGGTGCTGGCACAGGTTGCTTGAAGAGTGTGATGGGATGTTGATGAGGCATGCAGGGCAGAGAGAAGCAGCCCTCTGAACAATGTGATCTTGTGAAGAGCCAGCAGCCGTCCTGGTGCTGAACAGTGTGATGCTGGCCCTCAGCTTTGTCCTGGGGAGGCTCGCTGAGCAGACAAATTAGAAATGGGGGTTCTCAGCAAGGAGACCTCCACTTATTAATGAGGGAGATTAATGTACTTTGTGAGTTGAAGTCTTCTGCAATCTGGGCTGGTGAAAATTAGGACCAGGCCAAAAAAGTCAAGGAGGCCTGCACCAGTGTGAACCAGACTTCATAAAATAGAAAGGAGAGGCCCGTTTTGTCAGGCGATGGCTTTTCCTCAGAAGCTAAATGATACATAATGTTTATATAGTATTTTGCCTCTCCTAAATGCAGGCTAGACATTAATTGATTCCAGGTTTGCTCTGTGAAGTAAGTCAACTCTTTCCATTTTGCAGATAAAGGAGTGGTGGGGATTGCTGAGAGAAGTGCACAGGGGGTCAAGCGCCAGTGCTGGGGCACCTACACGGATGGCTGCTCTCCCCGTGGGACCACGCTGCCACCCTAAATATACACCACTTCTGATGTATGTGGAAATCAGCTGTGACTCTGTAAACCCAGCTACATTAGGCCTGGTTCAAATGAAATCTGTTTATGTCTCCATTGCTCACCACTGGTCAAAGCAGGACTTAACTAACCTAATGCTGTTTGTGTTCAAAGCCTCTTAAACCCTTGCTCTGACTGTCTTGAAGTGAGATATAAAGTACTTGCTGGGACCTGGCTGGAGGCCAGGGAATTGTTTCAGACCCCCCTCTCTTTTCTGCTCATGGGACAGTTTAGAAAAAGCATCGCACATTTCAAACATTGATGGAAAAAAATAATTTTAATTCACTTCTGTTTATATAATGTTGGAAGCTTGGGAGGATTTGGGCAGACAATTATTAATGGTTTAAATTAGTGTGATAAAAATGTTGCCTTGGTCTGGGAACATGAGCTGGCTCCCCAGGTCCTAGTGCTGCGTCAGCCAAGTGCTGGCTGTGGGATTCAGGGAGCAAGGACCCAATGCCTTAGTGGGTCCCACTGCTCTCTTTCCTTTTGGCATCTTGGAAAGAGCCTCCTGCCCGTTCTGCTGAGGCTGATCTGCTAAAACCCAAAGCCTGGATCTGGGGAAACATCTGGCTCTTCCCAGTCACATCTCTTTCTGAATGCCCAACCTGGAGATATTTGGTGATTAGATCAGAGGGATGCAGGGCATGCCCACCCTGGGAGCACTGCTCCTTCAGTGTGGTTTCAAAGCTTAACTGCTTAAAGATTTTGGTCCAGCCTTTTGGGAGCATGGCCCTTTATTTTTGGTTTGTACCTTGTGTGAATCAGCTCCAAAACAGGTGGAGCCAGTCCCGAATGTGCAACATAGGAGTGAGAGGGTAATTGGGTCCCATGTAAAGTGCCCTGAGCTCTCCAGGTGACAGGGGAGGTGGGGATGGGCTGGCACTGTCACACCTGCAGTGTGTGCCTGGCCTGGCCTCACGTCCATCCCTCAGAAGACTCAGACACAGTTTTACTGGTCTATCGCTCAGCAGGAGCTGGCACCTATAAAACTGCTCTTAATTACTTCCCAAGTTACTCACCAGGGTGATGTTGATTTTGTCCTATAACTCAATAGGACTTTACCTATTTAGTATAGAGCACTTCCCACCATAACTCTGTTGTCTTATTTATTGGTGTGTGATCATACACTGTGTGCATGTGGCTGGATTTTGGACACCACTGGACTGCTCATGGCAGCTGCCCACGCTGCTTTTTCTTTCCAGCCTGTGCCTGCCACACTGCAGCACCTCCCCACACAGAGCTGTGATGCTGCTGTGAGGCTCTAGGAGGTTCATAAGTGCCTGCACAAGGGGTAACAGCATAAGAAGCACCTGTGAGCCAGGTTTGGAGGGTGACAAATTCCAGGTCCTCCCTCCCAGTGTGTCTAGCTCACATGCATAGAAAGCGGGGATTGTCTCCTCTAGCCATGGCACTGACTGCCTCTGGTCCACTTTGCCCTGCTTTGACATCTGAGATTAAAACAAGGGCTGTAGTAGCTAAGAAAATAGTAGAAAAAATGATGGTTGGGAAATAAATCCATGCCAGCATCAGTTTCTGCAGCATCTAGACACTGCTTTGAAGCTCTGCCCTCAAAATATTCCCTCCATGATCCCTGGGATTACCCTGTACCATGGCATCTGAGTGCCAGCATTATGAAATTCATAAGCACATGATTTATTTGCCTACTTTGCAAGTCATCCTTGCACAACAGACAACAGGACTCTGCTCAAAGGCATGTTGGTGTTGGAGGCTGCATCTCTTACTGCTGCCACTTTGGCTTTGGCTGAAATCAGGGTAGGACTAATCTGAGCCCATTAACTGACTCCGATGTATTCAAAAAACAAATCTGCAATGTGTGAAATATTGTATTCAAAAGAGAAAAATTAATTTATGAGGATAGAGTTTGGAGGTTTTACATGCAGCCCAGTGACTGGCCTTCTCCAGAGGACTTCCTTGAGGTGTCATGACTTATTTCTCCAAGGCTGCAGACCCTTAGCAATGTAGTTTCATGACAATGAGACATGGACAGAGAAGAGGTTTCCCACTGCAATCATTAGGTTGCAGAATGGTTTTTTCCCTGTGTTGGATGAAAGATCTGTGAATAACACATGAGCTGAGGAAAGCTTCATGAGCTTAGTCAGCACCTGGGTGAATCAAACAGGGAAAACAGTCTTTATTCTGCAAGAAAACCACATCCCACAGAGATTTTTCTTGAGAGATCAAAGTAAGGCTCAAAGTTTGTTCCAAATTGTGCAAGTGAGTGGCGTCCAGCCTCACTCTGCAAGAGGGGTAATCTTCAGATGGATGCTGGATTTGATACAACACTCATAGGAAATATGTCTGATACATAAAGTCTTGTTATCCAGAACCATCTCAAGGAATATTGTAGGGAAGAGTTTGAACTCAGTGGGAACTTTCCTAGTTCAACAAGTGGAGAGTCTAGTTAAAAGAAGATTAGGAAAAGTCCTGAAAATGGATTTTCTGTTATAAAAGGGATCAGTACCTGAATTCTGCCGTTCATGCTCCTTTTGCACCATGCACCAGGGCTTGTTCCAACTGCTGAAGTTATCCTGGACTGATGCTAATGTGGGAAGAGGATCAGACCCAGCACTTTGAGACCTGTCATTTAAATACTCACAGTTGTGAAAGAGAATGTGGGGAAAATGCAGCTGAGGACAATGATGAGAGGAACAGCATAACATCTCAGAGCAGCACAGAAGCAACTGCAGTGAGTGTTTCATGACTTACCACCCTCAGCATGGGATGTGCTCCAGGGGCATATTTTCTATCCAATTTTCCATTTTGCACTGGAACTGGGAACTTTTGAACAGACGTCTGTGGATTTCTGCTGGCCTGATGAGCTGCTGTTCTGCGTGGCACACTCTCCTCTGGGATACTCTCCCAGCAGGCTGAGTCCATGCCAGGCCCTCCCTCACTCTGGAGTTACTGCCTGCGGGTGCAGGTTGGTGATCTGGATGGAGACTTTCTGGAGTCAGGTCCTCAGCCACTGGGCTTAGATGCTACGAGGAAAAAGATGGTAAATCAAAACATTTGGAAATCTGTTTCTTATTTACTGTACTGCCAAGCTGCTGTAAGGCTTGCTGGAATCACAATCCCAGAAAAGCAGAGTGGAAAGGATTTTCCTACTGATGTCATTGGCGGTGGGAGAGACCTTGCTGCCTGCTGTAGGCTGAGACAGGTAGGGATCAGGGACAGACTTTCTGTTTGCTTGTGAGGGTATGGTAAACATTGCAATCATTCCTTGTCTCTCCTCAGCTCTTTTCAAGAGGTTTATTTATTAAATACTGGGAAGAACTGAAAGAAGACTGGAATATTTGGGGAAGGGATACTTAGAGACACTTTGTAGTGGTGACAAATGGTAAATGTGTTGGGTCATAGTGGCAGGAGAAGTCAGATGCTCAGGCCACAGCAAGTTTTGTTGGATGTTTTCATGCTCACAGCATCACCTGAAAGGATCTCCCAGCACTACTTACCCATCAGGCATGGAGAGAGATGCCAAAGTGTGCAGAAGATGGTTTATGGAACCAGGGAGCTCTTCTTAATGCATCAAGGTCTCATGTCTTCCATTTCCCCCCTCAACTGCCTGCATTTCTCCTGGGAATGTCACCCATCGTCTCACACACTCCAACCAGGGTAAGCAGGGAAAGTTTCCCAGAGACTTTTGGGCTGTGATGCCAAGAGTCATAATTGCCTTGGCAGAAGCAGCCACAGTTGTTCAAACCTGCCCTCTATCCATGAGTCAGAGTGGAAGTGCTGGAGCCATGGGATGGCTCGGAGCAAAGATGCAAAGTTGGGAGTTGCTTTCAGAGATTCTTATTTCCTTGAGGGAAAGTCTGAAAAAATATTAGTGAGGGAGCTAGAGAGAGTCCAGCAGCCTCAGAGCCTGCCTGCAACTCACAAGGGTAGCACTGGGCTCTGCCAGCTGGGATGATAGGCAATAGCACCAGAAGCCTCCACTGCCTGCAGGGGATGGGACCATCTCTGGGGTCCCCAGCAGCAGCAATGCCATGGCAGGGAAAGCAGTCATGCAGTTTGTGGGTGCCCATGAGTGGGCTGTGGCACCAGTGAGCTATTCAGGGCATGTTTTGCAGAGACAGCATTCATTGGGCAACCACATTCCTACTTGGAGCACAAAGGGACACAGCCCACAGTGGGACAGAGCCCCAAGTCCTGTGGGAAAGTCTTGTGGAGAACCAAGCTCCCATATGTGGGGCTGCATTTGTGTGTCCTGTTTAGGTCAGAAAGCATGAGGAGATAGCTCAGCAGGGTTTCCGGAGTGGAAATGGCTTTGGGCATCTCAGAGGATCACTGGTAGTGAATGCACTTCTGTTGAGGGAGTTGCCAGTCCCTCTCTGGCCCATGGAATGGAGGAAAGAGTAGAGCCAAGAGGAAACAAACCCTCAGTATCACCAGCTAGGAGACAAGGAATGGGAGCTGCTTGCTCTGCCAGCATCACCTCCTTGCCCATGACACCTGGGCAGGGGGAGAGGCAGCAGAAAGCACTGGAGATCAAGGAAGTCTGGGATGAGTGTTGGTGGAGCCAGTGCTTTTCAAAGCTTCTGTGGAGAGCACTTGGCATGAGAACTGCTTCCAACACATGGAAACTGTGATAGGATACAGTCATCCTGGCTCCACAGGATGGCTAAAGTGGTCAGAAGCTGATGGTGGCAGGGATATCCTAAGGTGGATGTTGGACCAGTCTGAAAGCAGGTGGGAATGGAAACCCCAGCACCAAGCACTCCCCAACCTTGGGGAGGTCCTGTTGCCTCCAGACTCCAAGTGCATGGCTCAGAGCCATCTCTTGTTTAGTCCCAGTGAATTACTGAGCCCCAGGAAGCCAACCTTACTGAGGCTTTTGTAGAAGTCAAGGGCTCAAATTGAGCGGGAGCTTGGGGAAACCATTTCCCTTGTTAAAATAAATGTATTAGTTTAATATGTACCAGGAGAGGATAGGGAGTTCTCCTTGTTAAATATTTACCAGTCAAACCCTGCTGAGGACTTACTTGGAGCAATTCAGCTTTAGTGATTTCCTTCTATTGTGGTCTAAGTCTCCAGCATTGCTGGGAAATCGCCTGGCAGAGCCAGGATGGCTGGTGACAGACCCGAACCCCAGGCAGAGAAATTGCAGCTGGGATGGGCAGCATCTCTGGGGACACTGGCACCTTGGCAGGTCCCCAGATCTGCCCTGGGACTTAAATGGAGATGTGGACACCTGCCTGGAGAAACAGAGGGAGCAGCCTTTTTCCCAAAGGGGAGCAGAGCACAAGACAGATTCCCAACAACCAGGCAAAAGAAAATAAACCTTAAAAAAAGGTGAGTAGAGATACAAAATGTTGCTCTGTGCCTTACCTGTCTGTCATTCCTGAGAGCGTCCCAACATTCCAGACTCATTACAGTCCAGTTTAACAAGCAGTATTATTTCTTTAGGGGCTCATCACCTTGGGAATGGGAATAACTGTAAACAACAGAAATTGTGAATTATCTTAATTTCTCTAAAATCTCCCTTCTGCTACCTCATGGTGGAGTTAAGCCATGTCTGATAGCTCAAGAGTTCCTGATGCAGCTGCTGGATTTATCAGACCTATTTTATATTTGTGTGATTTACATGTGTATATACTAACCTAACACACATTTACATTAGCAATTTGTCATTTACAAGTTTATATTCCAGCGATCTCTACGGTTCTTAAAACTAGAAACACATTTATTTGTAATCAAGTTAAATTTGGATCATTTCTATTGTTGGTGTCTCCACCAACGCTGTTTTGTAACACTGTTGCTTTCCCTTAAAGAATAAAATGGCAAAATTAAGGGCATGAGGTATCTCTGTGAAAATGCTCCTGCCTTGTTAGTTCCCTGCTCTCCTGAAGGCAGCAATTGCAGATTGTCAAGAATTGTGTCATCGTGTGTTTTTTAAAGAATGACTCTATTAATTATCTTAAGAGAAAACAGATGCATGAGGTTTGCAACTAGAACTGTGGATATTCGAGGAGACATCAATTGTTGGAAGTAAACAACAGTCCTGATTCAACAAAGCTCTTAAGCAGACGCTTAACTTTGAGCATGCACTTAGCCCAGGCTTCAGCGAGGTGTTAACATATGTTCTGCTATATAAGGAGGGACTTAAGTACGTACTTACAGTTAAGCTTGTGCTTAAGTGCCTTGTTGAAATGGGGCCAAAAATTCAGCTCTCCCTCTGTCTCCCTGACATTAACTATGTCTGACGTCCAGGAAATTCAAACAGGGGCTGCAGTAGTCACCTATCAGCAGAACTTTTCCCTTCAGACAGGGGCTGCATCTATTTTGCAGCACAGCTGAAGTGCTCGGTGTGGCAGGGTGAGGTCACCCCAAGCACCTCCATGCCCCCATCACTCCCCATCCCTTGGGATCCCCACAGCACTACCTGTAGAGAGACAAAAAACACATTATATTTTTAAGTCTCTTTGAAGACCCAACCTCAAAATCTCTTGTCTTTTTCATTGTTTTTATAAAATCAGTAATTTTTTCTATAATATTCTGCATGTTCATTAAAGATGTCTTCTTTCTTTGTGCT
This sequence comes from Anthoscopus minutus, assembly GCA_013399455.1. Classification (NCBI taxonomy): domain Eukaryota; kingdom Metazoa; phylum Chordata; class Aves; order Passeriformes; family Paridae; genus Anthoscopus; species Anthoscopus minutus. The sequence continues at coordinate 146,566 of VWYI01026254.1, forward strand.
TGTTTTCAAGTGGTTGGGTTTTTTTTAAAGTCCTGAGTAGCAAGACTTGCACTGTGCAACGATTTAGCCTCCACTGTCAACCTTTATGAATGAAAAGTTAATTTTTGCAATTTTTTGCCTTTGTAGTTTTTTCTCCTGTTACATCCTTCATCTGCTGAGTTGTACATAGCAGGTGAATATGGATGGGGAAGGCCTTAGTGTCCTCATAGGTTACTGATGACCTCCTGGACCAGCCTGGATGCTCTGGATGCCCTCCCAATTACCTTAAGACTCTTGGCTGTAGGTCACCTTTATTTCAGACCCAAATCACTGAGGATGAAGGTCTTTGCTCACTGCAATGACACTTTGAATCAGCATCACTGAAAAATCCAAAATCCAGCTCACAGTTGTGCCTTGGGATCAATTTATCATCACTTGCTGGATTTTATTTGCAGTAAACCAGATTTCCCTGAAAACTGAAAGGATCTTGTTTCATGAGTCAGGGAGAACTCAGTGGAAGCAGCTAACAGAGTCAATACCTCCAGTTCCAAATTGCACAGGGCAAATCCTGAACCAAACATCCCTGAATGTTTCCTGATCTCCTGATCTGAAGTTCTGCCCTTCTTGTAACCAAAGGGAACTTTTGAACTTGCTTCAATGGTGCCAGAGCTGCTTTTTCCCTAGGATTTTATTTATGAGTAGTTTTGGCATATGAGTATGGCAGTTGCCTTTCCAGTCCCAGCTTTCTGTCTGTCCTATTTCTCTCCAGAAGTCACAGCCATGCTCACTGCCAAAAATAGGAGTTTGTTTTACCTGCCAAAGCCAAGTGTGAGGAACATGTAGCCCTCAGTTAAAAGTGTCTCAGGGAACGTCATCCAGATGCAACACCAAGTTTTCCTGAATAAAAAAGTGTAATAAAAACCTCAAGGACCCACTCTTCCCTGATTTTTTCTTTGCACATGACAGCATCCAAGTTCAAGTTATTTCTGTCTTGGAAAATAAAAAAGTCTACCAGAGGAAAAGGAATGTGAGTTTGCAGCAAAGTTTGGTACCTGGAAGACTCTAGGATGGAGTGCACACTCCTGATTTATGGTGTACTTGTTAAAACCACTTGTTCTTGTCATAACAAAACAGATCGAAGTGAAGCTGGGTAGGTCCCTTTCTAGCTGGTACTTCATCATGGCTTCTTACTCTGTCTTAGGTTCTGGGGGTTTACAGTTATATAAAACTTAATGAATCAGTATACTTTAGATTTCCTTCCTAATGCATATGGGTTCAATTAACTGCACTGTTTGCTTATTTAAGTGTTTTCATTAAATTGCTTTACTATATTTTCCTGCAAATGAAAGGGAACATGGTGGGGCTGAGCCATCTGCCACCATCAGTTTAGCAGAATCTTTTTCTTTGTTCAGGTCCATTCTTTTTTATTAGAAGAGACCCTCCTACCCCAGTTCCCTGTGTGCCATGCACTTATTGCATTCTCCTTTTCTGACTGCAGACTGATAAATAAAGAGCTTGAGCAAGGGCCCTCATGTATGGTATTTTTTAAGGGTCTCTTTTACAAGATCAGTTGTGCTGTGCCCCCACCCCCTTCTCTCCCTCTGCTTGCAGATCCCTTTTTTGCTCCACTTTGTGAATAAAGAATTGTTGCTATTGCAGTGGCTCTCAGCTCTTGCTGCCTGGCTCTGCAGAGTGGAGGATTGCCGTGGCCAAAACGCCCAGCGAGGCTGCAGGCTCAGCCCAGGACAGCAAGAACAAAGCAGGAGAGGCTTTTTCCTCATTTTTAAGGAATAGCTGATCCTAAGCATCTCACCAAACCTTCCTGAAGGTCCTTCTCATGGCAGGAGATGCTATCCCTGCCTTCACCCACAGCTTATTTTCTGGGTCTGGTGCTCTTCGTGCTTCACACACTGCTCTCCCTTCTGCACAGACTGAGTATTTTATTACGTTCCTCCTTATTGTTTTGCTCCATCCTTTTGAGCTGCATCTTGCAGTGTAAATGCTCATTGTGAGTGGCCCTGTGTGTCCCAAAGGCCTGGTGATCCCCAGAGGGCTCCTGCTCCAAAAATGCTCCAAAAAACCCCACACTGCCCAGAGATGGACAGTGCCTTCCCCTATTTTTCAAACTGAATAAACTCATCCACCTGATTTGGAGTGCAGTCAACACCCTGTTACACAAAGCAAATGCTTTATACACATAACTAATAGGAAAAATCTCCTGGAGAATATAACAGAAGAAGAAAAAAATATTCATCCTGAAGGACTCTTGTCCAAAGGTTGGAATTTTTGATTTGGAAATGCAGTGATTGATATTGCATTGTTTATCTGCCATCTCTGGGTTAGGGAGCAGAGAAGACACACACTCTTGGAGCGAAGTGAGAATTTGCAATACAGTAGGAGGTGGAAAACGCCCCAGCATTTATCATTTTCTGTTCTCTACTACAAGCATTTGATATAAGAGAAGGTGCAGAGATAATAAATAACTTGCCCTAAAGGCACACAATGAATCTGTGGCAAGGCCAGCAAGAGAAAGGCTTTTAACCATTGCTTGCAAAAGCCCTTCTCCTCCCCAAAGTCTAAGGGAGCTGCTGTGTTTGTGGAGGGCCAGAGGATGCTGTGAGACCCTCACCCAGCCTGTGCTCCTTTTTGTAGAAGGGTTTCAGTTTCTGAAGCGATGTACCAGACCAAACATCTCCAAGAACGAGACAGAGGGAGAGAGATAGNCCTTCATACTCTTTTGTAAGAAAAAACAAAATGTGGAAAAATGCATTTAAACTGAAAGGAAAAATCTTGCTCCCAGTGGTAAGACTTTTTCTTCCTTTTCTTATTTTCAAGAAGGTTTTCCAATGTCTGTTTTTTCAATGAAAAATGCAACTACGGCACTAAAGATGTTGCAAAACATCTCTGAGTTGTCAAATTAACCTTGGAGGGAGAGTGGGAGGTGGAGATTACCCAGAGAAACATCAGCTTGTACGTGTTCCCCTGCTCAAAAACTCCTGGGCACAGGGACCCCAGCCTCTGCTAACAGTGCCACAGGCTGCAGGGATCCACATGCAACTGCTGGGATCTGCCCAAATCATAAGGAATCACCCAAAAAACACCCAAGCTGATGCAGAGACTGGGCTCTGGGAGACTTTTTGAGAGAGTGGTTTGACAGACTTGCCAGCCCCAGCCTCTGTCTCTGGTACCCTTTCTTCTGTAAGTGAGGCATAAAATAAATTTAAGCTGCTGGCTGTGGTAAACATTCTCTCCAAACATGCCAGTTCTTCATGTCCCAAAAGCAGATATTCAATTGTGGAAGAAAGTGGAGGAAGAAAAAAAAAGAAAAAAGAATAAAGAAAAAGAAAAGAAAAGGATAGAGAGAAAACCCCCAACGCTTCCAAGACACTAAAAATAGACTCTGATCACTTACCAAATGGTAAAATGAAAATGATTTGCTTTGAATAGTCTCCAGAAAGGCTCAGATACAATGTCTTGTGGAGCAAAATTGAATCAGTTGAAAGTGCAGACGCCAGCTCAGCCTAATCCCTCCCAGCTGCTTTGCTTTCCTTTTTTTCCAACAAGCAGCCCCTAAAAGTCATCTCCCTAATCCTGCAAACTGAAATTCAATCTTGTATTTTTTTTTTTAAATCAAATTTCAAGCCTGGGGCTTGCAGGGTGGGGGAAGAGGAGGAGGGAGGGCTTTGGGGTTGCCTCCTTTCCCTTGCCCTGCCTGCAGTAAACACAGCCTTGAATTCAAGGAAAAGCTTTAGACTACAATTCACTTGGCTTGAGTCAAACACACAAATCTGATGCCTTTAAAGCCCCTGCAGCAGACAGTAGATAGCTTTGAGGTGTTCACTAAATGGCTGTCTGATCGCTGCCTTTTTTGCTCCTGATTGGGGGCCCAAGCAGACCTTGAGACCTTGTCTCTGGGTATTTTTCTGGGTTTTGTTTTTGTTTGTTTGGGTTTTGTTGGGGTTTTTTCCCCTGTTTTTGCTGTCTGCTGTTATCAGTGATTTTGGGATGGGCATTTACCTAATGCAAAGACCAAGAGAAACAATTTTTCACGGAGGCTCATGATTGCAACCAGCAGTGCATGCGTGGGTTCTGCTATCTCAGAGAATACCGAGAGGTATTTATGACACTTTCCCCAGAGTTTCCTGACTCCTGCCCTCCAGTCCCCCAGTTCCTGCCATGTGTGCAGCTTGCAAGGACTCAGGAAAGCCTCCTGGGGCATCCCAGTCCTCAGCTCCCTCCATGGCACTTGGAAGCATAACTCCATGTGCTTCCAAATCTGCTTTGTCAGTCGTTGCCACCTGATGGTTCACTGATCCCAAATATTTTTGGCAGCAAATGATACTGGTTTGGTTTTGAAGAGTAATTGAGAATGTATAAAATAACAGCCAAATGTTCAAAACCAAATCCTATGACTCAATCCTGATAGTTCACATTCCTGGGTCTGTACTTTTCCAGACTCAGGGCTTCAGAGGTTTTCCCCATTCAGCCATGCAGATTGCTCCTATGAGGCTCTTGTTTGAACCTAGGTCAGGGTCCAGAATCTGAGCAGGAAAAAAAAAGATGTCTAAGAAGAGGACACCAATTTTTCTGGATAGAAAATCCCTCAAAACAGCTGCAGTCTGGTTTAGACTCACCTGGTCAGGGAAAGATTCTGAATGCCAAAGGAAAACAGGAAACAAAACTTACAAAAAAGAGTGGAGAGCTGAGGGGGAGCCTTTGATGAATTCTCTTACCGTGGTAGTATGATGGCCAAATCCCACTCCGTGAAAATCACACTTTTCACGGACGCAGAGATGATTATTTTGTCTGTTCCCAACATGCACTTTTCTTCCTTTTGTTAGCATAATGGCCTTGACCCCCCCCATCATATCAGAAGCAAAATTCTACTTGTTCACAACTAATTGTTACTTCTGCTCTTTGTGGGATTACATGACATTTACTCAGACAATATTCATTCTTGCTTTCTGTACTCATCAGTCTGATACAAGGCTGGGTCACTGAGAGTGCTGAAATTACGTGGAACTGAATTACCTCTTGTCTAATGAGGGAGAATGCATTGGGCACCCAGATCAAATGGCTCCATGTGCTGCTTGCTGGGTTTTATGGTGTAAACCGATGGACAGTTGAGATAAACATACTTAATTAAATGAGTAGAGATACACAGGTACATGGGGGATGGATACATTAGAATAATTGGTATAATTAGATAGATACACAGAGTTTGTGCAGTGGGTGAATAATATGATGTTAATGCAGAAGATGTGATGGTGGAGGGAAAGCCTGTGCATGTGACATGGACTAGGTGGCCTACAAGGGGTAAGGGTGGTCTTGATGCATGTCAGGAATAGAAGTAGAATGTGTTGTGTTAGAGCAAGTCCTGCCTGGGTGAGCAGAAAATTTATCCAGCAGCTGGATGGATGGCTGAGCAGTGGAGCTGGGAATGAGTGAGCTGACTGGCTGCACAGTGAACCTGTGGGATGAATATGGGGACACAAGAGGGGCTGGTTGGATTCACTATAAAACAGAAATATTTTACAACAGGAAGGAAGGAAGGAAGGAAGGAAGGAAGGAAGGAAGGAAGGAAGGAAGGAAGGAAGGGTGAGCCTGATGGCCACAACAGAATGAGCAAATAGGTGTCTGTGTATCAAATATTGCTTTGTTTTATGGGTGTGGAACACATAAATACAGAAAGAAGAAAGCTGCACTGGTAGGTAAAGTCATTTATTGCTAGATGGTTGGGAATTTAAGTGTACTAAAAGTAATCTGGATAGACTGAGAAATGGGAAGCAGGTATTTTAAGTCTGTAGCTGTTACAGGTAGCAAGGAGATAAGGACAGAGAGAGTAGAAAGCAGTGGAATGTAGGGAACAAATGGACACATGAACTGATGCTGTGTCTGTTGACATGTTTAGGTATGTAAAGAAATGTTTGGCTACATAAATTCAAGTGACATGAGCAGCAGTGGCATGAATGTAAATAACACAGGGAAATGGAACAAATGCAACAAGGAAAGGTGATCCACTGGAAATATCAAGAATATTCTGAGGCTAGTTCAGCTGAGTGGAAATTGGATGGGTGGATGGATGAAGAGATGGATCTATATACTTGCTGATGATGAGATGAACTCATATTAGCTAGAAATATTGACTAGATAAACTTGTAGAGAACAAATTAATAAATTAAAGGCCAAAAGAGAAAGAGATTAAATTGAAAGGGACAAGTTCACGGCAGACAAAATATGTGTTGTCTGGGTAAAGGAATGGAAAGATAGCTGGAAAAATGGAATAAACATATGACAATAAAAATGCGCTGATAGGGTGAATGGGACATTGATTATGGGGAATGTAGATAGAGGTAGGAACAGATAAAAGAACAAGAGCAGAGTTAATAGGTGAGCAGTGAATAGAATAATAGATGAGTAGCTCCCATAGAGAGGGTATCTGGTGATCCAGACTCCCTGCAAACACACAGACAGAGAACTGTGAAAGAGGGGATGTACAAGACCTAGGGGAGTGGAGAAAGTACAGGGTCAATGCACACAAAAAATATTAAGTGCACAGACAGGAGAGGGGAATAGATATGGGAAAAAGCAAAAAAGCACTTTAGGAGGAGTGAGGTTAAATAGTAATGTAGTAAATATATTACATATAAAATTAATGCAGAATAAAGAGATTATGCTAAAAAAAACCAAACTTGGAACAATTAGCAAGCTAACAGGTTGGACCAGGTATTGGGTAGATAAGGAGACAGAGGAGTATTCATGAGCTGGGAGTGTTGAGAAACTAGCCTGATGGTACGAATTAGAAAGATGCTTAATGGAAGACTAAATCCTGGACAGGATGATTGATGAAGAAGGATGTGGGTGAACATACAGATGAGTGGGGACCAGGAAGCTCATCAGAGTGGGTACAAGTGAGCAGGGAAATGAATATGGATGGAACAAGGAGGGAGATGAAAATATATAGTTTGGTATGTACTATGGAAATCCAGAGAGATTAATTGAAATTTGCATCAGATTAATTAGGTAGGTAAGTAGTCACAGGCACTACCTTAATGAGTATGTATAAAAGAATCTGAAAAAATACCATTAATTGTGGCAGTAGCTGCATTGATGTCTTGGGCATGACAGGCAAAATCAGAAGGGATGAATACATTAGTGCTATAAGAAAAGATGAGAGCGATTAGGATATGTGAGATAGATTAGATGTGTGAGACATGAATGTATGCAAAATAGATTAAGAGGTCAGGTAAATGAGAAAACATGGGGAAAATGGATTGTTAAGTGTTATGAAACTCACCTATGAACACCTACAGGAGTTTGTAGGAGGGAAAACTAGATGGACAGAAAGAAAACAGATCTGTTTGCACAAGAAATAAACATAGAGAGTTTACACGATCAAGGATGACATGTGACTCCCAAATCAATCCTAAAACTAACACTAATTCTGACTTCTGACACAAACATAACTCTTAGTTTAATGCTTATTCTAACAGAGCACTAAAACAAATCTAAACCAAAAGTATCTGAACACAGCACTAATCCAAACCCCAGATCTCACATAAAACTGCATCCACTTCCTAATCCTGACACAAACTCAGATCTCCCACTGACACTGATACCAATCATATCCTACACCTAACCCATGCCTCATCCAAACCCAGCCATGAACCAAACATAATCCTAAATGCTGAACTGACCATATACCAATTCTAAACCAATCTCTACCCAACTCCAACAAGCCTTGACCCTAACTCTAAGCCATAAGCCTTAACCCTCTCTCTAACTTAATCTTAACCTTGCACCTTAGAGGAATGGGTAGAAACATGTGATCCATTTTTATTTAGCTGGTACTAAACTCTATTAAACCATAAGAAAGAAGATTAGGTAAATATATCAGAGCTGGAGCTGTCAGGTTTATGTATTCTAAAGTTCTATGGTTTTGTTGCCAATTGGGGAGCAGGGTTGGCTAAATAAGTGGAGAGCTCAAAGGGTGCATGGAGATAAATTATTCATAGTTTTGATTTCAGATTGGAGATCAGATAGATGGAGATATATAGAACAGAGTGAGGTATGTAACCAGTGGTTAAATCACATCTCCAAGTAGACTTGAGGTAGACAGGAATGTTATGGGATAGACAGGTGAGGAATGAAGTGTATGGGAGAGAGGAGTAGAACTGATCAGTAGACACAGCAGGGTGGAACCATGGAATCAATCTGTGATGGCAGAGCTTGGGGGTGTGTGGGGGTAGGACAAATAATGGGGTGGGTCCAGGTCAGGAAAGCAGACATGTTCATGGATTGGCGATTTCTGACATTTTCAAATGATGACCAGCAGAGATGCCAGCCCCTGCCTGGTGAGGTTTAGCTTATGGTCTGCAGGTGGATGGAGAGAGATTTGTGCAGGACATTCCAGCCCCTGGCTACACTTCCTAACCCACTTCTGGGGATGCTCCCCAAAGCTTCTGCCGTCTACAGAGCAGGGAGGCCACTCTGATGCCTGTGTTCCCCAGACCCTGGGAGAGTCAAGCAGTCTGGCCCCCAAATTTCTCACCTGCCTTTCCAGGTTTCCATCAAAGGTTCAAAACCTGTCCCTGTAAATGTTTAAGGAGTGGAGTCTTGCTTTGTGAGACCATAAGATTTAATTTGGGATCTGATTTAAAACGGGGATGGTGATAGCAAAACTCTCCAAAATGTTTTCTGCACTTTGCCTAACTTTATGCTTAAATTAAAGCAACTTTAATTTTCTGGCTTTAATAGCAGAAAAGCAGGGTGCTGTGGTTACCCATGGATCACTATGGTTGCCCATAGTCCCACTGCTCTGCAGCCAGTGACAGATGTCCAGCTGGCCTCCCTGAGATCAGGGCTTTACCTCATGCCTAGAAGCATTTCACTAATTTCCTTGTGTGTTTAAGTACTTTCCTGAATTAGCTCTTAAAAGAATGAACTCTCCTTTTAGACTTTCTGGAAAAAAAGAAAAGAAGGGAGTGGAGGGAGAATGGGAAATTTTGAGGGCGCCCAAATGCCAAGAGCCAGTCTTTGGAAGGGATTTGGGTTCTCACAGTTTCACCCAGGCAGTTAGAGGAGCCTCAGAAGGAGCCAGAGCAGAAATCTCTGGTAGACACTGGTACTGGGTGGTTTCAAAGATCCCACTATGTACTTAGCTGTATCTTCAGACATCTAAATCCCTCTAAAAATCTCACTCTTAGTATCTAAATCCAAGGTGCCTAACTCACTTCTAAGAAAATCTCACACCAGGACTGATTCAGTGAATTTTATTTTATTTTTTTTTTAATCTGCTTCTTACTCACATAGAGCTTTTGAAAATCCCACTGCTAATCTCCTATACCCAGGCATGTATCACTTTCAACCCTGTAATATAAATCACTTTGTGCTTCTAGGGGACAGCAACTACTTTGTCCTTGCTCACACTAGGTCAGATTTTTGGGTTTTTGCATATTAACACATGGGTTTTCTGGGGTGTTTTTTTGTGATGGGGAATGTCTGAAGCTGCTCTGCAAGACTTGAATTAGCAACCTGGAGCCAGTGGTGTTTCACATGTTATTCCAGGGAGGAATCGCGAGCTGCCGTGGATTGAAGGGCTGCATCAGCAGAAGTGTTGGGAGGAGCTGGCTCTGGGCTCCTCATTTACATCGGTGGGGTTTGCCCCTGGGCACAAGGCTTCGCTCATATCCACTGATCTCCTGGGAAGACTTATGAGCAAATTTGCTTGTCTCTAGCAGAGACTGAACATTGTTACCTGGATTTCTGCAAGAAATTATTTGAGTGAAGAAGGGGAAAAAAATCAAATACATATGTTCTTTCATTTTTCTTCTTTTATTTCCTATGAGAATTTTTATTTGTTGGGAAGTTACTCAGTAAATAAAATTTTTGTGCATATGCTTTCTTCATTAAAGAAATTGGAGTTGGGGATAAACAAATTATTTTTTCCTGTAAAAACCTCATCATTCTACAGAAGAACAGGCTGGCTGCCATTGAAACATTTTTGATAAAAAAATCTGCCTGCAGCCCTACTGCTTAATCAGTTTGGAACAGAGCGTAGCCTGTAGCTTGTTAATAAGAGCAGCTTGCTCAAGCAGTTCACACAATGGTGAGCCCGCAGAGGAGGCTTGCTGTATAGCTGTGGATTTTATTTTGCAGCTCTGTTAATTAAAATATATTTTACTTTGAAGGAGGTTTTTACTGTTTTCTATGAGGCTGAGCAGAGAACTGTTCTCTTGGATAGATTAAAGGAGGGATATGAAGTATTTTCTTAGAAGTAACAACTCAGCTTTGTTTGATGGGTAAACTGAGCAAAAACAATGTGTAGTTTTGTATTTTTGTTTGTTCTCAGTCTTTGTAAATGGCTGGTTTATAAGTTGGTATACACTGGCTGTCTTGATAACATCAAACTAAATATTTCACACACAAGTTGCCAGACTGAAACAGAAAAGTCACAGATTCTCATTTAATTGATAAAGTAATTTTTACTTATAGAAGCATATACTAAAATAATAAGGCCTGAAACTGTGCCACTGAAGTTAATGACAAATCTTTCATAGGTTTCATATAAAACTTGTACTTTTATTATCCCAGTTTCACTGGCTTTTGTTGCAAGATTGCAGCAAAATGTTAGGGCATTTCTAGGTGTTATTTTTATTATACAAAACCCCATTAAAATTGGTACTGAAGCATCCTATTAATTTAAATGGGATTTTGCATAGTTTGCTGAGTTCCAGGCCACAGATAAAGAGAAGTATGCAATTTAGAATTAAACTGACCACAGCTTTTTATTAGAAGACATTTAATCTTGAACGGACTGCACAGTCTGAGGCATAAAGTATTTGTGAACTTCATCTGGTCTGGGGCAACCAGAGCCTCCACTGCAGCAACTCCTGGGTTGGTCTGGGACCTCTCAGGACCATACAGCATTCCCAAGCAAAGCTCTCCTCAGGCAGCTTTGCTTTGGAAATGCTAATAGGTAAGCCAGCACACCCAGAACAAATGGAAAACTTGATTCCAGTATTTCTCTGGTTCCAAGGATCTGCTTGCCTTGACAAAGCCTGCAATCAATTGGCAGGAGTCTGGGGACTCCCCGCAGCATCCGCTGGAAGGCGGGGTCCCACCGGGACGGAGCCACGCGAGATGGAGGCGATGCAGCTCCAGGAATTCCAGCCTGCGCTTCACACATTCGAAACCACAGGGAGGAATGTGCAGAGCGAGGGATGGAAAACCATCGCCTCCGGTGTGTGGAAACACCTACCAGCCAGACGCCGGCAAGGGGAGTTCAAAAACCAAAGTGAGAAGGGTGGTGGCGAGAGGTATTTTATACTGGGCGCTCCCTCCTCCCCGCCATGAGGACTTTGGAGACTAATGAACCATTAAATGACAGCCTCCCTCGGCTGCCCCCAGCGTGGGCACACACCTGGGCACCTCCAAAGGCACATCGCTAAATAAAATGTGCTTGGGGAAGGCAGGCCATGTCTCAAACACTCCAAACCCCCAAATAATTTAAGCTCTAACCATTGTGAGGGAGACCCACAGGCTGCTGGAAGCAGGGCATCCGTAAAAGTGCACAGAGAAGGTGAAGGAGCTGCTTTCTGCTCAGTGTCTCCTTGGAATTTTCCTTTCCCTGAGCCATAAATGTGTCAAGATGCCCAAATGTCGACCATCAGCAGCAGATCAGCTTTCCGTGATACAGTCCCAGGGCGGGGGGACACGGGTGAGGCACAGAAAACTGTGTCCCTGGTCCCCCAACTCTCCTGCAGACAGTTTCGGGAGGGGCTGGTTCCAGACTCCGACAACAACTGAAACCTGGGGCAGGGTTTGGCAAAAAGTGAGCGCCGCTGCTCTGGTTTAAGACTAATGGTGCTACCTCCAGGAACAGGAGAAAACGAGCACCTAAAATCCTGGCTAAAATCCCAGTGGATGGCTGGCAGATCCCCTCTCGCCTGGAAACTGGGGAAAAATCAGTCCTTGTGCTGCTCTCCCGTGGCTACAGTGAGGGATGGAGTAGCGGGGGAGACTCGGACCCGCTCTGCTGAGCCCCCGTGTTGAGAACAAAGCCCTTGCGCAGCCCCTCAGCCCCGGCACGGGCCCGGGAGCCCCGGGAACTGCGATCCTCGGGGAACGGGGCCACCCGCGGCCGCGCAAACTGCGCATTTGGGCCGGGGAAGGGCCCCGGCGATGGCTATTCCTGCCTCCAGCTCCGGGTATTTCTTCGATTCGCTATACCAGTTATGGCACTTGGGGCAAAACGTCAATAGTAATCGCAATAGTTAATAAATAGTCATCAAATAGTAAATAAATAGCAATGAAATCAGAAGGGTTTATGCTTGCAAAAACTTAAAGGAGAGGGAGAATTAATCAAACAACCTTGAAAATTCAGAATGTCGGGGAATTTGGAGAAACTAGGGAAAAACGCATCTTAGCGGAACAGGACGAGCCGCTGCGGGAGAAGGAGCGGTGCCAGGGCTGTGACCCACCAGGGGTGCTCCAGGGTGCGGGGATTAACTCTTTGGGGAGGGAAAAATCCCTACCCATGGCTCGGAGTGTTGGGATTTGGTGGGACGCAGCAATGAGGAGGCAAGGAGGGCTGGATCTCCAGCTCCGGCAAACAACGGTAACACTCCGCCGTAAAGCTGGACCTGGGGAGGGTTTCCACTGCCAGCGCTGTCCCGGGAAAGCGAGGGGCACGGAACGGGGCTCCTTCCCTGTCGGGATGCTGGGGCGACGCGGCGAGACGGCGCAACTACCGGGGGAAGCGGGGGGGGCCTCCCCAAAATGAGACCACGGAGCGGGGGACAGAAAGTTGCTTTTCTTCTTATTTAGTCGCTCTCTTAAACACAGCCAGAAAAGAACATTAAAGGCATTTCTAGATTTCGTTTCTGTTTAGTTTTTTTTTTTAAATTTTCTTTTTTATTCCCATGCTCTTAATTCTGAAAAAAAAAAAATCACAAAACATAACTTATAAAACAATATATATACTGCATCCTTATCCACAACAGTATAATTGAAACATCCAGCGTAACGTTTACCACAGGTGTGAAATACACTGGGAAAGCAGTACCGTGTGCATTTTATATCTCTTTGTCATCTACAGGTAATAAGTATCGACAAAAATAAGCAACAAATATGCCTGCAATTAAACTTCATATGCTTTTTGTATGCGTATTAATAAAAATCATATTTATAATTTCCATGTTTTGTTTGATGGTTTTTTTTTGAACAAGCACTTGTAAAAGTATCTATATTTACATAATAATACCTTAAGATAATAACACCCTAGGAATTTTTTTGGTTCCTTGTTTTTCCTTCACATTTACAAAAGCAAGGAATGCTTTCAGCTTTGCTAAGAACCTTTCCGGACGCCGAGGCTCGCTGTTTCTCTAGCAGAGATGCAGTATCTGAAATCACTTCATAACAAACAATTTTACGTCTTTTTTTTGAGACTTTATAAACGGGGGTTAGTTTTCGGTTTTACTTTTCAAAGAGAAAAAATACCCCCTGCATTTGAATAAAGATGAATGATAATTTCATTATCAGGATAAGACTTTGGATAGGGAAAATAATGAACAGTTTTTGCATTGTTGAAGGGTTTCTATGCTCTCTCACAACCGGGGATACTGCAGTCTTTTGGAAAGGATGAAGAGGTAGGAACCTTGAGCTGCTTAGTATCAGGAATGACTGGATTAGAGCTTCCAACTAAAGAAAAAACATCAAGAATCATGCATTTTAAAAACAGTTTATTCAACGGCCAAGGACAATGATCCGGCACAATGCAACGGTAGATATAAATATAACCTTCTATAAGTGGTTGACCCTTGTCATTATTATTTTAATAGTTTCATACCTAATATTTCAACCATTTTTTACCCCGCAGATTCTACTCTGCGATTTGGGTTTTTTCCTTCCCCTCTTCCCCCAATCTTTTTTTTTTTCCAAGTGTGATTCTGTTTCTCAGTGGTAAACATTAACCAAACTCTTCCCGTGCGACAAGCGGCCGAGAACCGTCCCACCAGCTCTTACCACCGAGGCGTCCCCTCCGGCCGCCCTCCCCGCGGGGCAGCGGCCACTTTACCGACTCCTGTGCAAGTTCAAGTAAACACATACAACCCGCATAATCCAGAGAAAAAAATTGCAACTCATCCATGTACCAGATTTCGGTGTCTCTTGCAAAAGTTTTCTGGTCCATTTATGGTTTTAGATGGGGTTATTATTTTTTTAATTTTTTTTTTTTAAATATTTTTAAAGCGCTATTTTGTTGGTTGCATCACTGTTTTGCATTTTTTTTTCCTAGACAGTCGAAGTCCTCGGAGTTTTTGGGGGTTTTATTTTTTTAGGGGGGGGTTGCTTTATTTTATTTTTTTCCCTCTCTCACTTGCTAGGGTTTTGCTTTTAATCATCATCGGGTTTATTTTTTTTTCCTTTTCTGTTAAACGTCGCTTTGCTTCTGCTTTGCTTTGTCAGCGGTGCTTTGTCGGAGGTGGTTTGTGTCAAGTCCGTCAACTGTTGTACTGACAGGCGTTTAAACTAGAGCCGGGGCTTTGCAAACTGCTGTAGCCGAAACTGGAGTGCTGCTTTGATTTCAGTCTGAGGCTGGCTAAGCTGGAGTTGCAAGTGTCCCGGTAGACGCTGTAGGGCGAGCCCGGTGGCCCGTAGGGACAGGCCGGCGAGGACATGGCCGAGTTAAGCGAGGAGCCGCTGATGTTGTTGATGTTGTTGAGGCCGGAGTTGGCCATGCCCGGCACGGCCGAGTGGCCCATACTGGAGGGCATGTTCATGGAGGGGATGCTGCTGGGCGCCGAGAACATGGACTGCGAGGAGAGGGGGCTCATGGAGTTGAAGAAGGTGAAGCTCTTGGTGGAGAGCGGCGCCGGGGTGAGGCTTTTGGTGGCCCAGTTGTTGTAGGGGTAGCCGGCGTACATGTCGTCGTAGGGCTGCATCAGCCCGCTGAACTGGGGCACGTAGCCGTTCTTGCACAGGTCCATCTGCTGGTTCCGCTCCCGCTTTCTCCACTTGGCTCGGCGGTTCTTGAACCAAACCTGCGTGGGGAGGGGGGAGCGACACGTCTCGATGAGTGCGGGGCCACAGCAGCCCCCCACCCCACCGACGGTGCGCAAATGCGTACAGGTATCCTCAGCCCAGAGCCTGCTCCCCCCGTCCGGACCAGCTCCTCCGGGACGCCAGAGCAGCCTCTGCGGCCCCGCACCGCCTGTCCCCGCCGCCCCCTGCCCCCGCAGGCCGGAGTCCCTCTCCGCAGGGTCCCTGCGCGCACCCCGGGCTCTGCGCGCATCACTCTCTGTTCGGCGGGGTGTGCCAGCCGCGATGTGCGCGGCCGCTTCTCTGCCAGGGTGTCCGCCAAGCCCCGGCCCCCCGGGCTCCCCGCCGCCCCTTTCCCGGAGCCAGCCGGGGAGCAAAGAGACGGCCCGCTCTGATTAGGGCCGGCTCGCCCAGGCTCTGCCACCTTTCCGAATGCTAATGCTGTGTAATAAAAGTCCCCTGTTACAGATCATAAAAAAAGGGATTGGATTAGTATGTTTAGGTTTAAGAAAAAAAAAAGAAAAAAGAAATCGATCCTTGCATCGCCCTCGGATAGATGCAGCCTCTGCCTTTATATCTAATGAGAATTTACAGCCCTAACCAGGAAACAGAGAAGAGGGGCTGGTCCTGATATTTGGTGCAAAAACCAAATTCCAGTCTCCCTCTTACTATTTTTATATATAATATATACATAAATAAATATCTCAGAAACCATTTGAGTCCTCCCTGATGGAAACCGGGAAGCTTCAAAAAATCTTTAAAAATTGGTTAAAAATCTGCATAGTTCTGCATGCCGTCTGCACCTAGCCTGCGAGACTCCCTTACAGCACCCTCCCCACTGCACCTCGGCTTTCTCCTACCGAGCCGGGGCCCACGAGCTCCCTGCGGACACCAGGTCCTCGGCCCCGCGCAGGCTGCGCTCCCTCCGGAGCCGGGGCGAGGGCAGGGGGAGGCTCTTGAGGCCTCCCCTCCCCGCGCAGAAATGGCACAACTATTATTAAATACCGGGCTCAAGGATGGAAACTCCGTAGGGGAAAGGATGGCGGAGTCTCTTTTAAAAAATAGCAATAATAAAAAGAATGCTGTAAAATAGGAAACGAAAGCAAACATGTTCAAAACCTGTAATATGCTCCTCGGAAGGTGCTTCCAGACAGGAATTTCCTGAAAATAGGGTAATAGTTTTAATTATGGCTCCTAGACATTTTAAAGGAAGGCCCTCATAGCAAATTAAGGCTAGATTTGCAATCTGCCATCTCAGAACATCAAACCCAAACATTTCCACACAGAATGAGAACGAAATTATGTTAATTGCAACTCGTATTTTAGTTATATTTGCTCCCTGAAATAGTCAACCAGTATTAATGCTCAGGCTTTGTTTTGTTTTAAACTCAATTAAGACAATGCTTTCAGACGCATTTGATTCAGATGGGTGTTTACTCTTTAAATGTTTAAAGCAGAATCTCTGTAATCCGATTTGGCCACTCAAGCTTTAACTGCCAAGTTAAAACCAAAAAAACTAAAAGAAAAAAAGAAAAAGTGGATTTTCCGTGCTGTGGGGCTTCGCTCCGCAGTTCCCGTTTCCTCTCCTGCTTAGCCCACGGTCCCGTGGTCTGTGGCCACTGTGGAAACCGCGTGGGGAAGTGTCTCGGGTGGAAAAAAGCACTTGCGATGGATCGATAGAGACCAAGCCGCTTCGGCCCGGTCGTTCTTTGCTAGGGTCTTTCACTCATAAATCTCTTTAAGGAACTGCCGAAGTACACACACACACATATATACATACATATATATATATGTATGCACACACACACACACACGAATATGTCTGTCGGCGTGTGCACCAACATTTCCGACCCTGGCTAAGTGACACGTCCCAGTGACTGCGAGGCCACAGCAGCCCCCACCCCACCGACAGATGCGCACAGGGGAGCGCAGGTAGCCATAGCCCAGCATCTGCTCTCCCCGGCCCAGCCAGCTCCTCCGGGACGCCAGAGCAGGCTCTGCGGCCCCGCACCGCAGATATTTTATAAATATATACAATCTTCGGGGTACAACTTTGTGTCTGCGGCGCGTATCAGCTTTGCGACCGCTCCCCAGCCCCTACCCTTCGCTTTCGGCCTCCACAAACAGCCCGCGGCCTTGGGAGATGCGCGGCCGAGAGGGGCCGGCACCGAGACCCGCACCATGCGGATTGGATCTCGCAGTCCCGCAGTTTGCTGGGTTTGCTGGGAGATGGCCTTTGCGATTACTGGGAATAACCAGAGTAAGGGGAAATCGCTCGGATGGGTGCTTGCCCCATCCTCCCGCCGCGTTTCGTCCTGTCCGGAGGGTTCTTCCCCCCACAGTCAAACCCTTCCGCACCTCGGCCTTTCGCTGCTCCCTGCCCCTCTCGCCGCCCACTTTGCGAACCATTCCCCACCGCGAGGCCGACGGTCGCGACCCGCTCTGGTCGGCATCTCTCTCCGTGGCCGACAGCTGAATTTCTCCTCTGCGGCCTGGATCCCGATTTTGGTCATCAAAATCCAGCCCAGAGCAAACCATCGCAGCGCTCCCAGAAGGGGCAGCTTCCCCGAGCCCCCCACACTCCGGCGGCCCCAGAGCAGAGTTCCCTCCCGGTGCAGCCCCTCTTACCCGGACTCGGGGCTCGGTGAGGTTGGTCCAGACGGCGATCTCCTCCCGCATGCTCATGTCGGGGTAGCGGTTCCGCTGGAACGTGGCCTCCAGCTCCTGCAGCTGCTGGCTGGTGAAGTGGGTCCGCTGCCGCCGCTGCTTCTTCTTCTTCGCCGGGTCGTCGGCGGCCCCGTCCTCGTTTTTCTGCTCACCACTGCGCTCTTTTTCTGCGAGGGGGTCGGGGATGGTTGGTTTATATTTTTTAGTGGGTTTTTTTTGTGGTTTTTTTTTTGTTTGTTTGTTTTGGTTTTTGTTTTCGTGTCTGTGTTTTTTTACTTTAGTTTTTTTCCCAAAACAGGCACACAAAGGCAGATACCCCCGCACCCAGCGCTGCCACCCCACCGGAGGTATGCGTGGGGGCACCCCGCTCGTGTCCCTGAACACAGCGAGCACCCCGCAGCCCAAACCGGCCTTTCCCGGGGCGTCTGGAGAAGGAGCACGGAGCCCTGCAGGGCCCAGGGCACCCAGGGACGCAGCAGGACAGAGCTGCTCGAAGCGGCCCCGACGGGCGACTGCACTGTGGGGAGCGAGGCCCCCGTATCACCGGCCGCTCTGCCTTTCTGCGGCACCTTCTCGTTCCCTCCAAACCAAGGCGTGATCTTTGCTCCATTGTCTTTGTCGTGCTCGGCCGCGACAGGAAACTTTGGAAGGGCAGGGGTGGTAAACCCAGGAGCAATTAATTGCAAAAGGACCCTCTCCGCTTCCCCACTTCATTCTCTTTTCATAATGATTTTGTCCTTGATCTTTTATGATTTTGGTGTTTATTTTAACACAGGGCTGAGCGAAGTCCTCCGCAAAAATCATATCGGAAGAAGGAAAGAAAAAAAAAAACCACCCAGGAGGGTTTTCTTTGCCGGGATTTGCGCGGGCTGGAAGCAGGAATTCAACACTGGCCCTGCGAACCCCCTCTCCACTTCCTAACGGGCTCTCTGCCTCTCCCAGTGCGGTTTCGGCCCAGTTTGTCCCGGCTGAAGTGCTCGAAGACGGACTGAAGGCCCTGAAACAAAATGCTCCCGTGCTGGGCCCCGGCGACACGGGGAAGGTGCGGCCAGGCCGTGCCGGGCCGGGGGCCACGGCCAACCCCCGGCCTCGGTCCTGCTGGTGCAGAAGGGAAAAACCGCGACGAGTTTCTCCTTTAGAGTTTTTTTTCCCCTCCTTCTTTTAAGAGTTTTTTTAAACCCCCTTTCAGAAGGTTTTCTCCCGCCGCCGGCAGGCCTGGGGGCATTTCTACAGCCCCGACCTCTGCGAGGTAAGCTCGAGTCTAAAAATAATCACATGCTGAATCCCAGGAGGACTCGTCCTTGCAAAGTCACCCTTGAATCGCACCTTGCTGGGAGCCCTCCATAGGGAAAGGGGTGAGGGTGCGAGCGAGCCTCAGCTGCCCAGTGGACCCCCAAAAGGGGCCGATGGCTCTGCGGGGTTTGCAGCACAGCCAAGGCCTCTCAGCACAGACCTCATCGCCCCAGGACCCCTGGTCCCCAGACCGGCCAAGCCGCATGGCCCCGTGGCAGCGGCGAAACAGAAACAAAAAAAAACTCCACCAAAACAAATCCTCCCGCTTTCGGCCGCGAATAGCTCGGATAAACCGGGCCAAGAGGGAGCGGGGAGCGATCGGGAAGCGGCAGTGGTACCGATGGGCTTCGGCACTAGCCCCTCGTCCCTCTCCCGGTCTTCCCTAAATAATCCGGCCTCAGGGTAGGGCTGTGATACAATTCCAAATCGTAAGGCAAGGCATCTTTAAGCGGTTTTTGTAACTATTTTTTTCCCATTAAAAATATATATATTAAAATCTAAAAGTATTTTGTAGTTTCTCGCAGAAGAAAAGCAGGCAGCTCCTCAATCCTCCGACAGCACCGAGGGGTCACACACAGAGGTAGGGCAAAATGGAGCAAATCTCCCTCTCTAATCTCCAATAATCCCCTCTAATCTCAGCGTCCCTTCCAGACGCTGGTCTCTAACTTTGTTTGCGAATCAGGCCGAGAGGCACAACCCAAAGCCTCTTTATCACCAAGTGCCACTTCGAGACCGACTCTTACCACAGCCACGCTCCCGGTTAAAACTCCACAGAGCAACAGTAGCTATTAGAAAATTGAAATAATATAAACTCCTACTGAAAGAGTCTTGTTGGAGAAGAAATATCATGCTCCTTCTTGAAGCTTTTGTTCCTCTCTTCTACCTTTCCCCTGTCATTCTAAAAATGTTGTTGTTTAATTAAATGCAATCTGAGAGAGCACAGCGTTTCCTGTAGCCCTCGCACACGGTGGTCAGGGCATGGGGATCCTTCCCCTTTCCTGCGGGGAAAGCTCTCAGCTTTTATTTTCCCCCACGCAAAACCTCTCCGCGGCCGTGCACATCCCGTCCGCAGCGGCCCGCGCTGCCTGCCTTGGCCCCACGCTGCCTCTCTAGCTTTCCCTGTCCTTTCTTTCGTTTTAATTTTTTTTTTTTTTCGCTGACAGAGAGATCTTTTTCCATCTCTGCTCCGCCCGAGCTGGAAAATAAACCCGGGCAAAAGCTGACATTATTTCAGAAACATCCAGCAAAACTGCACTCCCCGAAGAGCTTCCTCTTCTCCCCTACCCATGAAATAATTACTACAATTTTTTTTTTTATTTAAAAGCAGACAAAATAAATAAAAGAGACCAGCTCCTGGGATGGGACCTTGGAGCCATGTGTCCCCCCGGCAGGCTGTCAGCGCCGGGTATGGTGGGGGAGGCAGCTCCAGGAGGGCCCCTGCCCCCCGCTCCGATTCCCGGGGCTCAGCTGGTGTGGAGCCGCCGCGATCACCGGCAGCTCTTGTTCACCCTTGTCCCTCCATCGCCTTCGGTTGCGCGGGGGGTGCAGGCACAGCACCCCCGGCAGCCCCGCGGAGGGCAGGCGCGGTGGGGAGGGGGAGGCAGCGCGGGAGGCGCGGGCCGGAGCCGCGGGGGGCGCGGGGAGGGGGAAGGTTACCTGGCACCTCCGTGTCGGAGGATTCACTGGCTGAGTTGTCGATCGGGTCTCTGGGTTCCGAGGATCTTTGCAAATGGAAGCTGGAAGCCATGTCATGGGAGGGTTGGGGTCTCAAGCTCTCAGGCAGTCTCTCCAAATTCATTCCACCTTTAAAGGAATCCATGGCAGGGGCGCCGGCTGCCTGGGGGAGTTTGCAGGTGTTTATTCCACAGAGAAAGGAACAAGGAGCTTTTTTTTTTTTAAAGAAGCAAAAAAAAAAAATCAATAAAAACCAAAAACAAATCCACTTATTACTAACAGTATTATTTTAAGGGTGTCGGAAGCAATCTGGGCAGTGCCTGGAAGGCGGTTGTCTCTGCTGGGGAGAAGAACGGCGCTCTGGCCGCATAGGCAGGGAAGTGGTAAAGATCCCTTATAGAGAAACGCGAGTTGCGAGTTGGACAGTTTAAAGCTAAAGAGATTAAAGTGACCTGCCCTAGAACAAATGCCTGTAGTTAAACAGGGCTCCACCCCCTGAAGGTTAAAACCTCCCCGTCTCGCTCATGCATCACTCCATCTAGCGCTGGCCCAGCCCGGCCGCGCGGGACCTGCCTCCGCACTCCCCTCCATCCGCGCCCCTAGCGCGCCCGCAGCCAGACTCGCGGCCCCCTGCCGCCCCTGCCCGGCCCCCGCCGCCTGGCCGCGGCTCCTTCGGGGTGCTTTCCCTCCTTCTCTTCACCCGCCTCCTCCCTCAAACTCGGTGATGTATTAAAAATATTTCACAAACGAATGGAAAGGTGAACAATCCTCTGGGGACCCCCGCCTGCACCCAGCAGCCCGCCAGTTCTCCCCGCTTCGTAATCCCCTACCACTCGGCAGCGCGCAGGTTGCGCCCCCGTGCAGCACGGCATCCCCATGGGTATCCCCACACCCTTCCAGGTTGGACCTCACGACCCGCGGAACCTCCGCACCCAGCAGTGGATGCGCACCCGCGCACTCCTCAGCATCTCTGCACGGGGCTCAGCGACCCCACCACATATTTCAGTCCCATAGGGAATATGTTCCTGGGGGTGTGCTTGGGCTGTGAGCTGTGCCTGAACTGGTTTTAACATTTTTTTAACATTATTTTCCAGGCTGCAGAGGTTATAAAAACGCTGCCTGGGCCCTGCCTGGCGGCCGGGGGAACACAGCCAGGGGAGCAGTGTCATCTCTCTCACCACATCATCTTTCAGTACATGATTAATAACAAATAATTTTCCTGTTGTAGCCGAACTCGTGGCGACCCTCGGGAGGGGTCTCTTCGACTGTGCCTGTCCGGGGGCCGGGGCAGCCGGCGGGGAGGGGATGGGAGACCCCCACCCCTCCTCGGCAGACGCCCTCTCCTGCATCGATCACTGGTGCACCCTGTCCCGAGGCAGGGGCGTGAGGAGCACGGCTGGTCCCCGGTGCTGCCCACGCAGGCCGGGATACGGCCTTAGCCCTCCTAGATAACATCTCGGTGTTTATGCGAAGTGGAAAAACCCATGGGGGAAGGAAGGTGGGAACGGCGGATACCAGGGGTGAGGGGAAAGGGGAGAAAGGAAATGGGAGGAAGACCCTGGCTGTGATTGCCTAGGGAAAGGACCCTCTCTCCTCTCTACTTTCTCGGCTCACTTTAACTGATCTATCCTGACACTCTATTTTGCTTTCAAATCAAGTAAAGATGTGGGAGAGTACTTTTGAATTGTTTTATGGAAAAGTAGAGGGAAGCAATGTTCCAGCCGCCAGGCTTTTCCCGACCCTGCCGGGGTGATGGAGTCGGGCCTGTCCCACACTTTCGGCAGCGCCCCACAACGTCCGGGGACCCCAGGTGGGGGGAGCCCAAAGCTCCCAACCCCTTCATCTCTGCTCTTAAGCACCATTCAGGGAATGTACATGTGGGTGCTATTAGGATGAGCTCTCCTGAGCTCTTTTCCTTTTTGTTGATTTTTTTTAGTGACATCTTGATGTCCTTCTGCCTGTTCGCTGCTCCCGGCTGAACTTCGCTCAGGAGTCTGCAAACGACTGGGAATTTCGAGCGCCCGAGGTGAACCACACAACCTAGGGGCTGTTTAAGATGGACATGATTTAAAATGCAAATATTTACCAGGGTCTCTGGGCCTCGAGTGGCTCAGCTGATGCAGGAGGCACGGGAAGGATGGAGACCTTCTCTTGTGTTAGAAGCAAGAGGTGGGAGCGGCCTTTCTCCCAAGGAGGAAGGAGTTGAATATACTGCAAACGTGCACCGCGTCTGAGATCCTTCACCGTCCCCTTTTTTCCCTTTTTTTCCTTGAGCGGCAGCTCGGGGTCGGCCTGTGGGGGCTTCCCCGCTCTCGACGGAAGGGGACAGGGCCCAGCGGGCAGCGCTGGAGGAAGGTGGTGAGACTTGTTGACCTTAAGGGTCTTTTTCAACCTTGATGGTTCTATGATTCTACGAGTCTGCCAACAACCCGACTCCGCCCTGGCTATTTTAAAGCCACTACTCAAAGCACCTTCTGAACCGGAGGCAGCATTTTTTCGTTCCTTTTAATTTTCCTTTTCTTTCTATTATTTATTTATTTATTTTTTAATCATACACTTAATTGCAGGTTTTTTTCTGTACTATAAAATCAAGTTTTAAAATATTCGTTCTACGTTCAATTCCCCTCGGCTGGGCGCAAAGATAGGCTCTGCCCCGGCACCGGCGTGATTCTGCCGAGGCGGCGACTGCGGT
This sequence comes from Anthoscopus minutus, assembly GCA_013399455.1. Taxonomy (NCBI): domain Eukaryota; kingdom Metazoa; phylum Chordata; class Aves; order Passeriformes; family Paridae; genus Anthoscopus; species Anthoscopus minutus. The sequence continues at coordinate 169,910 of VWYI01026254.1, forward strand.
AATGTCGGACCCGGTTGTTTTCCCAGGCGATCGCAGCCCTCGGTTCCTCCTGGGCTGGGTGTCACCTAGGGTGTCACTGGGGCAGACATCCCCTGAAACCGCCCTTAAACAGAGAGTAAGGGACTGGCCCTCGGGAGCCAGAGCAGCTCCCGGTTCTCTCTTGACAGTCTCCATGAGTGTCTGCACCCGGGCCGTGGTGTGGGCGAGCATTTACTGCACACCTGTGCACAGGTCGGCAGTGGGAGAATATACCTGTGTCATGGATCTATCTAATCGATATCTTCTATCTGACTAATCCATACCACGTATCTGTCTTGTCTGTGTGTCTCATACATAAATCATACGTGGATTTAAGGGCATCCTTTCACTCTGCGCTCTCTGGAGTGGGCACAGTCCTACAGCACAGAGCCGAATCCTCCCAAGTCACTCCTGTTGCTGATCGCGACACTTATGTCACGGCAACAGAGCGCGCCCCCAGGGCGGTCACCCCCAGATCTGCGCTTTCTCCTCTTTCCTCCCATCTAAGCGCGCTCTGCTTCGGGATGGAGAGGACACGTCTCCGCCGGCAACTCCTTCCACTACGTCACGGGTCCATTCGCGTGACGTCATTCGCTGCATCCCTGACGTCACGTCTCACCTTTCAGCGAGGCCACGACTCAAAGCAAGCCTTGATGTCCCACTCGGAGCTGGCTGCTCTTCCTGGGACCTGAAAGCGGCCCAGTGGCCCCACTGGCTGGGCAGGACCGGGACACCGGGCTCGGGTTCCCCTGTCTCCCAGCATCTCGCGCGGGGCTGAGGAGCTGCGGGGAGGAGGGGCCCAGCAGCCCGGCCGCAGAGACTCCGCCAGGACGTCCCTAAGGAGCTGCGACCTGCGTGGGCGTGGGAAGGGCCGGGCAGAGGCGGAGGGAGGGTGGAGCCGGGGCGAGCGGGCCCCGCGGAGCTCCAGCGGGGACCCGGGGTGGCGGGACGACTTTGCGTGGGAACCTCCGCGTGTGGTGGCCGGAGAGCATCGCTGCCCCGCGCCCGGGCAGCCACCGCGCTCCCGGCAGCCCCGCCTAGGGACTGCGTCAGGGATCTGGAGAAGTCTGGAAACCCGCAAATAAAACCGCTCCGCTTCCTCCTGCTATAAATAACCCCAGAACTAGGGATGGCACTTAGAAATAAATCAACGCTGGCCGCACCAGTGACAGCCCCATGAACAAGAGACGCGAGTGTCCGAGAGCAGGACTCTCTCTGTCCCCGAGGGGACAGGGCCGTTTCACCGCCAGATGTCTGGAGGGGGTCCCTACTTTCGGAGACGGGCCCCCATCCCCGGCTGGTTGCGGTGGTTGCAGGCAATGCCAAACCACCTGGGCCGTATATCAGGTGGTGAAGTTCAGTCTCTGCCAGCTTTTCCTTTTCAGATTTATTACCGTTGTATAGACTCAGATTCAGTCTATAAATTATTGGAAATTGTTACAAAAATGAAGACACCTCCTCCCAAGTGCCCCTCTACCCGAAAAGAGATGGAAGGCTTCTGAAAAACAGAGCTGCAATGAGGCAAGAGAAGGGAGAAGCTCTTCAACTCAAACCCTGCCAAATTCAGCTCAACCAAACCCAGCCAAACGCAGTCCAAACAATTCCAATTCAAACAAACTCAGTCTAACAAGCCCAATCCAGCTCAACCAAAGTCCACTCAGTCAAACCAAACCAAATCAAACCAAATCAAACCAAACCAAACCAAACCAAACCAAACCAAACCAAACCAAACCAAACCAAACCAAACCAAACCAAACCAAACCAAACCAAACCAAACCAAACCACACCACACCACACCACACCACACCGCAATGAATGCAACCAGACCAAACCAAGCCAAACCCAAATAATGCAATCCCAGCCAAACCAAGACCGTCAACCTCCCCCGGTTCCCCCTTCGCTGAACGCAGGAGACCAGACCTGCTGCAGGAAAACAACTTTTAATAACGGAACTATCCAAAAAGGGCCCCGCGGGCGCGCTTTGCTGATGCGTGGCTCTTACCCACGAGATGACCACGCGTGGTGCACGCTGGAGTGTGCGCAGGACTGCGCGATGCTCCGCGGAGCACGGAGCACACTGCAGGGGCGGGGGTTGTTGCTGCGCTGTACCCTGGGGGTGGTGTCCGTCGAGGAAGTGGTCTGGGGGTGTCCTGCCCCAGAACAGCACCACCTTAAATGAAAAGCATAACCCTAACGCACAAGGTGGAGATCAGCGTTTATGCCACTGCGCAAGGCAAAGCTCTGCTCTCCCCGCGCCATCGTGGCCCTGGCCTGAAGGGAAAATGAAGCAAATCCCCTAAACGGTGAAAGGAGCCCCAGAACCCCCCGATCTCCGCCGGAGCTAGAACTGTGTCCCCCACAGGCGGGGTGGAGAGGGAAGCAGAGAGAGGGAAGAAACCTAGGCCGAAGTGCGTGTTAAATCGCTCAGGAGAGGTAGGTGGAAAATTACGCTGGCTTCCAGCCGGCCTGTCCTCCTCTGCGCAGCCAGGACAGCAATTTTCCTAAGAAGTATAGCAAAACGAAATCAGCCTCTTTTGGACCCGTAGCCTTCGTCCTTCGGTATGTCAGCCAAGCCTCCGCCTTCGGCCGGAGCGCAGGGTCCCTCCGCGCCTCGGATGCTCTGCGGAAGGGTTTCCAGCGGCCGCTCTCGGTCCCCCTGGCCTCCCATTGCCTCCCTGCCTCATCTTGCTCCCCTCGGTCTGGCCAACCCGGCCCCATCACTTCGGCTCTCCCCGCCACTGAAACACGATGTGGGAAACACACAAGGAAGTGTCTGATCCGGGACACTTCCCGGGGCACCTGGGGTACCCGGGGTTGCCTCCCCGCCCAGCCATCCGCATCTCGCTCCGGGGTTCCCCCGACCGCGGCGGCCAGCGGCAGTTCTTGAAAAAAACTCGGGATGAAAGAGTTGAAGGCTTAATGTTTTCTGACAGATACAAATGATACCCCAAGGCTTTCTTGAAATGCAGCGACTGATGGCTGGAGAAACGGTTTTCTTATTCGGTTTTCTGCAGCTGGAAGCAGCCGGGGGTGGAGTGGGATGATGCTGGTTCACTTCGGCCGTCATTCTACCAGAACGCCAAAAATAAAACCATTTCGTAGTTGTCCGACGCGGGACAACTTCTTTTACACCCAAACCCCTGGCGGCACAGTCTCACCCTTGCCATGAGCTGCCTTCCAGCCCTCTTCGCATCCGTCAGACCACAGGCACTGAACTCTGCTCCAAGAAGATATGAATTAGCTGCTAGGAGCCGTTTGGATTTATCTCTGATATACCTGATGTTAGTGGGACAGTGTCAGTGCACTGCAATGACAGCGTCGAAGGATGGACAGCTCAGGAATATGGTTTTTTTTTTCCCTAGGTGGGGGAAAAAGAGAGGAAAATCACAATACAGCCACACAATTCCTTCTCTGGGCAAAGCGAACATGCTTTTCTGATTAATTGACGGAGGAAGGGGCACCGGAGTTTGCTAGGCAGCCTGCTCATATTACTCTGTGCATCTTTAGATCCTGAAATGTGGCTCGTTTGTGGGCTCAAAAAGATGCCTCAAACAGGATAATCAGAGGCCCGAGCACTCTGTTGGCATTTGCTGAAGTCTCTTCTTCAGGAGAAAAAAGAGGCTACATTTAGAATGAACGACATCAGGTTTCCTTGTGGGTTCCCCCATCTTGTTTTGGGCGAGCAACCTCTTAATTACTCAAGCATTTAGATGGGAGAAACACATTTCCCCTCAAGAGGACATTTGCTGAAGGGCTGAAATATTCTAATAATGTGCTTGGCTCTTTAATGTACTTAGAACAACAGCGAATCTCTGCAAGACCTACACATTTCCTGCCTTAAAATGCAAAATCAGAGAAATAATTAACCTTTGATCACACATAGCTTATCTTTATATCATTTTATTTCCCCTCCTTTTATACTTCCTTTCTTTTAAATTTTTCTCTTATTTTCTTTCCTCTCCTCCTCGATCCTCCCCATATATATATTTTTTTCTCTCTCCTTTCAATTTTTCCTTCTGGCTTTTTTTTTTATTTCCCCCTAAAGGGCTGATCTCGCCCCACTGCTCGGCAGCATCGCGCTGCTCCCGGCGCAGCTCCGCTCATCTCCACTGCCCCGGGAGCAAACATCGCCGACATAAAGCCAGGGGACACTTTTCTTTCCAGTTTCACTATGGGAACGGTCGTATCTTAACGGGGACATCTCAGAGAGAGATAGGAACACACCGCCTTTCAGAGGACTGTGCTAATCAGCGCGCCGGGTTAGATATAAAAGTTCAGGGCAAATAAAACGAATTAGTTTTATTAGCACGTTTAGGAGGCGGTCTAACGAAGGAATTCGGCTTTACTAGAGAATGTTTTCTCCTCCCCATTTGTAATTTAAAAGCAATATATATCCGAGCGGTTCATCACGGGAGGGAAATAATTAATTGTTTAATCTGTGGTCGTTTTCTGGGAGAAATGCGCTCCCTTCTATAAACCCGATAAGAAGGAGATATTTATATACATATAGATCTATATATTTGGAAATACACATTTTCATAATAACACAAGAATGAACAATAAAATGCATTGTAAAGGAGAGGTGGCAGAGCCACCAGTTTATTTTTCGGCAGTGGATTTCGGTAGGAAAAATCTGCCTCGGTCTCAGGTGCCTCTAACTTGTCTAAAACTTTCCCAGGGAAATGTCGCCACAGCTCCAGCACGGGATTTCCAAGGCCTTTGCTAATATTTCAGGCAAATAAAGTATTTTTAGGGAAGTTCTGCCAGTGAAGTAGATCTCAGGAAATATTTGGAAGTCAGTTTTTATATAGATGGCTGGAGCTGGCGCAGGGAATAACCTGGAGAACACGGACTTTCGTTTGTTAAGTGGAAACTATATATATTTAAATTGTTATTTAAAAAAGCAAATAACATCTAGGGTCTCGATTCAAGCACTAAGTATCATTTTATGTTCAATTCGTAACTCGGACTTTGTCTGCAGTAGGCTTGGCAAAATTTGGGGAAAAGGGACGAAATAACAGAAAATAATAGGAATAACAGAAAACTTGCTTAGTGACACAAAGTTTTTAAAGCGAGACTAAAAACGAAATCCCCGAAAGATAACATCGCCGGGCATTGCTCACGTCCATTTAAGCGGGGTTAACACGCGGAGAAAAACCATTTTTCGCCCAGTTCCAGGACTTTACTCCACCACAGGAGCTGCGTGGAACCCGCGATATATGTACTTCCCAAAGATGGTGCCTATTTTTAAAATTAAAATAAAAAGAAAACAACAGCAAAAAAACCCCAGATCAAAAAGAGGAAAGCACGGGGGCTGTAGAATATTATTTTCTTGAAAAAGAAAATTCATCGACGGCCCAGGGTCTCTCCGCCCGACTGCCCTGCGCATCCCCGGCAGCAGCCGTCTCTTCACCGCGGCAGCGTAGCCCCGCTGAGGCACCGCGCAGTCCCGGTCCGCATCACCCACGCTCCCGGCTCGTTCTGGGGAGCCCCAGCCCCGCCGGGACTGCCCGAGGCTCCGAGCATCGCTGCAGCACTCGGCGCTGCCGCTACCGGCCTCCCCGCCGAGCGCACCGGAGACGAGCCGCGGAGCGCCCCGAGCAGCAGCGCTGGTGGCTGGAAACGTTTCGATGCATTTGTAAAAAAAATTAAATATATATATATACACATACATAAAAAAATTATAAAATGAGGTAACCTCTCTGGAATTGCCTTTCCCAGCGCATTTGTCAGAGCTGACGAAGCGCAGAGGTCCCGAAAGAATTTATACACGGTATAAAGATGTCAAGAATTGCGCGGAGAACGGAGCGGGGAGCCCGGGGCGGGANNNACGCCCCGGCTCGGCTTTGTCTCGCAGCCCCAGAACGCTCCGCAGCCCGGCCCGCGGCCCCGCGGCCGCCCGGAGAGCCCCGAGATGGCGAGCGGGGCTCGGGGGCAGGACGGCTCTGCGGGACGGGCGCGGACACTCGCGGCGNCTTTTCTTGGGAGATTTCCCCGTCTCCTCCTGACGTCAGCCCCGTCCCAGGGTGCCGCAGACGGGGGAGGGCCGGGGCCAGCGCCTCCCGCACCGGGAGACCGGCGGCGCCGGCCGCCCCGCACCTCCGTCCTGCCGCTGAAGGCATCCCCGAGCCCGGCCTCCCGAGTCCGGCGGCTCCCGCCTGGCCGAGCCTGTCTCGGGGGCCGGCTTCGTGCTCCTGGCTACAAGGCCCCTGTCCTCTTCATTTCCTCCCGGCTGGAGCTTTTGTCCCAGGGGACAGGGACAAGGAATGGCCTCTTTTTTTACTTCTTTCCTCGCCCCCCTCCTCCCCCCTCCGAAGTACTCTCTTGTTTCAGGACCTCAGTGTGGAACTGGGAGCACAGCGCTAAGCACCTGGGGGAAGGCTGAGGGCAGCAGCCGGGGCTGCCCGGGCTGGGGGATGCCGGGCTCCAGGAGATGCTTGCCTGGGTGACATCAGCGCACTGAGCACACTGCTCATTCTCAGGCCCTTGGTCTGCTTTAATTTTCCAGAGATGCTTCTGGAGTTCCAGACACTGCACTTCTCATACTTACCCCCTGGAAATTTCCCTCTCAAGAGAAAAACACAAAAGTCATGCAGCGACCAAGCAAACACGACAGCAGGGGTGTGCCTAGGGCTTTCCTAAGTACAGCAGGTCACACATTTGTATACACACAGGCTGTGACTGTTGATGAAAACTAAGGACAATGAATATGGAATGGATCAGAAAGATAAATAGCATAAAATCACGAACAGTCTAGTCCCACACTTGCCATTTCTTATAGAGAGAAGAAGTAAATGGGATTCACATGTTGAGCATTAGCTGGTTGTTAGTCTGTAAGATAATATTAACTTCAGTGCTTGCTGGTTTACTCCAGTTTTCCAAAGGCAGTTCCAGGAGGCACCCAGCCTGTAATTTAGGATGGCACATACTGTGTGAAAGAGGCTTTGGCACTGGGGCCTAACCAGCACATCAAGGTGATATTAACATAATAAAACTTTTGGAGAGGGAGTAGGAGCTCATAAATTAATGCATTCTACTGTTTTAATGCTGGGAGCTAACAATGTGTTTCCTGTTCAGCTGATCATCCCCTCCGCAGCCTAACAGCTGTTTTAAAGGTGCTGTGAAACCGAAGAGGGAAGATGATTGTCTTTAAATCAATGTTTAATGATGTGTTATTAGGAGAAAAGTCTTTCTCCAGCAGATGTTTACATGTTGAGGACAGAGGGGATCTTCCCAGGCTGCCTGCCTGAGAACCTGGGGAGACACCCCGTGGCCTACTAGTCTTGCAGATGGCTCAGCACCAGGGCACAGCTGACTCAGCACCAGGAGAGGCTTTGCCCAGGTCTATGGGTGGATGCTAAAGAAATTCTTCAGTGAGGTTGGACTAGAGGACCTCCAGTGGTCCCCTCCTACTATACCCAGCCTGTAATTCTGATTCTGTGATGGTTTTCAAGTAATTTGAGTCATGACCAGGAGCAGGTGAATAGGGCAAATACTGAGAGCATCCTGCCCGTGTTCAGCCCAGGTTGTGGCTGTCAAGATCCTTCCTCCATAAAGGTCATATATCGATGCTGGGATATCCCCCAGCTCAGGAGCCTCCTTCTGGAAGGACAAGCTCAGAGTGAACCTCGTTTTAGAGGGGATCAAAAGACATCTGGAGAGGCAAACAGTTGGTCAGAGACCACTCAGCAGGGCAGTGGGGATGGCTTGTGGCCTCTGGGCTGCAAGGGAGGATTACATACAGATACCACCCCTCCTAGTCTGGGAGGCAGTCCTTGCTGAATGTGCATTATAGGCTGGAAGCCTGACTGAGCTCCTCAGCCACATTGGTCAGTTGGACTGAGACATTTTGGAGAACTAAGAGCATTAGCAGCAAGCTTCAGGTACAAAAAAACCAAGTGTAGTTTTGAGGCAAGATATAGGAGTGAACTAAGGTGGAAATAGAAGCTGTGAGTATAAGCAGGTGCATAAATCATGTTATTTCCTTTACACTTGATTCAGAGGTGGATTAATTAGTCTCAGTGTCTGCTTTTCTCAGCTTCCAGAATAAAAGATGGTGATTGCAAAGTTTCCCCCCCCAGACAAGATATCAGATGAATCAAGAGGTGTCAACAACAAACCAGGGCTAGTGCCCAGAAGATAGTGAGGAGTGTCCAAAGCTGCAGGGGGTTGGGGCAGAAGGACACCTCATCACCAGGAGACCCTCCTGATGCCAACCAAACCAGCATCAAATCATCTCCAAGCCAAGCCAGTTTCCAAAAGTATTTTCACAGCCAAAATGGTATTCTCTCTGATGGTTCCTACACAAACAGAAGAACCCTTTGCAGTTTCTTTTTTAAACCATCACAACCATTCATTAAAAGAACGTCTCTCCATATTTCCAAATATAGTGAAGAAATTACCCTCCAAGCTCACCCATTCCTTTATTTGCAGCCTTTCCTCTTAGTCCATCCTCGGAATAGTGTCTAAAAGGTCACATTGCTTCTCTGGGAGAAACTGGGATGTTTGGAACATAACTGGACTATAACATTTCTAAACTTCCCAGAAGAGGCAAATTGTAAAGGAATAAGCCTCTTTCTGTGCATGCACATTTGTTTTGGAGCCAAATGGAAAGGAGAGCTGAGAAAAAGAAATGACAAATTGTTTGGAAAATATTGTCCTCCCCGAGACAAACCTAACCATATGGAGGAAGGGAGTCAATAATGAAATTTTCCCTCTATATATGAGTCCAGCAGTCCTCCCATCCACTCCGCTGGGAGCTTGGAGTGAGTCAGGCTTGCAAGATCATCCATTCAGGGCAATATTTCCAGAACTTCAGTCCCCTCCCTGCTTCACTCATATTCCCCACTGAAATAAATCTGTCTCAGATTTATGGGAAGAGCAGCAGGATGAGACCCAATACTGTCCCCATTTCCCCCTAACCTCATCCACAGCCTGACATTGCTGATGGAAAAGCTGTCCATCATGAAGGAAAAGCAGAGCAGCTCTGTCACTTAAAAAAATATATATCCATGAGTTTATGCAAGGAAAATTAAATGTGAGGACTAGGAGAAGTCCTTTTTCCAGCCCTGCCCAGTCTCCTGGTGCGATTCCAGCACATTGTATGAGGTTTATGTGCCTGCAACCATGCTGCAACCTCCCAGAACCTGGGCAGGTTAAGGCAAGAAAAGGTGTTGGACAAATAGAAGCAGCTATACAAGAGCAGAGTTTATTGGGATTTTGATGCTTATGAAAGGCTCTTGCAGCTGCACTGGATCAATAATGCTAGACCCAGATCCTTTATGGAAAAAATGAAGTGTGCATCGCTGTCTTGTGGTTAGATGGAAACAGGGAAAACACTTGTTATGGTAAGGAAATTCCTTCACTCCTTTTAAATCACTGAATTTATCATTATTGCCATCTTTGAGTAGATAACATACGTGATATTTATGCATCCCAACTACTAATAGTGACAGTTATGCAACAACAACAACAACAACAACAAATGCAGCGTTTGTGTGAGTCAGCAATTAGCAGCAGCCAGAGCCTTGAAAGATGTTGGGAAAGAAGTTTCTTTTGTGTGTGTGGTTGTGTTTATTCCCTGGTGACATGCTGCTAACGAGCTGCAAACCAAGGATCACCCACAACAAACAGAAGCAAACAAAGTTTTGTAGAGGGTGGTAATACTTAGCTTAATTCTCTTTAAAAATAATTATAGCTCTGTTTGTGACAACTGGAAAGGCCACATTTACTCCAATGAAACTGCTTGCTATTCTTCAGGATGCCATTTGGAGATGTTTCGTTACACAAAGTAGATGTTAACGGGAGTTGATCTCCATCAATGAAATATTGATGAATTCCTCATCTTTGCACTTGCAGAATTTTTGATTCTGCAGCTTGTGGTCAGATGTTTACTTGTTAGTGAAATTGCAACATGTTTAATGATGTTCCAGAGATCTGTCAGAGGAATGAGAGTCTTGGGAATTTGGGCATCAGGGAAAAGTTACTTAAAATCTACACATGGATCCCAATATCCCTACTGCAGTTTATTCCATACATTATCGATTTTGGGGAAGGTGATAAACGTCCACATACTTTCAAATTAACCCAGATGCCTCTTGTGCTCTCACAAGGTAGTTGTTACCTTTGACTCCAAATACTGTGTTGTGCTTAGTATTATTCACCTATGCTTTGACAGCACAGCAGTGGCTCAGCTCATTCTGAAGTCTGAATGCCACGCTGGATCTGAATGTGCCCTGTATTAGACCCTGGCATCTGCCCAAAGCAGCTTCTTAGACATTGTCAGGAAAAAACCAAACCCATATAGTACAATATAGATTCTCAAGCCTACTATTAGTTGAGATTCATTTAACTTTGGTTGTAATAGTGTCCAAGCTTGTACTCACAGGTAAATTTGTGCTCATTCCTGAAGAGATGCTGCGGGCAGAGGTGTGCAGTACACATATCTGTCACTGGCTATGTACTTTACTTCTTCCCCAGAGATTGGCTTTGGGCCAAGATGAGAGGAAGGTGAGGGGACTTTGGCCCAGCCAATCTTGGTTCCTGAAATTAAATAGTGGAACTTTCTTAGAGCCAGGACCACCTCCTTCCCTGCCCTGTGGGATCCTGCTGTATCTATTAAGATTAATGACTTCCAAGGCTAAAATTATTTAAGTGCCTGATGATCCATCTGAAACCCATCTCTAGTCTGTGCACAGGTCCCAGACATTAATCTTTATAGGTGACCATGCTGGCTTGTGGGTGGAAATGAGGTAAATGCACATTATTTGGCAGGAGCTGTCTATATATGGGATAGAGCTCTCCGGCTGCAGAGACAGGACCTCATGCAAATGAAAACTGATGGCTTAATATTTGCTACATTTCCCTCCCCTCCAAGAGTTATTGCCTCCTAATTGGAGGGATGGATTGAACTGTAGAGTGATCTTCTGGGAGAGGGGGCCGTATTTCAGCCTTGAGCTGTCACCCAGGGAGCAGGAGCCAGGGGAATCCTCTGCTGTTCTCACTTCTTGCCCTGGCTGTGCTGAGCACCAGCACACCTCACCACTAGTGTCTGAAGATGGGGTTAAACACAGGCTGGAGTTATACTAGAGGAAGCACTTCCAAGGGAATTTGCACTTTCTGTGTGGATCCAGGGAGGATGCAACCAACTCTGCTCTAATTTCTAAATATGCATCTCATTATTCATGGACCTACCATATATAGCTGTATTTAGATGATTTTTAATTGCCAAAACCTATTGCCAAGGTCTCCTAAATTCAGTGAGCAGAAAGGAGAGGTGACTTCTAGAGGGAGCCTGAGAGTGTCCAGTGGAGCTGATGTGAAAAAACATCATTTTTTATGTCTTAATGTATTTTACAGCAGAACAAGGCACCGAGGTGAGTATGCTCAAGGTGGATTTGGCAGTTGCACATGAAAAGACCTGCTGGATCTTTTTACACTCAAAAGATCTGCATCTCAGGATCTTCCTCAAAGAGAACACCATCCTGCCAAAGATCATAGGAATCATATGGAGCCATAGAATGATTTGGGTTGGAAGGAACCCTAAAGCCCATCTGATTTCAAGTTTGGGTGCAAGTATTTGCTGCTTAGGAAGCAGCTGAATCATCCATGTCTGTAGGTTAAAAACTCATTTAGTATTTTTGCTCTCCTGATGGGGACATTTACAGAAGAAGACTAACCTGGAGCTCTCCCAGTGATTGGGCTGACCACAGCATAGTTACCAAAACTAGGTGTAAGGTTAAAATGAAACACCTGCATGGAAAATATTTGCAGAAGAGAAGTCCTTGTTTGCCTGGGAGCAAGAGAATTAAAGGCATTCATCCAACTCAGCAAAATACTGTGAGATCTATGGGTGGGAAGTGCTAAGTATTGCAATTATTATTAACTATATATTAATATTTGTTATTCAGGAGGCTTTGTGTATTGAAGGAACTTGGAAGATCTGGTCTGGCTCTGTGTTTGCTGGGGCTCTCGAGGGACTTTTTAGTGTCTACCATAATTATAGATGAGGACTGAGTGAAACCTTGTGGTTTTGCTCTACAAAACATTAAATTCAGTAACTGCCCATATTCTCAGGAAAAAAAAAGAAAAAAAATTAGAAAGTATTTGAGTGATATTTCAGTGCTGTGGCTGGAGTGAAATATTTTTGAAAAGGATCACACATGGCTATTGGGGAGAAATATAGGCTTAGGCTCCTGGTCATAAAATCAAGCACTACAGATGAGGGTGTCAGGTACTTTAATCACCCTATTTCCCCCCAACCTGCAGAGAAAATCCACCTGAATATCCTGTTTGCAGAGGTCTTTTTGCCTCTGTGTTGCTCCCAGTGGTTGGTATTTTGTGTGAAGTACCTGGCTGCAGATTTTCTTGCTTCATCTTTTTGGTACCTGCAAAAGAGAAAATGAGAACACTTCCCTGTGGACTTGGCGAAGCTGGATTTTCATCTTTTGAAAGACGACACATCTTTCTAGGTGAACTGCAAAAATTACCAAGAAACATTTAAGGTGTGTAGATTAGTGAGTGATCTAAACATTTAGATGTTTAGCTTTAAAAAACAGAGTTTATTCTTCTTCATTCTTAAGTAAACACTGGAAGTTAAGATCCTCCAGGCCGGATAAGACCTCTGGTTCATCAAGTCTGGCATTGTGCCTCTGGCAGTGACTCACACCTGAGAGGTGGAGAAGCTGCTGCCGTGAGTGCAGCGGTGCAGTGGGACAGGGGATGAGGGATGTACATGGGCTGGGATGCAGGGACCAGCTGGGCACTGTATCCTCCAATTCTGCCCCTCCTGGGCAGCAAACCCTTTGGTTTCACATTGTTACATCTTCATTAGTCTTAAAACGTTATGAAATATTAGATATACTTCTTCACGAGAGCATCATTGACTTCATCAACAGTGCCTGCAAAACTGCTGCTGTCTTTTGGCCTTGGCCATACCAAAATTCTGCCATGAGAAGCCTTCAGTTGTTTCTGTTCTCACTTTGATGTGCTGGAGCCCTTGGTCATGGCTCACTCATACAAAAGTTGCTGGTGGTAAAGTCTGCAGGTGGGAAAAGCATTCCACAGGTTCACTTCAGTGTATCTAAGTGCTCCTCCCAGTGCTATGGTGTGTTTGAGCTCTGCTGCGGTTTGGTTTCCTTAAACTTCTACCCTTATGTGACATATAATAACTCTAAACTGCCTTACAAGCCAAGATTACAAGGTACAACATGAGGTGAAACAGTATATGGGAAATAAGGATGCATGAAAGATTTTGTACAAAGGAAATAACTCACTGTACATAAACTGGGTAGTTGCTCAGGGCAAACCTTTAGGATTTGATGAATTATTATCACTGAGATCCAGTGTTATAGAATGTTTATTTACTATAGCTCCTTAGTCCTCCTCCTCCCACCATGTCCCAGCCTTGGTGCTCTGAAAAACTCAGAAATCACACTTCTCCCTGACTGCTTCATCACCAAAACTCAGCATCTGGGATCTCCATTTAATGCTCTAGCTCAGACCTGTGCTCCTCTCTTTCTGTTCACAGTAAATAAACAGGAGAAACATGGTCTGACTGAAGCTTTAGCAAATCTGTCCTTGGAAAACTTATGTCTCTGTGCCCTCATGCCCTGTCCCAGCCCTGTTGCCCCAGTGGCACTGCTGAGGCTGAGGAATTGTACCTGCTTTTCTCAAGAGCTTGAAAGGTGATATTATTCTAGTTCTGTCACTGAACACTGCTGCTGAGCATTTCCGGAACCCTAATTACAAATGTAAATGCAGTGAGTCCGATCTCCATGGATGGTTTTTCTCTGCTGCCTTCCTCTTGTTTGGGTGACTGACTCTTCCTCATTAAGGTCTGAATGGAAACCCTCCTGTGAAAATAACAGGAAATCCTGTTTTCTGGACAGGTACAGATTTTGTGGGGTACAAGAGCTTCCTAGATCTGACTGAAGGAGTAGTTTGATGCTTGTCAGTCCAGATCTGTCTCATGACAAATAAGGCAGAACAGGGAAATTTGCTGCAAACTTTCAATGCTTCCATTCCCTATTTTCCAGCGCTTCATTTGGGTAATTTGTTTAACTTTTATATACATTTCATGTTGTCTAACTGCAAACTGAAAATCAATGCAAAATAAACCAGCTCCACTTTTTTTTTTTTTTTTAAGGTGTAGGTTGTACTTGTTTTGGTTGGAATCTGGGAGAAGCGACTGTGCCCTAGAGGCAAGAGGTGTGACCAGCAGAGCAGGGTGCATCCCTAATCTGATGACTGCAGTGACACTTCTGGCTGGGCTGGGAACTGGGAGCCTCTTTGTCTCTGACAAAAGGAGTATCACGTTTGAAACATGTATTACTTGATAAGGTATTCCTCCTGTAGAGATAGAAAGGAAATAACCTTGGAGTCCAGAGACAAAAATTACATTATCCATTGTGCCTGGCAGCACATAGCCCAGGCTTTAGTCATTACCATCTAAACTGCTGTCCTCCCATATCTTCCCTGGAAGGATTATTCAGCAGCCTAACACATTTCATCATTGGGAAATATTTCCTGATATTTAGCCTAAAACTCTCCTTTCCTAATCTCATCCTATTACTCTTAATTATGCCCTCTATACAACTGCAGATAATTTCTTTCCCTCCTTGATGCTTACAACCTCCAGATACTTTAAGGCTCCTATTATGTCTCCTTTGCTATCCCTCAGCTTAGTGAGATGTATTTGGCTCTGCTTTCCTCTCCTTAGAGCTCAGCCCATGCTCTCTATCACAGCTGCATGTGTCGCACGTGCTGTCACCACGGTCCTCTGCTTTCCTCCAAACCTCTTTCCAGCCTCTTGCCTGCCAGCGTTCTGCCATGAGGGACTCTGGCTGGAGTGCTCCTCACAGAGCTGGATCAGAAGGCTGTCCCTGCGGAGTGTCCTTGTGTCTTGCAGGACACCGGTCCCCATGATCTGGCTGGGCTGTTATTGTTCTCCTTTCCCATCTCCTGCATCTTCTTGGACCCAACAATGTTTCCGACCTGCTTTACCTTTCTTCTACCAGAATTTTTCTCAGCTCCTCTCCACCCCAGGGAAAAGAGAGACGGGAGCTACTTCTTTCTTCTTCCTTGGGCAGCAGTACTTGCTGCAGAGATACCATCACGCTATTTCATTTTCTTGAGTCTTTTTTCATGGGATTACTGATGTCAAAGCTGGCGGCTGGGGGGAGAATCCCGGGGTGTCTGCAGCTGGAGAAGCACTGCCCAGCAGTGCTCCCCCGGGAGCCTATCCGCAGGATGCTGTGAAGTTCAGTGTCCTCCTTTGCAGCACTCAGCTCCCATCATCCATCGGCAGCCGTGAAACTCGAAACTCCTCCTCGCAGCCCAAGGCAGGCTGTTAATTCCTCCCAGTGTAAATTCCCTCTCGGAGCTGTTTCCTGACAGCGGGCGGAGGGCGAGCCGGTGTGGGATGCCTAGCCGCTACAAATTAGAGCGCTGAGTGGCAGCTCTCGCAGGGATGCTGCTCCCTTCTCTTGACACGCTGGGCTGCCTCGGGCTACAGTCTCTTGATCATCATGGCATGTTCCCCTCGGTGTCCCACAGTTAATTATTTCTGTGTTGGGTTGCAGCTATCATCTTCCCCTGACCAGCAGTGCCTGCAGCGACAAGAGCAAGAGCAAGCAGCTGACTGGGAACCCTGGGTGGTGGCAGTGGGGCAGCTGGCTCCATGTAAGCCCTTCCCCTCCACGATTGCTATGCCAATGCTGGACTGGAAGCCTCAGCAGCGGGATTTTTGCTTTCCTCATTCTTCAACATGTGAGGAGGATCCAGATGTGTCTTACTAGTTGGCAGGAGAGACGTGCTGGGGCAGGCAAAAGCTCAAGGGTAAGGTCACATCTTGAGTAGCCCTTGGATGATGATCTCTGTCTTCCAGAAAGTGTCAGATTCTTGTGTCTTGCATGAAGACAGTGGGGAGCTGGGCTGGGAGAGGAGATTGTTCCCTGGCTCAAAGCAGCAGCAGCAGCCAGGCTGCACTCAGAATCACCCTTGTCATGATGGCTGGACATGACCTTCCTGCCAAAGGCACAAACCCAGCAGGATCAGATCAGGTTGGAGCCCTCTGGTCCAATAAAACCAGCCTGGGAAGACATATTTCAAACCACCACTTGCACATGCTTAAGGATGGCTAATGCCTGTGATCACTGTGCTGGAGAGGAGCTCCCTCAGGCAGAATCCATTCCTTCTCTAGGACCTCCTCCTGAGATGGATCTGAGGTGGCTGGTTGCAAACACATAACTCCTTTGAAGTGGAGCAACCAACATCACCTCCATTAGAGCTGCCACCTCTTGTTCTGGTGGTGGTGACACTGCTCCTTGCATTTCACATCTGTGTGAACCCCAGACAAAGGTGTGTCCTTGGAAAGCCCCATCTCACAACTTTCCATTGCTAACCCCTCCAGCGAGGGCAGGAGCTCCCTGCAAGCCTGTTCATGCTGAAACACCCACCAAGGGCTGTGCATCACCAGCTGTCACTGTCACACAGACAGAGGGCAGTGCCAAGGGCACCAGGCAGGCACAGATCCACGGGCTTGCTCTTGCATGGTGTGGAAGAAGAGACTCAGAGCCAGCACCCAGAGTGGCCCAGCTCCACGGACCCAGCTCAGCACACACCGCCCAGTACTGCAGGCAGGTCTGCTGCCAGGCCAGAAAGCATTTGCCCTTCAAAATATGCTTTGAATAGCACAAAACTAGCACCTCCTTTTAATTATGAAGTTTGAGAGATATTGACAGTGTGAGTCATGCTGCCCTGTGCTTTGGGAAGATTGTTGCCCATGTTACACACACACAGGCAAACATGGGTGGGAAGGACAGCTGTCAAGCTTCCCTTTTCCTGATTTTAACAAATTAATATTACTAGGAATATAGACAAGTTAATTGAGAGTGATTTGGGAAGTGTAACTTTGTACATGTCTATCTGAATTTGCTATAAGTCCGTGTATTTTAACAGCCATCATGCTGTCACTTTTCTATGTGCTTATTTCAGCTTTATAGTTTGCAAATCAAGCAGCTATTGACAGCTCTTAATTCTCTGTTTTATGTATCTGGACCTGACTAAATGTGAGACTTAATTGATGCTTTTGTATTTGGAATAGGAAAATGTTTCTATTGATTGTGGGTAATTTTATTAACATGAGGCAGTTGGAACAGAAATGATTCAATGTTGCATGTGTCCTATTTTTTTCCAAAGGCTTTGCTTAGCTGCATGTTTATACAGCAGAATACTTTCTGCTTTTCTTCCTTGTACCTATTCTTTCAATGAATACCATTTCACTGTGATCTGACAAGCTCATACTGCTCCAGTGCAACAACTTGCCCATACATATTGTGGTGTTGTACTAAAGAGCTCCCTCATTATTTCGGTGCAATGTATATCTCCAGCATTTGTCAAGGCTTGTTTGATTCAAACGTGTTTGTCTTATCAGAAGGGAAAAAAAACCAACCAACCCTTTAGAACTGTCAATGGGGACAATTAATAATGTTAAAAAACCAAAAATAATAAGACACCATGAGGAATGCCTTGCTGCTATGGCACCAGCGAGGAAGTAAGGTACTGGAGCCAGTTTGGAAATGAGCTCTGTGTTTGTTCTGTGTTGTGACTGGCTGCATGCCCCAAACAGGAAGAATCACATAAGAAGATGGGCAATGGCTGGAAGCACCAGGGATATGAAAGCTCTTATTAGCCCTCCCTTGGGGACCAGCACTAAAGTCACCCCTGTCCAAACATATGGATGGCTGAGAAGTGTGCACTTCTCCTTAGTGCCATTTCTATATCATGGAATTATTTAATGAGTGATTTGTCAGGAAGACTTAAAGTCCCAGTGAAAAATCCCAAGTGGTATTATAAAGTCCTCAAATGGCACCATCTGTGTGACTACTTGGAAGACCTACATTAGTCATTTAATAGTTGTAGTAGTCCTTATTATAAACTCACATTTTTAGCCAAAAGTAGCTAAAAAATTGAATTTCATGCTTGCTGACCATTTTGTTTTTCATACTGACAGATGGATCAGAGACAAGAATTTCAAGGCTTTTACCTACAAGGCTCGACTCTATCCCTTGTACTAATTTTATACTGACATAGTCTCATTCCCAGCACAGATGCTGTAGAAATTACACAGGTGTCAGTTTTGCTTCAGAAAACTTCCATGGAGCTCTGGCAAGTTGAGGAGGATGTGTCAATCTTCTGTGGTGGTTTTACACCTGCAAAGCCCCCAGATTCAGTTACTTTCCAGGGTGAGTGTGTGGACTGTCACTTCTTGCCCTTTTTTTGCCTCAGGAGCCCATCAATAAAATGGATGTCACCGTATCCTGTTTCAAAATGCTCTGTGGTAGCTGCTGTAGGTGTTGTTGGTAGCTGTCAGGAGTAGTTCCAGGCATCTCTTATACTAGATTAATTTCATTATCAGATAATAAAAGGATAGTTTTTATTTCTCAGGATATACTTTAATTTCTTATTGTTTTATTCAACCCCCTATCATGACCCAAATCTGACTTGTCCTAGCAAACAGGACCAGTTCTCATGTCAGAGGATTCAAATTGCATTGCAATCTGAACAGCAGAAGTGAGATGACTTTGCCACTCAAAAAAAGCGAGTGTCTTTTGTTTAACATTGCTTTTCTCTCGCCATCATGCAGTGCAAAACAGGGAGCTCCCCTTCCATGTGAATTCGAGGCTACTCAGAGTAACTCCTGGTGTTCTGAGTCTACCCTGAGGAACAAAAAACTGAACTTTGCTTAAATCAGAAGTCTGACAGAAATGAAGACACATATTAGCCGAGCTTTATAAATTTTCATTGACTTGCAATCTCTTTTGGACTTTTAACCTATAGACTTTTGTGGAATTCCTCATTTCCAAGCTCTCTGTTCTGTGGAAGCTCACGGAGTACCTCTGAAGACAAAGGGTCCCTTAGTTTTCAAGGAAACAAGTCCCTAAGAAGAAAAGGAAGATCAGCCTGTGAGTACTAGATTTTATAATTCATGAAAAATATTAAAGTATCTTGAACCAGGTGTTGCCAAAGCATGGAGTATAAGCATGTGCATGGCTTCTTTTGAGCCCCTCCTTTTTTCCCTTCCTTGGCCAGCAGAAATTCCTGGCAGTGGGATGCAGGGCTGTTTGTACTACTGATGTGCTCTTCTACTCTTACTAAATGGATCAGAGCAATTCCCAGTGCTCTCAGCCTGGATTGTTTTGCCAACACTCAGTTCACTTGAAAAGCTTTGGCCTCATTGCACACATTCAGCACACACTCTTTTAAGTAGTTTTCAGTACTCTCCATAGAAATAGGGGGAAAAGAATGATCCTGTTTTATTGATATTTACTACAGCTCCAAGACAGAGGACGAAGGCAAAGATTGTCTAAGGTAGTTAGATTGGATTCCCTGTTTCCAAGTGCACCTCCACATCCAGGGTCCAACTTTTCATTTTGCTTATTGCCCTCAATGTGTGCAGAGACCTGTATGAAAGCAATACCTGCTTTTATTCCTTTTCTCCTATTTCATCCCATTAAACACATTCTATGTGAAAATGAAAATGTTCCATGATGACATGATTCCATACCTGACATGTGGTTTTTACTGGGTTCTTTGCACATGTTACTGGCAATGATCTATAATCCCTAATGACGACTGCTAGCAGAAGTTCAGTACAACTGAACTCAAAACTTAAGCCCCAGAGCTGGTCTTTCTGGCTAGAACTGTGATTTCATGACATTTCATTTCAGTAGAAGGCATAGCTGCCTTGTGCTTCTCCAAGGTGAGGTTTGTCCCCATTTCCCCATGACCACCCCCTTGGTGGAGCCACTAGGTCCACAAGACCCAGCCTAGGTTAAAGCAAATGAAGCATGAGAGAAATGGAGAGTTCCATGACATTTTTCCCCAGAGTCCTGGACATGACCTGGAAAAAAGGTGCCCCACGGAGGTTGAGCATCTTTTGCAGAGAGCTGGCATTGCCTGGGGCACCTTGACTGGGGTCAGCTCCCACTCAGCAGCATTAGGTGCCAGTGCTGGATTACCCAACCACCCCTCTTCATAACAAGCCAGAAAATTTTCCACTATGTCCCATGTGTGCTGCAGTCCTGGTAGGGAGCATGGTGATGGTGACTATTGTATCAGAGCTCATTGAATTTTTCAGGAGTTCTGGATATTTGGGCTTACGCCCTGAGGAGCATTTCCATTGCTATTGTGTCTTTTTGGTCCTGTAGTGGTTTTGCTGTATCCTTTTTCAGTTCAGGTCCCTTTTATGCTAGGGAATAAATTGCAATTACTCCTTGCTTCCTCCTGAGTCTCCCTGTGTGAGCTTTGAATTTTATGGGAGACATGAGCAGCTGCCATAAAATCTCCATCTTTGTCCCTGAATGGCATCATGCATGCAGTAAATTGCACATCCCAGGATCTGGATCTTTGACGCTGTAAGACAATTTGTGCCTTATCTTCACAGACATCTAGATCAGCTTCACCTTCCTTGGGAGGTTTGAATAGCTGAGGCTGTCAGGCTCTTGTGGAGGATGGCCCAGGTTTGGAAGGGGTTGTTCTCAAGCTCAAGAGCCTCAGGCCAGGCTCAGCTTAGGAGGCTTAATTCCCTTTCCCAATAGACCATCTGATTAAGAATAACTATAACTGAATGTTGTATGTTGAAATCCATAATCCCCTGTAAATTGTTTAAAGTCTTGTCCATTGAACTGCAGACCTTTTTCAGACAGCAATTTATGGGACTCCATGTCTGGCAAATGCAAATATCATGTGTGCTGGGACATGTTTTGGTATCAGATTCTCTATATTATTGGATAATATTATATAGTTCCAGGCTCATATGAGTAATAACCCAAATTAAAATGTAATCTTTGCCAAAAAATTATAAATAAATCTGTTTTAGACAGCTGAAGTATTTTCTTGTCAAGTTATTTTATTTTTAAGACCCCATTTTTGTTTTAAAAGTTGCTCTTCTCAACATTAATCCATGAGCAGCACATTGAACATCATGGGCTTTCCTTTCCTTTACCTCTAAGAGGCAAATGGGAAATAACACTTCCATGTCCAAAGATTATTGTGTTGGATGATGTGAATGAAAAATTGTAAAGTTGCACCACATTGTGAAATAGATTTTCCAATGTTTTTTCATTTTTGCTGAGGTTAACTTTTCTGTATTGGGAAAGATGTCTAGTCTGGGAAAGACATCTGATCTGGGCAGAGGTTTGTGGTGGAGATACCCTCAAACCAGACCTACACAAGCTAACAGCAAGCCAAAGGCAGCACAATGGACAGTGTGCTGCTGTTCCAAATGAGTTATCCTGGGCTCAGGGCTGCATTAATACAGCCATTGTGCTTTTGGTACCCAAGCACTGGGGTACCACACTCTGGGCAGTGGGACAAGTTTTATAGAGGCATCAGCCTGCTCAGAGCAGACTCACAGATCTCAAACAAAGTACTTAATTTTTTATTTTATTTTACAATGGAGTCATGCTAACATGCTTAAAATAATGTTTGCAGCCATTAGGCTTTACTCACAAGTAGTGCAGATCTTGGGGTTTGCTTGGAGTGAAATTGTACTAAGTATAAGGATTTATTGCCTGCCTCATACTTGGATGCTGTATTTTATTCTACCAGTAAATAATGAGGGCAGCATAATTGCAATTTAAATTCTTAGAGAAATTTGGTTCTTAACCTCTTACTAGATGGCTGGACTTGGAAAAGCAATGTATTCCCTTGCATCTAAAAGATGTTCAATGAATGAACTTTTCTAGTCATTTCAGCTTGAAGATGTGGCTCACATGAGCATTTCCATGAACTTTATTCTCATTTGGAGAAAAATTCAACTAGAAGGTGTAAACCAAAAAGAAAAACATGGTCAAACATGCAACTATAAACCTGAGCAGTGCTGTAATAAGACTTTGACCAGCTTTGGTTCAATGTGACAGATACTGGAGTGAGTCAAAATGCGTGGTGTAGTGGTAAGGTTGTGCTTGGGGGAAAATAAGAAATCCTGCAGGATCATATCTCTACAGGGAAATCCCACCTCTGCAGGGGTGGCATCACTTTTCTCTCTTTGATCCCTAAAACCAGTCTGATCCTTCAGGACCTAGCTATGAGGCTTTTTGCCTTGCTGTGGACTCAAGTAATTCTTAGCTCTTCGCTTGGGTTCTTGCTGGCTGGGGAGGGTCTATTTTTAAATGGTGTTAGTGGAAATTTTGATTCAAGGCTTTCTGAAATCCCTGGAACTGAAAGCTTGAAGTTCAGGCTGTTGTGTGGTTTCCCTGGACATGTCTTCTTTTTTTGCCTGGAAATTTTATACCAGTGGAATCAGGGGATTTTACATATTTATCCAGGATTTCCAGCATCTGGTGCCTGGCAGGAGCAGTAGCTATGTCTGCCTGTCATGGACAGGGCCCCCAGGGCATCCCAGTCCCATTGCTGTGTGGGCTTTGTGTGTGTGTCCACCAGGACAGCTTGTGCCTCACCCAGAGCCTGCCAGCAGCACAGCACACAGCTCACTTCAGGCAGCCCCACAGAGCTAAAACAAGCTGCTATTGTAACACAGCTTGAGCTCAGCTGTCCTGTGGAAGTCAGGAGGATGCTGCTCTGGATGGTGTAGTTTACCTAAGGGAGATGAACATCAGCCATAGGACTGTCACACAGCAGAGCAACTGAGAGTTAATGACCTGGGAATGTTTGGGTCTTTCCTTCTCCAGGTCATTGTGTGTTCAAACAGTCCAGGAAGCGTTTTATCTTCAGGTGAATTCTCCAAGAGAAATCGTTTCCTCTTTAGCCTCTGAACAGTAGCTTGGTCTGAGGGAGCTAAACCAAATCAATCAATAAGGGATAAGAAGAACATCAGTAATTAGAAAGCTGATGACAAATTTTCATTGGAGTTGGAAGAAGTCTGTGATATTGAATGCAACCAAAAATTGACTCCATGGGTGCTGAGACCTGGAGTTTCCTCGACTGTTTAGCTCTGTCCTCATGAAGTGATTTCAGCTTCAGCCCAAGAAGATAAGAGAGCTTTCCAGTACCTCCCTCAGCTCTGCTTCTCCCAGTGCCCATCCCTTAGTCCTGCTGGCATTTCATAGCACATGATAGAGGTCTTGTGAGCACTGGTATGGAAAAGCCAAACCTTCTGTTTGTGTAAAGTATGACCTTAAGTTTTCGATTTCTGAAATATTTTAATTTTTTTCACCTGTTTGCTGAATTTCTTTTTTAACACATTTCAAAGTCCTTCGCAGAAGCATGAGAAAAATGTTATTTTAATGGATTTAGACATTTTTGTCAAAACTCTATTAATTCTATGAACTTGACAACCATTTCAATACAGTCTTCATAAAACTGGGAAGCTTTTAATCCCATATTACCAATACAATGAGCCTATTTTCTTTACAGGATGTTCTATTGCTTAATAAGGAGTATTTACTTTTTCTTTCTCCAAGATCTCACTGGTTGTCTGTTCTGTGGAGGATGGTGTAAATGGATGACTTTACTAATTCATAACTATGGAGTAAGCAATAGGAAGGAGCCAAGATCCAACCACCAGCTTTGTAAATGTGAGGCCTTACTGCCTTTTCTCTTAATAGCAAACTAGTGTGTGCCTTCAGAACCAAATGCCACTGGTTAATTGATATTTTTTATTTGGAGCCCTGTTGCCACATTTGAGGCTCTTGCTTGCTGAGGAGCTGCCTAAAGCAGGTGGTTAAAAGCAGAAATCCCTGTTGAGTGCACTCCATTTCTGTTTTCCTTTACTCCAAACCCAGCATGGGTGCTCTTATTTGTATCTAACATTTCAAAATTTGAACGAACTGGGAACAACTGATGCTTACCTTTCTTCTTTCATCAAAGCAGTGCTGAAAATGTTTTGAAGTGGCAGTAAAAATTTGGATTGAAGTTTATTTCTGCATTGGGTTAAGAAAAAGTAGAAGTGAGGCAGTTTTCATGCAGTTTCAACTTCCAGGAGAGCTTTTTGTGTAAAAAATAAATTCCATTCCCATGGTTCCATGAAGGGCTATTCGGTAAACTTTTGTGGGGCATGAACAAAATCCAGAGAGTTTTTCTAAATATGGGAACTGAAAACGAAAACACTGTTTAAGAGAGACAATAGAAATCAATTTAATGAGGTAAATCTGACCAGAGATTAACTTTGTTCAGGGTATTTTCTAATAGGAAAGAAGCAGTGGGGTCATCCAGATCCCTTTGAAAATTTATTGCTGTGCTGAGGAATTCCTTGTACATCCCAGGACTGGGAATCTGAGCAGCAAGCTGTTGTGGCAAGTAAAAATAAATGGTGTTATCTTGATAGCCAGATAACACAGTATCTGCTCACATAAAGTCATTTGGAGAATATTGTTTGTGAAAACCTCTTTGCTTTGGATCCATTCCTTCTTCTTTCCGTTTTCTGATAAAAAATCCTAAACACCCAGCAGTTAAAGGCTGCCATAAAACTGAGAAGAAACACTGACACTGGTGCTTTATCATGCTCCATCTGGGAGGCGAGCCAGCTCTTCCTACTTCAAGTTTATTTCTCCTACTCTGCTTTACCTCAGATAATGTCTCATAAACAGTAAAGAGGGTCATTTGTAAATGTCTTGGAATGGTTATTGCTCTCATATAGGCTTTGTATCTTTGTGCTTGAAGTGAGTGAACATCAAGGTAAAAATCAAAACAAATTCCCAAGCCTGGAGCACGGACTATTTGGGAATGCCTCTTGTTCCTAGCACAGAAAAGTTGCTATTTTTCTCCTCCTTAATTTTTTAAATTGTAGGCATAATGTCTCAGATTGAGACTTGCTTGCTTGCCCAGCTTGCTGTATAATTGAACGACTTTTACACCAAGGGCCAGAGCACCTAAAAAGAGAGCTCAGCTGGAGCATTTTAATAGAATATGGTCCCAAACCAGTGAGCTACTAAGCAGAAAGTCTCTGGGGGCAAACTGCAAATTTCAACCAGGATTAGATTGTTAAATGAATTAGACCCACAGGTAGCCAACAACAGCAACATCTTTGTGAGGGCATGGAGACATGTTTTTTCCCTCTTCTCATTCGTGCCTATATTATTCTTTCTTAATAGGTGCTCCATTTTTTGGGAAAAGAAAGACCCCTGCCTGCAGATATTACCTGGTTGCCTGTAGATCCCAAGCGCTTGTTGCAAGAGCAGTGGGTTCATGATTTAATGTATCATTATACATTTATCCCATGACCCTGTCCATCAGTACCTGATCCCCACAGCTGGGGATGCCTGTGGTGCCCTTTGAACCAAACTGTGGTGCCTGAGCCATGGGATGCAGGACAGGAGCAAGGAACTGGTACAACACAGCCCCCTCAAACTTTTGATGTGCTAGAATAGCATCCCCAAGCCCTGCTCTGAGCAGAGGCAGCAGTAAGGGCTCCATCCCCACATTGCTGTGTGAGTCAGATCATGTGGTGAAAAATGGGCCTTTGGCTAATTTCTTGTGACTGTGTTTGAAGAAGCAGCTGCCTAAAAAGACATTTACAATAATCTTTCATGTTCTCCAAAGGAAAAGAATCCACCTGTGTAATCTTTCAAGTTAAGCTTCCCTCAGGTCTTGTTTAACGTTATAAATATGGCAGCTCATATAATTTTATTATCTGAACTAAATATTATTCCTTCTCCGTCTTCCTGATATTTCTCCTAATCCTTATCAATAAAACTACTAGGATATAATAATTTTATAGGCTGCTGCTTCTTTTTCATCTTCATTTTATTAATTCAACTGTATTCTCTTCAAATAAATGAATTAATATCACAATTAGAAACCCAAAGCAATATTACACAACCCACACAGCTACATCAGTCATGAATGCAGAAGCAGAGATGATGAGTTATTTACTTGTGATGTCCTAGCTCTGAAAGGATTCCTTGGAAAACACCAAAGGGAAGATTGTGTTGAACTGGTAGAGGAATCTGTGATCTAGTCCTAAGTTTGATTGGAATTATTTGAAGATGGACTGTTTGGAGGGGTTCTGCTCTGAGCATATCTGCTGCTTATTTAGCTGTAGGGGAAGGGAAGATAAATTCGCTGGGTTTATTGTGTATAGACAGGGTGGTGGTCTGAAGCTCTGGAGAAGGCTGCATCCAGTTTGAGAAATCAAACTGCAGGAAATGCAACATATCAGAAAATTTTATTTACTGTCAATACCAAGGGACTCTGAACTGATTTGAATAATGAGATGTGAGGCTGGGGCTTGTAGACTCAAACTTCATCTCTTTGCCTTCAGCAAAAAGAGTATTTCTGTGCCTTGACCCTCCATAAGACAGGAGTGATGAGAGATACCTACATTAGGCAACATTAGAGATTCCAGCTATGATTTTAGTGCACCCTGCAGCAATCACTAAGCAATTATTATGCACTAATTTTTTTCAGCCCAAGCCTGTAGTTTCTGCCCACTCAGGGGTAATTTTTGACTGCTGCACTCAGTGTGGTATCACTGCTAAAGTTGGTATGAGTGTACATATCCAGGTCTGAGTTTTAGTGAAGCAAAATTTGTCTCGTGCAATACGTCATTGTAGGCAGAGTGTATTAGTTATTCTTTCATTCGTGGAAAATAAATGACCGTAAAGCTCACTAAGTCACACTCTCTGTATGGGTTGTCTGTGTCTTCAGAGATTCCAATGCTGGATCTCAGTGATTTAAAAACAAAATTAAATGCTCCAACTAATTATAGTTCTCTGCATATATAGTTGCCTCTGAGTATTTGCAGCTGTCAGATTCAAATATTTCTAATAACTGTGGCTATGACATTTGTTCAACAGAGGAGGTAAGAATAAAAGATAAAGGGGCAGCAGCCCAGTTTGAGGAATGGAAAGGAGATCAGACACAGAACTCGATGCCATGGAGCATTATAACACAGGTTTGAAGGCGGGCTTGAATGCACCAGATTTTACAACTAAAACTAAATAGCTGGTGGTGTGGCAGCAACACTGAGAACAGCAGGGAGAAAACACCATATGGAGGAAATGTTGAGAAATAGGTATTACTCCTGACCCAGACCTGAGAAATCTGAATGTAGAGGTTCCTCTCAGGAGGGGTTTATGATTCTTGAGCAGTTGTGTCATTTCTGTCATGTTTTCCCATGAAGGAGGGCAGCAGTGAGCAGATGGATATCTTACTCTAAAATTCGTACGCACCAAATCATCTTTGCAGGGGCCTTCACCTCCTCCACCCCCGGGCTTCCCTGCAGCACAACCTGGTGTTTGAGTGCATTTCACCCTGCACTATTTTTGCATTTCTGCTC
The DNA here is from genome assembly GCA_013399455.1 of Anthoscopus minutus. Lineage (NCBI taxonomy): Eukaryota > Metazoa > Chordata > Aves > Passeriformes > Paridae > Anthoscopus > Anthoscopus minutus. Next base: position 197,169 of record VWYI01026254.1, read on the forward strand.
CTTTTTCTGAAGAGTTCTTCATTATTTCCAAACTATGCTTGGAGGTTTCAGATTTGGAACACCCTACCTGTGTCTTGTATAGCTGACTTTGCTCTCTTTTCCCTCATTGCAAATAATTTTTTACACATTTCTGTTCTCAATTGTTGCAATATGCTGTATGTAAGACATGAGATACCAACAGCAATCTAGTTTTTCAAAGATTTCCCTTTGAGAATTCCTGTGAATTCCCATCATGACATGGTTGACAGGAGATACCTTAAAGAGAAAGCACCGTGAGGAAAAACACATGTTTGAGTTTGAGTTTTTTCTTTTGTAGGGGGAGGAGTGAAGAGGGGAAGATTAGTAGACTATTCTCAATGTGTATTTCTCAGATCTGTGATCTTTGCTGCAGAATGCAACTGCGCAGATCTATCAAGTTCAGCCATGCTGGGGTATGCCACACAGGTGGATGGTTTAATCTTGACAGTTGAGCTTCCAGCTGAAAGGAGACAGAAAAAAATGAGATGAGAAAACATGCTAAAACCTGTTCAGCTCCCAGACAGTCTTTGGAGCTGTGCTGCTGGGTAACATTGCTCGTGGAACAAAGGCATAGTGATGGGTGGCTCTTTCCATCACAGGTACTGTATTGGTTTTCCTAAAGCAGTTGTAAAATAGCAAGGACCCTCCTAGCTCTCAAAATAAAGGAGGTGGGGTGCAGTTCTGCTTTGATGAGGAAAAAGCAGTAACACAGATATGGTATTGGAATGCAGCTGAGATCCTGGAGCAGAGTGTGTTTCACAGGGGAATGATGATACTCCAAATCTGTACATTTAGGGCTGGATCTTTAAAACTACACATCATGCATCCACAGAGTTTTCATTTCATTTAAATAGGAGAAAACATCCTTTTCTCAGGAGGAGTATGTCAGAGCTGCCTTGCTCACCCACTGCCTTCGCACTCTGCTGCCTCTGGAATGTGTCAGGTTTGGGTGGAAGTTGCATTTCTGCTGCAAACTTCCAGATGCATGTGTAGAGTTAGCATGGCTTGGGTTAACATTAAAAAAGGGAAATGTTAATGAAATGCTTAAGCACATACCTATGACACAATCTGAAACAGGTGGATGTGGAGCCATTGAAGGGCTTCTGCTTCACTCAAACCATATGTGAAACTCCTATTGCCATCCTAGGAGCAATGATCAAGGGCAGGAGATGACTGTTTGTGAGCATGATTTAAAACTGACTTTAGAAAGAGTAATTTATGCTTTGGAGCCTCTTCAGATGTGTACCCAGTAGGAAATTCTGTAGCTATACCTGTTTACACATCTTTCAGCTCACTGAGATTTTAATGAGAAACTCAGCCATCACAGAGAGAGACCGTAACAATTACTGAGCACCAGAAAGAAAATGGGTTCCAGTGACTGATTTATCAGCAGGCTTTCCTGAAGGACAGATAATTCACACCAGGAGTTTTGAGGGGCCACTGCACCCAGATTTTGTGGGACAAGGCTGGAGACTGCTGGTGAGCATACAGTGCTCTGGAGCCAGAGATTGCCCAAGACAAAGATCCCTTTCACCTCTCTTCCTTTTTGCTTGCACCTACATTTTTAAATCTTCATGTACCCTTCATGTTTGTGAAGACTTTTAGACTTGATGGGGCTTCAGATCTTATCACTCCTTCTGTTGAGATGTTTTCTTCATTCATTCATTCTTGGCACCATGTGATTTTGAAGGGCTTCACTCTGCACCAGGATTCACTGGGGGCACAGCATCTCTTTAACATCTCCCTGCCCTGATCCTGGCCATTGGTGCTGCTTGATAATTTAAGCAAAAAGAAACCAGTGTCCTTAGAGTCAGGGTGCATGTGAGAGTGGCCTTCCTTTGGCAGAGGTGAGACACGTTGCACCCTCTAGGAAACCACAGAATTGTGGCAACGACTTCTTTGCAGGACAGAAATAAGGCTTAGTTTTAGATGACCTTTGTCCTCTTCCAGACATCCCCAAGGTGTTTTTCCTTCAAAACATTTCTCCTTCAAAATCTTACCATCTCCCCAAAGACCTACCCCAGGGAAGGGTGTGTGTAGGGGGGAGGAAATACAGAGATACACTTTGAAGAGCTGGTGAAAACCTGTAGATGTGCAGAGATATCTCTATTAGAGATGCCTAAGCTTGAGCTGGATCATAGGGTGCCACCTGCACCCCTCTGCAGAGCAGTAGGTGCTGCACCTTTTCATGCCTCAGGAGTCTGGGCTGGGAGTGGTGGGAGTGAGGAAAACGCTGAGGGAGGTTACAGGATCAAATGGGTTGCTTAAGTACTAGTCATTATAATTTTGTTTGTGAAGCATCATTTTACTTTCTAAAGATAAATACAAACATGGTGAAAGATGAATAAGGCTCAGTAAATGGCCTTGGGGGGTTAAGAAGCTGTTCCTGCAGTTTTGGGATGCAATTATGTGATGCGAATAGGCTCCCATCAAAACCACTTGGAGACTCCAACCACAATCTCATCACTTCCCTTCCTAAAGTCAGATTGCAAGCCAGCAACAAGACTTCTGCTTAATTATAGCCTGAAGAGTGATGTTTGGGCTGTGAATCATGTTAGATTTCACACTGATAGATGAGGAGTACAAGTGCTGATACCATCTGCAGATTGGGCACAGTTCACACACCACTGTGAGGAGCCATCCCGTTATTCTGTGTCCCTGGCAGGTCCCTGGTCTCAGCGTGACCCATGCTGGGACCAGAGAGCACATTTATTTCCTGTACCAAGTATAGCTTTCCTACCGTGCAACCTTGTGCTCACCCCTCCTTTCGTCTCCAAAGGCCTTGGGAATTGGAAGACTCCTTTTTCTCTAGGCATAAGCAGGACATAAATTCAAAGGGTTCTGCTGAATATTTGTTAAGATACATATTTATGTGCAAAACCCTCCCAGCTTCTCAGAAACCATTTAGTTAAAAGAGGATAAAGATGATTTACTTATGCCTTAGGGCTGTTGCTGTTTAAACACTGTACATTTATGTCTATTTACTCTGGTATTTCCTAAAAATGCATAGTTAAATTAGCAGTCACTGCCTCTCCTAAAACGTTTCTGAAGGATCTTATAGTCCTTTAAGGGAGTAAACTCAGGGATGAACAAACCACGTCATTCTGGCTGTAGTGAAAGCAAATACCCTTTTCCAGTGGCTACAGGGAAATAAAAGGATGTCTATGGATTCCTCAGCATAGCAAACTGCTTATTTTGGTGAAAATCACAGCTTTGTTGTGACCACACACTGTGGAGTCACCATGTTGCCACCACACACTGCCAGAAGCAACAGTGGGATGTTTTGCTCTGTCACCCAGGTTTGCACACAAGTTCCTGACATCCTATGAACTCCATAAATGGTGCAGAAGGGGAAAAATCCCCAGGATTCTCCCACTTTGAGATGGACAGTGTTCTTTTTTCTGCTGAGGGGTATTGGCAATAATGGCAATGGTGCAGTTGATAACTGGCTGGCTGTGCTTAATGATCCGAGGCACAGCAGCTCCTCTCAGCTGGCTCCCAATCCCCAGGAAATGCACCTTGGCTTGATTACTGTCGCCTAAAGAGTCACACATGTACTCTGCAAACCTTCTTTTCATTAACTTAACCTGTGCCCAAAGAGCTGCTGAAGAAACAGATTTTTTCAATCAGATAGTGCATTTTTTATTAAATGACTTGGTTTCTACCCATTTTCTCTTCCTTTCCTGCTGTACAGGTGCTATCTGTGTTTAATTCTGTAATAGGATCTTATCATAAACTTTTCTGTGTCCTTCTGAAGTGATGGTGTTGATAATTAAGATGTGTTATGGTTTTCCACTAAGTATAGTTGTACCATATTCATTGTTGTACCATTCAACATGTCTCAGAGCAAAGGCTGGTCCTGAAAATTGAGGACAAGGTGCAACAGATGGGAATTCAGAGTGAAAAGTACTGTAGAATTCTAGACAAGCAGGAAGCTCTGTATTCCTGTACCTGCTTGCCTGGAGTTCCCCTGCAGATGACTTTGGCAGTGGTTTAATAAATGAGCATGCAGGGTTGTTGTAAGTGTAATGAATGATGTATAGCAAATGTTTACAAAGCAGCTGAGGAAAAAAGCTGCTGGAGCAGGGCTTGGCTTTCATCTTGCAGTAGCTGCACTAAGGAGTGGGACCTGGAGATCATGTGGCTTTGGGGGAGTGCTGGCACAGTTGAATTAAGCATGAATCACAAATCTTTTTTGAATAATGAGGTAAGATGCAGGAATGGATTTCTATTCCAGAAACAACCTTTTTCTCCCTCAGAATGTTTTTCAGAGCTGTTGAACCGTGGGTGTTCCATGTTCAAGGCTTAGGCTCTGGTGATGGGTAGGAAATTGCAGGTACTCCTTGCTCCAGAATCAAGAACTAGAACAAATCTGCTCCCAGACAGAAAAAAGCCATCAGCATCCAGGAAGAGACTGTGATGGCCCCAAGGACCAGGCTCCCTCCTGTGCAGCTCTGCTGGGAAGCAGGGAAGGGTGGTGCTACTGCCATACTCCAGATGTCATTTCCTTGCTTGCTGGTGAAGACAGGAATGGCATTTTGCAGGTGAGGCAACATTCCTTCGACAAAAAATTATCACTCAGTCTTGGTACCCAAGTGCATTTGGTGAATCTGCTACTGGTTTTCATCTCTCCAAGCCTGGTCCCAAACTTTTCAGCTTGTCACCCTTGGCATTACAATGTAAAAAATGACTCACCAAGCCCAAAGATTTCTGGAAAGGGCAGGTTCAGGATGTGCTTAAAAAAATAAAAAAGCTTTATTTTTATAAAATTTACTTTTTTTCCTCCTGAGCAGGCATCAGCTCTCCAGAACTGCAGAGTGCTTTGTGTGGAAATTCTGGTTTTGTTTTGCTGTGATTGAAGTACAGAAAGTGGGCCAGTGAATTGCTCTTCTAGCAGACAGGTGTGGGCTGTATTCTAGGGGCTCCTGTACAAGTTCCTTGTTCACCTATGGTGTCAGGAAAAGCATATGGGTGAATTTATTCAATTTTATTTTGGTATCATTCGAGAGTTAGAAAAGATCCCTCATTCCTTAAGTGTTCTTTGCTTTGCTAAAACAGCCTTCTGAAGAAAGTGGTAAAAAAGAAATAAAGTTTGAAGCAGTTCCTGTGTATAACAGGTTAACTAGCTTTGAAATGAAATGGAAGTAAATAAATTTGAAGTATACTTACTCTTTTTTCTTGGTGAGTTCTTAGATCTCGCATGACATGGAGATCTTATTTTCAGGAAAAAACCATAAAACCCCCATATCCTTTGGCATGTTTAGTGGAAATCAATCTGAATTGAAATTTCAATGTTAGTAAATCAATGCCATCCCCATGTTCTCTGTGAATACTTGCCTGTTCCTTAAAGATAATTTTTTTAAAAAAAGGCCGCACAGTTTTTGGCACACAGTGAACTAGACACTGATAGTACTTTACTGCTATCACAGAGGGTTGTGAGCTCCTACAGCCCATCTCTGGAAAACAATCATGGGTTATGTGAACCTGCTTGCCATCTCCCTTAACAAGGTCATGCTGTGTGATACACCCGTGTCCCTGCTGGTGGCTGCTCCAAGAAGAAGCTCTCCATACATCTTGCATTTTCCAGAAAGTGCTTTTCTGGTGGCCTCAGACTGCTGAAATCAAACTGTCTGTGAGTGGTCCCCACTGTGCACTGCAGTTCCACCTCTTTAGCAGTGGAACTTGGCAGACTGGGCTGTTTGCCACGAGCTCTCTGTCCTGGGAGTTTGTCACTCATCCCTTGCAGCAGCCTCTGCCTGGAGCCATCCATCACCGTGTCAGCAGCAAGCCCTCGCTCGTTCCTTTCTATGGATCACAATCAAAAGAAAGAGACACCCAGGAAAGGGAGGAACAGGTCTATGTGTCTTGGTGTCACTCTCTCAAAGGTGCTTTTTTCAGCATGCATGACCTCTGGTGAGGACCAACCCCACCCTGTGAGGGGGCAGGGGTGGCACAGGCAGTTGCAGAGACAGGTCTCTCCAGCTGATTTTACCTTCCCTGGGTGCCACTGGCCCTTGCCAGGTGGAGGAAATGTCATACATTAAATTTGCCATCTACAAGTTACCTGCTGGTTTGCATGCTTACTTTACCTGTCTCATTTATTGTTTTTATTAGTTTTAATTAGTTTTCCACATTCCACAACGTCACAGCTTTTTTCTTAGATGTGTGTGGGACAGATTTCCAGGCTGTGTGACATAGGCACCAACCCAGGGAATTAGGAATATGAATGTAGTTGAAGGTACCAGATTTTTCCCTGTTCCACATTACTCGGAGGATTAGCTAGAGGCTTCCTAAAAGTGCTGTGGGAAGAGGGGTGCTGTAGGATCCAGTGCCAATACCCTTCTTGAGTATTTTTCCTGCTGGAAACATTTGAAGAAAAGATATTTCTGGGCTGTTTGTGCAGATATTCATGGGTTCAGTGCATCCCTCTGTGCTTGCACTGCATGCTTTTACCTTGTTGACAGGCACATGCAATTTTTTCCCTGTGGCAGCCTTCCTATCCCTAGAGACAGCACAAACTCGAGGAGGATGTAGAAATAAATAACTTTTCTTGCATCTCCACTGCTGCAGGAGCTGTGCTAGGGCTGCCTGCACAGCGAGCATGTGCATTGTCTGCCCCATATGCAGCCATCTGGTTCTGCTGAAGGTTTTGATCTCTCAGCCGGGTTTGATTTATGTGGCAAGAGCAGCAGCATTCCCATTGGAGAAGCCCAGCACAATGGTTAACACTACCACTGCTTAAGGGTGAAGTTGGATCCCACTAGGGCTGAGTTTTAGGTTGCCCCTTATTGGACACATCTGGTGAAGGAAAGGCTCTCTCCTTGCCTCTGGCCCACTCTGGTTGGGTTTGGGCCAGGCAACGTGAAACCCCTTTGCATTTTCAATGCCTCATGTCTTGGTTTGTGGTAATGCTGCTTTCCCCATCGATGTTTGGGAAAATGATACCAAAGGGTATTTTTGTGCCTCAAAAATAAACTAATGCAAGGGTTTGGAACTTGGTATAAGGAGGTTTTTTTCTCCTGCTGTGAAGGTGGGAGCTTCAGGTGGGGTGTCTGTGAGATGAGAAGCCTCAATGAAATGTTTTGTATGGGCAGTGCTCCTGGGGGCTCAGTGACATCTTCAGTTTGCATGTTGGGAATGTCACAATGCCACATTGCTCATCTTATGTCCTGAGTCATCCTCATGAACACTGATGGTTTTTCTCTTTTTCCTTAATTTCCTTAAACACAGAGGCTGTGAAACACCATATTCAATGGTAGCGTGCTTGAAATTCTTGTGTTTGGTTTTTTTCCAGATAATATGACTTATCATGGTGTATTACCTTAAATTTTTACTATTTCCTTTATTTTATGACACTTTTTAAAGTTCATGAATGAATAGTCATTAGTTCCAACTAAGAAATGTGATTGTTGAAGGTATTGTTCCTGCCTAGGAGAATCCCAAAGAAAAACCGAAATATGAATTTAGTCTAACCCAAAGCTCTTTTATCTTAATTTCCTAGTGAAATCCAGCTTAAGTGGGTGGAATGCATAGACTTGAGTTGAAAGAGCATTGTACTGGCTGTTTGTTCACTGTACAAAGTGTTTTGGGATGGGAACTGAGAAAACTCCAATTGAAATGTCATAGGAAAGTTGGGGAGAAAAAGGATCTATTGACCCAACATGGAACAAGCACAACCCTTTGCATTAGGCAGGGCTGGTAACCCTGGCAAAAAGTGATTTGTTAAGGTCTGGGTGTGTTTCTGTAATGCAGATACTAGAAGGATTTTTTATGAGATCTGACCCTGGAATTGAGAGGATTAAATAGGAAAGGAAAAACCAATGTGCTATTTGTAACTGATAGCCCACAGAAATGATAGTTCTGGTAGGAACTGGAATTTGAGCCCCAGTTGCTGTAGCCAGCCATTTCTAACCATCTGTCAACAACAACAGCCTGGGAGTCAGGGCTGGAGAATAAGCTGCAGCAGTCCCTCATTTCTTCATGGCTTCAGGAAGGATGTCCCATGGTGGGAAAAGGAAACACAGCCCCCTGAGCTGTGAATTTTTGTTTTTGAAACCATCAGTCCCTGTGTCAGAAGTAATCCATGTGTGTTGAATTGGAGATGCTGAAGGGAAAGTCCACAGTACAGTGTCAAACCCAGCTGGAAAGTGCCTGAGACAGGAAACAAATCACCAAAAGCTCCGTGCCGAAGCTGCTGCCGGGGTGCAGCAACACACTGTGCATCATGTGCTGCCATGGAGTGCTGATCTGTGTTCCATCAGCAGGCTTTGTGCTATTTTCTATTGGATTTAACCCAAAATACAGCAATGCTGTGGTCAGGCTTGCAGGAAAGAGTAAAGGAGACATGGTCTGGGGGTTTAAGCTCAGAACTGAAAGTCAATTCAAGGTCCAGCCCTGTGTCCTAGTAATTCAAGGTTTTTCTGGGCTCAATCCACAATCTGGCTATACTCTTTTTCTATCCTGTGCATCATGATCTTGGAGTGTGATGGGACTCAGTTAATTTACAGGTGTTTGGAGAAGCACTCGTAGCCTGGGATGGAAGGTGGTGCAGGACAATTACCTCTTGCATTTTATGTGTGCACTAGCTGTGAGCTTTAATTTTGCTGCCAAAATGGACCCTTGAAATAGTTTTTGTCTCCAGGTCCCACTTACATGAAGAAATCAGAGTGTCAGAGGGAGAGAGAGAGAGAGAGAATCAGGGACCAATTCCACTGCATTCCCATGGGCATTGAATGGTGTCGTCTAAGCCAGAAAGGCTGGGATTTGTAATCCCAGGCTGCTGCCAAGCATATGGGAATTGTAAAGGTGCTTCCAAGACTTTCTGACTCGTCTAAGGATCTTAATTAAATGACTCAGCAAGTGACACACAGCTTCCCAGAACAAGGAGAACCCTTTGTCCAACAGCACAGGGACCAGAGGTCCATGCCTGTGGAGCTGCTTGGGATGGAGTGATGCTGCATCTGATGTGACTGAGGGGTGCAGAGATGGCAGCTGGGTATTTTTTCTCTCCCAGACCTAGGGCAGCTCTGGGCAGGGAGCAGCAAACCTGTGAGATGCCTTTCCTGTTGGATATCTTGCATTTTGAGTCGGGCCATTGCCCCATTGCAGAAGGAGGTGGGAGGAGGGAAAGAATGCCAGGCCTTGCAAATTAGCATCAAAGGCTTGGTGCGAGGTTTATGGGGACATTTACTAGTGTTGTTTTCATTATTTACACCAGTCTTGGTTCTAGGAGTTCTCATTAAAAGCGTAATAAATGTAAAAATATTTTACAGGCCAATAAAAGCTCCAAAGCAAAAATAGCTTTATATAGTGTGATTTTTTTTTCTTTTGCAAAATACTGTGTGGTATCATCTTGAACCTGCTGATTGCTGGTGGGATGAGAGAACCCCCTCCATTCTCGTGCAGTGTAAGGGGACAAGATGAGGATCAGGATTACTTTCCAGACAATTAATTTGCCAGGTAATGGGTAACTCTCAGTCACTGACTTTGATGAGAACAGATTAGGCCAAATATTAATATTTTCCTTTTTTTTCCTATGGAAAAGACAGAAAGCCAGATAATTCATGTTAGTTTTTAAAAAACAACATGAAATATATCCAGAAAAGCACCAGAATGGGACTGACAAAGAGAAAAGACACGAATGTTTTCAAGTTCTTCTATAAAATATGATTGCATAAACATGCTGTATGTAGTCAGATCTAGTCTATAGTTTTTATAAGAAGGAGAGTGATTTTTGCCAAATCCACTGTTAGGTTTGGGATGTGCAGTCCTCTGCAGAAGGACAGAACTAAAATGAGGGAACACTTTGGAATGAACTCAGCTTGGAGGCAATCCAAAAATCTTGTGGAATGGGTGGAGACAAAAAAAAATGGAACTTAACCATTAAATCATGCAGCAACTTGGTATCTGTGACATTTATCTTGTCTCAAAAATAATAATGTTCCAAAGTATTAATGACATCTAAACATTTCTTTGATCACAGAGCAGACAAATTGGTCCAAAAATGATAGATTTGTCTGTCTCACCCAGGTTATCCCAATAAATACTGAGTCAGCTTTGCAAAAAGAGTGGTTGTCAGAAGTGTGGAATGAACATAGATGTGCTTGACCTAGAAGAAGCTGGAGGTGTCAACTGCAGCGGCTTGTGGACCTCCTTGCTAGAAAGCCAATTTATGATTCTTGGTTTTTAGGCTCTGGCATCTGCAAATGCTGTAAATATTTCTCTTTTTTTCAGATGGATTGTAAAAGTTGTTCTCATAATTTTGCATGAACAATGATTTTTGCTCATGTAGGGTTTTGGTCCCAATTTTTTTTGCATGTCAAAGAATTGCCTCTGTACTTGGAGAGAGGGAATGAGGGGGAAACTCATTTCTCCTTTTTCCCTGCCTGCTGACTGAGCTGACCTGTGGCCAGCATTAGGAGGACATTATCTCACAAGCACCAGAAATGTGTCAATCACCACAAAGACCAATAATGGCATGACCAGCTCAAAGCCATTTTGGAAATCCAGTTTGAGAACTGAGTGGTGCCAGGCAAAAACACTAAAGTGTTTGAATCCCATCTGGCAGGTATGAGCAGAAAGCTCAGGAAGACAGTGCAATTACACCACAGATTAATTTTGGGCTTTCAACCTGAATATTCCACTCATTTTTTTTGGTACGTCTGTGACCAGAACTGAGTTTCTCTGTGAGGCTACTTCAAGGGGAGACACAAACCAGCCAAAAGTCACACAACATTTTCTTAGCAGGGAATAAATTTAGATCCTTGCATTTTCTTTTCCTTATTAAAATATTGGAAAGAAACGTGGGACTTGCAATGGGACGATCACTGCAAGAAAACATGGCTGGTTTTACTGCCCTTGCTATTGTGACCTAAGGCCACAATTAGGTCTGGAATCCTATTGTGCCAGGCATTGTCCAAACATGGAGGAAGGAACAATCCTGGACTCCAAAGTCTGCAGTAATTATTAGCCTTTATTTATTTGTGCAATTACTAGTTTATTGTTATGCACAGTTATTTGCTTTAGAAAGGCAATGTTCTCAGTTTAGAAATAATGAGGTATCAGTCATAGCATAAAGCCATGCACTGTATGTTGGAAAAATGGAAATATTTTTGTCATTTTCATGTGTGCCTGATTGAAGTTTCAGGGTTTCAGGTGATCTTGGGGGGTTACACTCATGGCCCATGAAAGCCAATGAGATCAAGACACAGAATTCCTGGAAGTCCCTTGGGAACCTGCATCCTAAAATAACATGCACTAAAGCCATGTAAGACAACAGCAGAGCTGGGACTAATAGCATCCCAAATCCTAAACTCCAGCTGGCTGGGAGAGAGGTTTTATATGGGTGTTTTAAAATTTGAAGCACAGCACTGAGTTGAATCAGGAAGTTCTCTTTTTATTTGTTTGGTTTTTGTTGTTTTTTTTAAAGAAACGTATTATTTTTTATGCAGCTTGCACTGGGAAAGGTCTCTTGGGTTAGAGTAGCATCTCCTCTAAAGCATACAAAAGCCAGAAAGCCAAACACCCTGACAAGGGCTACACTTGTCTGCCAAACCTCCTTGTTCATACACTTGCTCTGTGCAGCCTACTAGGAAGCACAAGCATTCCTGGGTGCTGTAGCTGTGAGCTGCAGATCCTCTATATGAGACAGAGTTTCCCCAGCACATCAGACTTTCCTCAGAGCTGTTAAGAGAAAGATTTTAGTTTTGCATCAGTTTGCAACAGGATTCATTACTGAAGCTTGGGTTTTGGCTTTTGGTTGGTTTTTTTTCCAAAATGGAATTCTTATTGTTCTGCCAGTCCTTGCTCTCTCAAGCCTATGGCAACCCCCAGGCAGCTCTGGGACTTCATTTTCATGCAAGATCTACCTTTTAGCATCTGAGTGCTTTTCTCTGAGGTGACACCTTGTTCCTTGCATTCCAAGGAGGAGAGTGAGTTCAGAGGGGATTTTTTTGGGATACTTCACCAATTTGTTCCAATGGACACCTTTGGCAGAGAAAAATGCTCGCCTCTCTGAATCAAGGCTTACTGGCTTCCTAAGTATAAGGACTCAGTGTAAATTTTTCTAGGGACTATTTTGAATGAGTATCTGAGTTACTGCTATGGATAGGTGGAAAATTTTAATGACTTCTGTCTGTGTTTTATAGCTATTTTTGTGCATATTTTTAACAGCTACAATGGTTATGCCAATAAACTGAAAAAAAGGAATCTCTTTCCCGTCTGCTGGCTTTTCTTGTGCCTCGTGTATATTCTTGTTTATTCTGCTGGGCTTCCAAGATGGAAGTTTGTACAAACATTTTAGAGTTCTGAAAAACAACAATAAGAAGCAAAAGAAGAAAAAAAAAGAAAACAAGGAGCAGAGTGATCAACCTTTAAGTGGGTCTCTGCGTCCTTTGCTTTACCATCTGGAGCTTCAAGGTGGCATTAATTTTTACAAAGTTTGGGACACTAAGAACCTCCTGTTTTCTGCTTTGTAGAAATGTTGTTTCTTTCCTGTATAGTCTTTGGAATTCATCCCCTGGCTGTACAGCTCCATACTTCCTTAGGATTATGTACATATGAAGGAAATAATCATAGCACCTGGGTGATCAGATAGCCCAGCCTGCTCTACAGCTTTTGAAAATACCGAGTCAGGTATTTGCTGTCCGAAGACATTTTGTAAAAAAAACAAAATTCTGGGGTTTGTGTGCACAAAATTGTTTTATTTTCTTGTTTTTGCTCCAGAGAGATGAGGGATCTGCGGACACACAAGGAGGAGAGGTTGAGGGAAAAGGGTGAGTGAAAAGATTCCTCCAACTGGCACCAGTGGTTGCGAGCCTTTCCGTGAAAAAATGAATTTTTTACGTAAAGGAAAAGCAAGTGCAGCTTGTTCATCTGGTTTGCCACTTGTGGCTGATGTAGCAGTATTTTCAATGTTCATCATGAGTACAGTTAATGCTATTTTGTATAATTAATTGATTTCCATTTAATCTCTCTTGGCCATATTTCCTTTACAGGGAGCCAAGCATGCCAACTGCTTTCTGATATTAACTGTAAATTGAAAATATAAAGTGTGTCTGATTTTCACATTGGTTCTTCCCAACTGCATATAGAGGTAGGATGCTGGCTTGCAGAGAGGTAGGATGTTTACTGGTAACCAAGGGTGCTGGCTTGGTTATGGTCCAGAGAAGTTCACGCAGGTTTTAAGGAACACTTCCCATCTTCCATGGGCTTTATGCAAAGGAAAGGAAGATTCAGTCTGGCTGCAGCACTGTGGATGCCAGGATGTGTCCCTGCTGGACACAGAGGAACAGTCACCATCTGTGTGCTGGTGTTGAGGGTACCAAGAGACCCAGGCCACAGCAATGATGCAAATAAAATAACTGTGTGCAGGCGAGCTCTGTCCGATGGGTTGCAGCTGTCCCTCTGCTGGCTGGCCACCCCGCCCTGCTCCAAATGTAAATCATCACCCTTTTCCCTTTTAACATAACAGTTGTGCCATTTAAAAGCTCAAAGAGCTGAGAAAAAAGTCTACTTGTTTAGAGAAACCATTAAAACAAATTTTGAGCATTTAATAAATGGGGAAAACTGTCCGTTTGTCATAACACAGAATTTTTCCTTTAAATAGCCAAACAACCACCCAAAAGGTTCCTCATAGATGAGTGTGTTAGGGGCCAGAGTCAATCTGCTCACTTCTGGGAGCCTTTGGCCCAAATCCTGCACAGATGGGTAGAGGGCTCAGGGTGGGGTGAAAAGCTGTGCTGAGCTACTTTTGGGACTGGTGATGGATCAGGAAAGCTCCTCTGGTCTTGTGGTACCCAGACAGGCTGGCACACACTGCCTCTACCCTGGCAGTGGAGGGATGTGAGCACAATGCCCAGGTACCACATTGTGCTCAGCTCCATGGACTGCCCTTGGCTGGTCCTTGGGAGGAGGGTCTGCTTCTCATACACAAAGCATTTTTTGTAAAGCTTAGCTGCATCTCTTGAATAAACAGTTGCTTGGCTACTGCCTTTGGAAAGCAGTTCAATGTTCTTCTCACTTCTCATGTGATACGTCTTTTTTTCAAAACATTTCCTGATCCTGAGCTCCTTCCTCAGGTTATGGGAACACTCAGGTTTGGATCTGCAGTGTGTAGGCTGGCCTCTCTCCAGTTGTTTAACAGATGATTGCTTTGGATAGGATTATGTTGGACAGGCAGAGAATTATCTCTGCAGTGCTGGGGCTGCCTTCGCCCTGGGAGTGGGGAGTGACCAGACTGAACTGTGGTGCTCATGCTCTTGCTAGCAAGTTCCTCCTCCTGACAGTGTATTCAGGCTCTGGACCTGTGATCCCATCTTTAACAGCTTTTAAGTCCTTGGTCCTTAAGAATGATTGATTATTGGTTAAACCCCCTTGAAATGATCCTCTTTACCTTTAGAGCCTTCCCAATTTTGGGAGAAAACTTGCTGTGTGTTTTGCTGTTTGGTGACTCAGGAGTCTGTGGGTAATTAAGTGCTCAGATTTTAAGTGCATGACATCTCTGTGCAATGCAGGTTTGCAGCTTCACTTGTGGGAAACCTGGCTGCTGGCTCCCATCAGCTGCAGTCATGGAGAGCCACGGGGTGCCTGCAGTCGTGTTGAGGACCAGCTCCTGGGGGCAGCAGACACTGTCTGAGCCAACCCCTCTACAGAAGTAGGAGCTGCAGCACGGCAGGCTGCTCAGGGAAGGAAAAAACAGATGGGCTCTGATAAGCACAAAGCTGCTGCATCCCTGACACCATTCAACCACTTCTGATGGGTCCAAGAGGTGACTTCCTGAGCCCTCGGGGCACTCCTCTCATGTGCCCTATGTGGTGGCTAGCCAGTTTACTGGAGGTACCTCAGCTTGTGGCTGGCACCCCTACAGGATGTTTCCATACATCTCTGAAAGTGCTTGGAGCTGGCAATTTTCACAAGGCAGTTGGCCCAATGAAGGAAACAAATTTGTTCTGTTGTCATGATGGAATTGGGCAAAAGTGGAGGGTAAAGAAAAATAAAAACTTTTTTGGGTCTGTTTCCATTTTGGCTGTTGGGTTCCAATAACCCAGCAGGGTGGGAGCCCTGGTGGTGTTTGTTGGAAGAGGATGTAGAAGATTTTGCTGAATCTTTGTAGGTATGTGAATTTGGAGATGGTGATTTTTAAGGGTTCAGTTTAATTTTAGTTTCTCTGTAAGGTTCATGATGAAAAGTCCTGTGAAGATGAAGGAGTGAAAACAACATTCAGCAGTGAGGGGCATGGCAATGGCAATGTCACCACCAGGAGCTGGCGTGGTTAAGTGAATCAGTCAGGAAGAAGCACGTATGAGAAAGGCCAAATTAATAGGATTTGTCATAAGGAAGATGGCAAAAGACATGTTCTGAATAGAATTTTGGAGATTATAACAGGGGAAAAAAAGGAAAGAATGGAGGAAATGTTACAAAGACAAAACACAAAGGTTTCAAAACAGGCTCAGTGTGTGGGCAAGAGCGAGATGGTTATCACAGCTAACTGCTCAGGTACAAGTTTTGTCACGGACAAATAGATCAGGTGGCTTCTCTGCAACAGTGACAGTGCGGTGTGCACTCCTCTCCTTAGACACTGCCAACAGTCCAAATGTCTGGCCACAAAACATGGAGCAAAGCCCTTCTCCCTTGTACCGCCCTCCTGTGAGTTGAACTGGTTCTAGCCCAGCCTTCCCTGTCCTGCCAACTTGAACCTGGCTTTTGGGATAAAGCAAAGTATGGAGACAGATAAAGTCTGAAGGCCCTTACCTAAAAAAAAAGGGCAGTTGAGAGATGGTGACTCAAGGACACGCTGCCCTTCTGGTGTACCCTGTCCCTGGTGGGAATATTAACTCCCTTAGTGAGAGAGGCACTAGGTCAGACTGTCCAGTTTACATTGATAACAAGTATTTTATTTCCTCCCTAACACTAAAGAAAAAGAAGAAAATGCTTTATTCAGCCTTCTCAGTACTTTAATCTCAGAGTCCTTCTTGGTCAGATGTGCAGAGACTTTTCCTTGTGAACTGAGAGCAAATTCTCTAGCTTCTCTCCCACAGGTTCTAATCTCTTCTTTTGTTTCACCATGTGGTTGTATAAGCAATTCCCTTGAGAACAGGGCTCCAGGAATATATAATTAAATCAGAAGTTTGGCACTAATAAGTGATCTTATCACACTGTTGGGTTTTTTTCAGTCTTTGTGTGATATTCTAGGCTGCTCATTTGAAGTTATTTAATTACAAGGTCCCCACAAGAGAGCCAGGGTGGTGGCTTCCTTGGCCTCCACCACCTTGGATGGTGTTTTTTTAAATCTGGTTTCAAATTTTTCTTATTTTACCGTGTGTTATGATGCTTTGTGAGCCAGGTGACCTAGGAGTGGCTGACAACCCTTCAGGGCTGTCACCGACAAAGCTGACTCTGCAGATTGTTTTTGCTGTGAGTAATTACCGAGAAGGAACTCCTCTTCAAGCCCCGACAAAGCGGTTGAACCCTAGAATGTATGTTGCCATCAAGCCAAGGGTTGAAGCCTGCTGGGGACTGTACCCAACCTGGGGCAAGAATAAAGTAGTAAGAAAGCCAAATCCTGTTAAAAGTCCCATTCCCAGTGAGTTTTCCTATGTTCTGTCCTATTCAAAGCACTGTGCCTTCTCTTGCTGTCTGTGGGCGGTGGAGGTGTGCAGCTGCTGTGACCTCTGTGAGGCGGGACTGTTGCCCAACACAGAATTTTCCATGGGTTGAACCTCTCCATTGTTCAGCTCCAGGGGTGATGAGGTATCAGGGTGCAGCCCTCACCCTTGAGAAGCCTCAGGGCCTGAGTTGACTAGGTGTGAAGTTGTTTGAGTACTTCAAGATGAAGATAAGATAGAGATTTAAAAAAACCTCTGTTAGAAACCTGCCATCTATTGAAGTGCATTCTAGGTAATGGGTATATGTGTTCAGGATGGAGCTAAAATTGATAGAAAAACAGGGTTGTACAAGTCCCTCCTCTAGAATGTCTTCAGATCACTCAAGCCTCCTCTTCATTTTTCAGTACACAAATAATTTTTGACAACTAATCTGCATCTCCTCCCCCAAAAATGTGCAATAAGACTGAGAACAATGTGAGACGTGAGTGCAATAACACAAAGACAGACTCTGGTGTGGTGTGGTAGTGTGGAATGGCAGCATGTGCAACATAGGGCTTTCAAAATGCCAAAACAGGTTTTGGTTTGTGTGGGGTTGTTTATTCGGTGTTTTTTTAAAATATTTTTTGGTTTTTTTTTTTGTTTTGTTTTGTTTTGCTCTCTGTTTTTCCCCAGAAGAATATTCTTCTAACTCTCATCTCCACTCTTGCTGCTGGTCCACTGAGGAGGTGAGACTTGGGCTCTCATGAGCAGGGTGACAGGTGGGATGGTTGGCTTTCAGCCTCAGGGAAGATTGGAAGGAGCCACCAGTCAGCTTCAAGCAGGAGCACATGGTTCAACCGTGGGTCCCTGCTACATGGCATTTTCCTAAATGCACCAATCTCTATCTCCCCTTTTTGTTACTCTTTTGCCCCATGAAATATCAGACAACACTCCACATATCTGAAGTTCCAAGCTTTCAAACATTACAAAATCTGTGATGGAAATGGGCTTTTAAAACTATCTGTTTGCTTGAAAAAGCTTCAACCTCAGCAAAAACTGCCCCTGGGAAGCCCTTCCCCCTCTTTAAACAGCAAAACTGAGCTTCAGCAATACCGTCTCTATATCTGGGCATGACAGTGGAAATCCCTCTGCTTTCCATTGACCATGTGGCTTGGAGCAAAACCCTCTCTCCTGGTTTTATTTATCAGTGAGAACCTGCTGATTGATGTCCTACAACTGGCCTGGCACAGTTTGCTGCACACCTGAGCCTGGAGCTGATCCAGGAGCACCATTCCCTCACTATGCTCAGGCAGAACCCCCTGAATCTCAGAGTCAGATGAGAATGAAATAGTAAGTGAACAGAGATTAACATACTCTTCCAGTGTCATTTTCAGGGCCCATTTTGTTGCTTTTCTGCCCGCTTGGAATGCTGCTTCATTTTCTAACTTCTTATTTGCTTTCTTTCCAGCTTGCTTACCTATCATCACTAATTACAGAACAAACAATGGTGGTAATACAGTAATGAATAGCAACCTTTTGGGTATTTTCTTTTGTGTGTAAGTGCACCTGGTTCAAATATTTAAGATCAGTGGGAGTGACTTTCCAATTCTCTTCTCCTTTGCCTAGCAGCACAATTTCTATCAGTCAATTCTGGGACAATATGAGCAAGCAGCAGGAGGTTATGCCAGGTAGGCAGAAGGCAAGTGTGTTCTGAGATCTGTAAACACAAAATTCAAGGATTGCTGCCCAGCACCATCCCTCCCACTTTTAATATTTTCTTCCCCCTTGATTTTGTGCTGGCATTGTTCTTTTTGTTTCTTTGAGATCCTGCTGACATTGAGTGATGCTAAAACTCCTTACAGCAAGCCTTAATGTGACCCCAAAATCACAATTTCCCCACCAATTCAGAAAAAGGAGAAATTTATAAGAGAAAATAAACCTTTACTGTACAAGTGCCTAATACAACACAACACTTGGGTTAAACACAAGTGCAGGTCCAGTGATTCCCTTCTCTGCATCCACATAAAAGTATCTCTTTGATCTAGATTTAGGATTACAATGGAACAACAAGCAATCTAAATCCACTATTAAGTACACCAATAAAAACACCTCACCACTGAAGCTTAAGCAAGCCTTAAAATGTACCTGGAAGTAGGAAATGGCCTATTATAAGTGACATAGATGTTGATATACAGCTTTTAATTAAAATGGAATTACTGTTTCAGCTAATCTTTCTGTATTTCCTTTCATTATTTTATGAGGCTGGGCAGAGACATGTCCATGTCTGCACTGGGAATGGCTCTGACTGGGCACCAGTTTCCACCTTGGACCTATCTGGCCCTCTGAAAGATATTTTGACCAATATGATGCAGCTCAGAAGAAAAGTTTGTTTTTAGTTGATACCCATAATTGTTTATTTTTTTAAAAAATCCACTTCTGCTCTAATGGTACCCAGGTTCTCCACCCTTTGGCGCTGCAAACATTTCTGAAAAGCAGGTATACAATTCTGTTACCAATCTCCTCACAGGGAGACATGATTTTCTTAGTGAAAATCATCTCCAAGTCACTCACTGAACAGGTTTGATGTTATTTTGGTGTAGTGATAACTAGCTGTGCTCTGGAATAAACTAAGGGTCACTTCTTGAGGTTGCAGGCATCCATTATTTAAGAAACTGAAATGAATCACTCTGTCTATTCAAATGGATCATTAAAGTATTGATAGCTCTAGAAATAATAAAACCATTTAAATTTGGCCTCAGAAAACTGAGCATTTGTCTCAAAGGTTTTGAGATCCTCCTTCAGTAGTAGCAAGGTGTTTATACCTTGTCTTTTCATTCCTGAACCTTCACCTTAGAATCAGGGTGGCTTTTTCTTCAGCTCACTATGCCTTTGGGGAAAGGGAGTTTGAGCTAATTTCCTCTCTATGTGTCTCCAGCAGCTGAGCATTTATGAGTAGTGTTCAAAGTGTGATACCAGAAATATATATATATATATATTCCCTTGGTGCAGTCCCCCAGTGGACAGATTCAGGGTGCTCATCCTCTTGTGTCATACTCTCAGTTTGCAGTATCCATGTTCATTCCCAGTTCCTGTGATGTATAACTGAAGGAGCACATCTGATATTTCTATAACAAAGTCCCTGTTACTGACTCTGCCCTGGTCTCGTGTCTGTATTTTTACTATGATGAGCACTATGATGTGCAAGTCCTGCTCCTGCTGGAGCTGCGGGACAATGCAGTAACTTCCAGCATCTTGTGCTTGCATGAGAGATGGTGAGATGTTGAACTGTGTCAGGGAAATGCCTGGGGTGAGGGGTTATCCTGAGCCTGACAAGGGCATGCTGAGGCTGAGCAGGAGGAAAGCCCCTGTGAGTGTAGAAGGAAGGGCACACTTTAATTGCAGCCATTCACCTGCACATCAGGAGCAGGAAACGTGCATCATCCTCAAGTCACAATTCTGCCTTACAGGAACAGCTTTCATCACCTGGCCCAAATGTTTCTCCAAGAGTTAAAAACATTGACCTGCTGGGACATGTCTGCAGCCTCCAGAGGTGAAGGGAAGACCAGGGCTGGGGTGGAGACACCCACACCCCTCACCATGGCAGTATTCCACAGGGCATGGCACTGGTGAGAGCTCCTCACCCCCTCACTGCTTGTTAGTGCTGCTGGAGGAGGGTGCACAGGCTGAGCACTCCAGGGTGCTCCCCTGCACCTACTGGGTCCTGCAAGATCTACCCTGGTGTCCAACCTTCCCTGGTGCTCCTCTGATGAGATATCATGGCTGTGATGGTGCACAAGAAGGGAGAGGTCCTCTGCATTTGGAGGGGGAAATCTCTTTGTGTAGCTCCTAAACTTCATGTGGGTTTGGGACTGGACCTCAGGGTGCCCCTCTCCTGTGTGAGAGCCTGTCTGTCTGGGTGCTGCAGGGGCAACATGTGCAGGAATCTTCTCTGCAGATGCCGACACAGTTTACGTCTGAGATAAGCGCTGAGCTGCAAATGCGCAGAAAGAAGCAGAGAACTTCTGGGAATTTTAGACATCTGGAGAACTTTAATGTAGAAAACACAGATGTTTATAGATGTTTTCTGTAGAGTCATGAGAGTTTGAAGAACATAATTTTGTACTTGGGCATCTGAGCCCTTTTGCAGATTTCTTGACTCCACAGTCCAGTTCTGCAATGGCAGAGGAATGATTTGGATTAAGGCAGCACGTAAGCTTCTCAGGATAAATGAGCTTGCTACATCCACATGAAAGAAATGCCACTCTGTCTCACTTTTCTCTTAATTAATATTAATATACTAATAATTATAGTGGTGTTGGAAAGATCATGAATGTGATCCAAAGTCTCCTTAATGTGGCCGAAGTCTCAGATTTTTGTGTGAAGTTGCATAGGAGTTCAAAGTACTGTTAATGTCAGTTTATCACTCATTACAATAATCCAATTAATTAATGTTCTTTTTCAGACTGACAGGTATTCCATGTCTAATATTGAATAATTATAGCTACAGTACCTTCCTTGTTATTTTGCACAAGAGCAATTCTCACCATTGGATCACCAGTAAGACAAATAAAATAATAATGGGATATTCCAACAAGAAACAATGTGTGCAACTTCCTTGTTCTGGATAAATTACACTGAGCAAAAACATCCCTCCAACAATTCCAGTGAGTAGTGGGAGGAGAAGAGTAGGGAAAACACAACCTATTTCCAAATGCAAACTAGGAGTTCATGCTATCCCTGTGCCATTTTGTTACAATACTGCCTTTTGCTTTGAAAAGAGACATATATAGGATATGTTCAAAATGCTACCCATTAATTAGGTAAATACTCTAAGCTCTCTTTTCCTTCCAAGTCCAGGGGAGCTGAGAGCAACAGCCTCCCTGCACATGGTGAGAGGTGATTTACTGTAGCCCCAACACAACAGGTATTTTCTGGGGCTGCAGCACACAGACATGCCATTGATAATTCTGCCTTTGTTTTGATTGCTTCCAACTGCAAAATGAGAGAGACTTAATTGGCAGAAATTACTTCATTCCTGGCTTGATTAAGACCTCCATATGTGTTTTATAAATAGTCTTTTCAATTGTTTTATCACGTGGAGATTTCAGCAGTCTAAATATGGTTTATGGTGTATTGCCTCTTTTCCCAAATGGGAACCACTCCTGACCATCTGCCCTGCCTGTGGCCATGGGCCCTGGCACACTGAGAACTGATGAGTGGAGGTGGCTGGGCATCCTCCAACCCTCCCTGGGGTGTTTGCCCAGCCCAGGGCTCAGCTGAGAGCAGAATCTCCATGGGGTTTGTGTAGGGCAGTTGGCAGCGCCCACCCATCCCTGAGGCATGACCAAACAGGGCTGTGTGTTCTCTGTGCTGCTCTTTGTGTCAGGCTCCTTCATGGCAGGGCCAGGGCTTGCCCTGACAGCGCTTGTGGGCAATGCTGGCATTGGCTGCTGGCTGAATTCCTCTGCTCCCCTTCTTATTGTATTATAATAAAGGAATAAAGCAAATATAAATATATATATATATATATATATACACACACATATAAGGCCTTCATAACTATTTGGGCTGCAAATCCTCCTGCTTTGGAGATGGCTTTTGCAAGGAGCACCAAGGGATATCTCCATCCCATTGAGCTTCTGGATTATCCACTTTCATACCTGAGGGAAGTGGCTGAAGATGAGCTTCATCATGGGCCTTCAATTTATTCCTGTTATATATCATCACATCATATATCATCATATCATATCATCATATCATCATATCATATCATACCATATCATATCATATCATATCATATCATATCATATCATATCATATCATAATCTCATATCATATCATATCATATCATATCATATCATGTCATATCATCATCATGTCATGTCATGTCATGTCATGTCATCAAATGTTTTGTGTTGGAGAGGGACCTTAACACTTATCTCATTCCAACTCCCACAGGCAGAGACAGCTTCTACTGTCCCAGGTTGCTCCAAGCCCCATCCAACCAGGCCTTGCACTTTTCCAGGGATGGGGCAGCCACAGCTGCTCTGGGCAACCCATGACGGAGTCCCACAGTCCTCACAAGGAAGAATTTCTTCCTAATCGAAATAATAATAATAATAATTATAGTCCTTGCAAATCCAGTCAGCGTGAATTCATAGTCAGATGTGAAAAGATGAGTGATTGGATGATTCTCAGCTTGGTGCTGAGCTTAGAAACTTAGCATAATGCCTTTAAAAGAGTTTTGTAGGCAAACAGCAATGGAAAAAAAGAATGAATAGAAATAAAATCAAGGCCTTGTGAGCCAAATACATTGCTTACTTCACTCCACATTGTTTTAAGTCTTTTTGTTTTCAAGTAGCCATATTGTTTAATCCAAGCTTTCTGAAATCATGAATTTGGCTTAAAACTAGAGTTGAAAATGTTTCATATCAGGTTCTTTTACTCACTCTCAAAATGCTGAACATTTTGCCTTTCAGGAAGGCTGGATTTGTGCTAAAGAAAGAAAAAGAAAGCTAAGATTGTTGGGTTAAAAATTGATCCAAGGTCTAAATCACCGGTAAATGCAGATGACTCATGATAAAATGATGAGAGTTGAAAATACTGTTAGACACTTACAGAGATAAGGAGAAGAGGTATATTTAGTGGGATTCTTGTGTCTTAGCACTTGGTATTCTGAACTGTCTAGAGAGAAACATGCTGATTTCCTTGGATTACTCGATCATGGTTCACTGAGTTTAGGTTTTCTTTCCTTTCTTTCTTTCTGCTACTAATTCAGCAACAATGAATATTCTTGTGAATGAATTCAAGAAGCTAAGCACATTTTAGAAGAGAAGGATATCTTTTCTAACAAAGATAATCTCTTATCTGGAGTGCAGGGAAAAAAAATTCCCAAAGAAAAAAGTTGTGTTTATGTAATTGTTAGTTCTGACTTTAGAAAAAAAACCCAACAAATGGAAAAAAAGTTGGCCTGAAACAGCAGGATGCAAAATTCCAAAGAACATTTTGAGAGTTTGTGCCAGATTGGATGTGGCTTGATGACAAAGCTGGAATTCAAAGCCAGCATAAGAAGCAGCCAGGGAGGCTGAGGGACGATTCGGATGGATGCAGGACAGACTGTTTCTGCTTTTCATCCACAGGATGCTTCAGATAATAAAAATGAGGTCTCCATTCTGTAATCAACTCACTGTGGAAGGTGCTGCTCCTGTCACAACTCAAAATCCATTTCTTTTGGAAATGGGAGATCTTTAGGAAGAATTAATGGCAGGACGAGGGCATTCTACAGAAGCCACAAATGGAGGGACAGCACAAGAGGTTTAACACCTTTCCTCTCTGGGAAAATCCATCAGTGCAGGACAGCCTGACAGACAGGCTTCTGGTTAGGGTCACCTTGAGGACTGCTGAGGTGACACAGCCAAAAATGAGCCATTGCTGTGCATGGCAGCCACTGTTTGCAGCCAGCAGCAGCGACAAGAGACATGGGAAAGAAGGGTTTCCCTAATGGGAGCAGGCAGAGGCACTGCAGTCCAGTTTTCCATGTGCGTCTTGGAACAAGGAATGTGGGGGTGAGCTGCTGGCATTCAATGAAATCCTTTGTGGCTGGTGGGGAGAGAAGCCCTGTGCAATTTCTCTAATAGCATAGCCACAGGAAGATTATTTGGGTTTTGTGTCCCTATCCTTTAAAGGAATGTCACTATGTGAAAACCCAGTGTCCATGTGTGACTAGAAAGGTTTTCATTGGAGATGAAATGAAGCATGCTCATGTCCCGTTGAGGTGGGAAGGGAAAAACATCTAAAGAAACTTCTGCTTTTGCCTCTTTTGGAAGTTACGGCAGTAGCTTCCCAGCAAATATTTCAGGGTGATGTTTGAGCTGTGTGCTTGTCTGGAGCAGAATTCCAGACACCACCAAAGAGTCCCAGCTGGAATTTTGCCTCTACGTAGCAGGGGCTGGCACCAGGGTAAGGGAGCTCTTCTCCTGAGAACCCCATGGACACAGACCTTCACAGATGATCTTTCACCAAGGACTCAAGCAATCTGCTGTTGTTTCCAAGCTGGCCTCTCAGTTCTCCTGGATGCTCAGCCAGGGAAGCACAGGTGATTGCAGTGTGTGCTGGGGGCACGTCCTTTGGGGACAATCTGGCTGAATGAAAACCCCCCTGGGAATGCCAGTCCTCAGCAGTGCAGGGAGCTGAGGGCTGCTGGCACAAGGGGCACAAGTGCTCATCTCTGGCTGCCCTAGAGCTCCTGTACCCTCTGCTGTTCCCCAGTCTGCCCAAACCTTCCTTCTCCACTTGCCAAAAGTTGAGTGTTGGGGAAAAGTAAGGACTGTTGATTAATGTTTGCTGGACAACTCTCATGCCTGTCTCTTGTGGATAGGAGAAATATTCTTCCTCTTTCCTTTCCTTTATATTGGAGCAACTCTTTATTCAGCAGATTTCTCAGGAGAAATCTGGAGAGAGGGAATGTGCCTTCCAGAGATGTGAGTTGAATAACAATCATGAAATCCCCCCCTTGCATCAACTTCTGCTCTCGCTGTTCCATATTCTCTGTGGCAGAAACATTGGAAACAGATTTTCTGGGTGCAGAAAAAAGAAAAACTGAATAGCCATCAAGATGCCAAACAACAGAATATATTTTCCTTGCAGAGATAACATTTCTGATGTTGTTAACGAACACCCAGGTTTCCCTGAAACCTCTAACCATTGCGGAGTTTTTATAATAATGTTTGCATTAGGCTTCTGGTGGGCTCAGGCTTTTGGAATTATATTTGAGCTTCCTTAGCTTTCAGCACCATTAAGCATATTTTAAAAACACATTAAAAGAAATATGTCAACTTGGTTTAGGCTGAAACTTAAGTTCAGAAAATAAAATTAGTAAAAAGAAAATTTCACAAAATATAAATGAAGTGGGTATAAGTGAAGTGGGCAACTCAAACATATGAACTTTGTGCTTGTGAATGAGGAAAATTAAGTGACCAGAACCCAAACTTCTCCAGGGGATGTGAAACAAAACTCTTTGGTTTTGGGAAACAAAATGAAACAGGAACACCAAATGCAAAAATATGTTAAATAGCACCAGAACCATCTGCAAGTTTAAACAGAAACATGCAACTGAAACATGGGTTGTTTCCCTGAAAGAGAATGTAGGGAATTTTCCTTTTATTTTGGTGTTTCCATAATTTAAAAGAACAGATTCTTCTCAAATTCCAGTCCACAGTTTTCAGCCTTTTTCTGCCTTTTGTTTCTCTGAAGAATCTTGCATGCATTACTTAGAAGAAGGATGTACACGAGTTGTGGGAGACCTGGGTACATCTGGGAGACTCCTGGGACAGTGTGGTTGGGGTTGTTCCTCCCACCAGGTTTTTCAGCACTGATCTCTGTCAGAAAGCTTTTGTGTGAAAGGCCAAGTGTTTTCCATGGCTCCTTGTTGCAATGGGTAGTCATGACAGAAGGGGCAATGCTAATTACATTAATAATGGCACAAAATCTCCACCAAGGCATTTAGAAGCCTTGCAGCATAATCATAGAAGCACAGACTGCTTTGGATTGGAAGGGAAAGACTGCCCAGCTCCAACCCTCTGCTGTGAGCAGGAACACCTTACACAAGACCAGGTTTTTCCAAGCTACCTGGATTTGAATACTTCCAGGAATAATGAGTCTGCGCCCTCCTAAAGGCAAATCCTCCTTGAAAATTGTGATGTCCGTTTGTGTAGCTGTCCTTTATGTGAGTTTTTCTTTGGGTCTAGCAACAATTAATGTAACCAACAAAATTGTGCAGTGTTGCTTCTCTCTCCATAATGCCACTGTTCTGTTGGCTTCATCACCAGTTGGTTCTTCCTCCTGGGCTGTGTAAAGGTGTGTAAAGATGTGATCATCCAGCCCCACCAGTACTTTTCATCTGCCTCTGATTTTTGTAATGGGTGCAGTCAACACCTCACTGTTTTCCACCCTTGTATATGGCTTAATATGGAAAACACAACAGGGGCTGCTGAGCTGTGCGTGCTACCTTGTAGCAGAGGAATAAATTCTGCTTTCTACTCATGTGAAGAATAAAATGATAATATGAGCCTCTGTCCTCTCTTTGTTTGGGTCAACAGTATAGGAATGCCCAGTTATGAATAGCAGAAAATGTGCTTTTAGGCAGATAAGGAGAACAGCAGTTTACACTGATTGAAGTGAATAGTAGCTTTTTCCAGCCAGAAGACTCTGTAGCTGGAAAATCACATTGAATGTATCAGAAAAGCAAGAATAAAATAATTTAAAAGAAGACAATATCTTTTAGGCCTCTGTATTTTTTTTTCTAATGCATCTATCTATGCAATATCTAATAGAATTTCCAGACAAGATTTTATATTTTATTATTGTTAATATCATAGTCAAAATAGCCAAAGGACAATAAAATATAATGTAATTCAATGTAATATAGTATATATATCACATATAGTAATTACTTGTCTATAATGTGTGGTTTGTAATAACAATATATTACATTCCAATACATGACTACATATTAGCAACTTATTGCTAATTATTACTATACACGCTGATGCTGCTGGAAAAAGATAATGCTGTTAAAAAAACCCATAATAATATTGGAAGATAATTCAGAATTAGCACAAAATGGTTTTGTCAAGCTCAGTCTAGAAACCTAGCATGACCAGGGCATACATATTAAATTGGCAGGATGGGAATAACTGAGAGTGGGAAAACTGATCGTGGTACTGCTTGGTTGGATTTCTACATGCACTATTCCTCAATCCTAGGGAGAGGGAATCAAGGTGGATGGGGACTGTGGATGGCTCAGTCAGAAGGATGGATCAGTGTGGATGGGTCAACCTGCTGCTGCTATTTCCCAGTTTGCATCTGAATTTTGGTAGGTCCTGTCCTGTTTTTTAAAGCCCTGGTTATAAGAAAAAGAAAAGAAGGAAAAAGAACTCTTCCCTTCCTCACTGATGTCCTGACCAAGGGCAGGGAGAATGAGCCCTCAGCCTGACAGGAGCAGCTGAAGGTTCTCAAACACTGCTTGAGGGGCCAAGATATGCAATATTATATAAAGCTGAGGTATTTTCTTAAGGATAAGAAAATAATGTATCTTCAGAGTTATGATCTTCCTGGAATTTTAATTTAGTAGTTTAAATAACTTGATCTGAATTTTTTCCAAAGAATTATTCTGGCATATAATCTGCCTGCCAAGTGCACCCAAGGGTAGGGTTTTGTATGAAGCTTCCACGTTAGAAACCTTCTTCCTCAAGGTAAAGAACTTAAAAATATCCATTCCCTTGTGTTTACATAACAGACCCAAACAGCTCCAAGGGGGACTTGAGAGGTGATCAGGAGTGTGCCTTCTGCTGTAAAAGTTCCCTAAGTATATGTTTACCTAATTCAGTCTTTGAGCACCTCTCAGGTGCTTGTGACCAGCTCTGGGGCTTCAGGCCCCACGGTGTGTCCAACAGTGGTCCCATCCCTCCTGATGGCACTGTCTGGGTGGATGTCCCCAGGAGCACCTGGTCTAGTGGAAGGTGCCCCTGTTCATGGCAGCAGGGTTGAAAAAAGATGATGTTTAAAGTTCCTCTGAATCCAAACCATTTTATGATTCTATGATTCTAATTCCATGGCTACGGTGCACCTGGCTATTGCAGTTCCCCAATCCCTGCAGTGCAAGCAGTGAATGGCTTCACCAGCCAAACAGGCTTGGAGACTTTTTCTAACTTCCTCACTAGAGGTGAGATCCTGAAGGATTAATAGGTTCACCTTGGAAAAAAATTGTCCTCAGCCTTCAAAAGTGGCTTCTTTTGGTAAATCCCAGCATCTTTAAGAACTAGTTCTGGGGCTGGTTTTCTCTCAGGAGTGTCCCAAGTGAGCCTTGATGGTTGGATATGGACAGAAGTCATCAAATCAGAAGCGTGGGGATTTTTAGCCTGTTTGTGTGAGTGCAAAGGGTGCAACTGTCTGAGGTTAGGGGCAAATCCAGCTCCTTGGTCACACAGGGACAGGTTTCTATTCATGCTCCCTTAACGTGGAAAAGGGTGGGCAGCACCATGTGGGCCAGTAGGGAAGATGCTGAACTGAGATGGCAAACTTTGGTGAAGTGACACTGAATGTCCACCTGTATCACATACAAATATAACACACATCCAGATCATGTAGAAATTAATTTTCAACTAATTTCCAACTTTTGTCCAAGCTTGTTTTATGTAACTAAAATCCAAGCTGAGTTAACAGCTCACTGCAGACTATAAAATAATCTCTGGTGTGACTTTTACTGAGGATGCTGCTCTCTGGGAAAAGATGTATTCAGCAGCCAAGTGGTTAAATCAAAATAACAAGGGCTATTTATCTAGTAGCTTTCCATGGCTATTCTCAAGGGGGGCATATCTACCTATTTGTCAAGTCATTGACAATAGCCTATTTCTTTCTTCCTACCCATATGCTTTATTAAAGAAACACTTGACCTACCTGTCACATCAAACTGCTTCCTTTATCCAAAACAGAATAATATAGACATTTCCCTTAAGGGAATCCTGATGCAAATACATAAGGACAGGTTGCCAATTTGTTGAGAGTATTAGGGTACAGAAAACTGTCAAGGGAAACAGCTGTAGTACAGACTGTTCTAACAAGCTCATTTTTTCTTTCTTTTTTTTTTTCTGTGGTACTTTTGGTCTGTCTTTAGTTATTATTATACGATTTGTATGTTACAATTTTTATGGACAGCTGTCAACTGCAACTTGTCTTTTTCATTTGGAAAAAAAAGAGAACCTTCAGATTCCTGGCCAGATCTATTGTTTGGTCTCTCACAATAACTCTCACAAAACCTTCAGCTGCACATAGCTGAGAAGAAAGTTACGGGATAAAGGATGGGAAAAACAGTAAGGCTGTTTGAAGATGGAGAAGGTTTTGACTGTGATTTGAACATGTATTTTCATATGAAGCCACTTAAACACACGATGACACTTCCCATTCTCACCTGTCTGCTTCTGTGCTGCAGCAAGGACTCTCTGTCTTGCCCCGGATGAGTGCTTTGGTTTCAAATATGAAATGACACAGAAAGGTTCAAATGTGGCATTTTGCACAAGCAAGCTTTGCTGTGGCTGAGAGATGGGAATAAGAGCCAAACTGCAGGAATTCAGGCTTCCTAGTGGCATGCTGGTTAATCTGAGCCTCTCAGTCCTCAGCACTGGTTTTTGTTCACAGGTCCAAAACATTCCCGACTTTCCAGCAAGGTGGTTTAGTGATATTGAAGTTTCCAAGTGAAATCCATAATTTTCAGCAACTGGAATCTCCTGAGACCAGAAAAGATTAAGAGTCAAATCCATATAATTAGAGGTCTATCTTGACTAGTGGACAAGGAACAGAGTACATTAAAGATCTGTTCCACTTCAACTGCAACTCCAATGACATCAGGGGGGTTACCCCAGAAATTAATTAGTCAATTTATGTTTGTTTGCATAAAGGGTGACACAGATCATCAGCTGAATGAACAAAAGGCTGTGCAAGTCAGGGCAAGAGGGGAGAGAATTAACCATGTCTGGAGGCCACAGCTTGGGCTGATCTGGTTGCTGTGCCAGAGCATCGTGCCTGCCGTGTGCCTCTAGCCAGTGATCTGTGATGAGAAGCCACCATGGGCTTTAGCATTGCTAATAAAAGTCAGATCACCCAAAGAAAATGTCTCTAAAGAGTCATACAGTTATCTGTGTAGAGAAGAAAAGGGGCACTGGGATTACCATGTGAAAAGCTGTGCAGCAATGATCTGGTGTTTCCCCTTGGTCTGAACTTCTGTCCTGTTCCTGCTCCCTGTGTCCTCACAACTAGCCTTGAGCTCCTCTTCTCAGTGGTGTGAAAAAGTGATTCCTTATCCTATCTTTTAATGTGGGAGCACCCAAGTGAAAATCAAGAGCAGTAGGTGGCATCCTGGTCCTGCTGAAATTCTGAGGAGTTTTCTCATGAGCCATTTTAGGGCTGGGAGCTTGCATAGATATTAAATATTGGCACCATGGAAGGAGGAAGCTCTGGTGGCCTGGTGCTGCTGCCATGGGCTGAGCTGAGAGTAGCTTTAGGGAACATTTTGGTGCCACGTGGCTTATGAAGAGACTGAACTGTGTGATTGTAGGTTATATGCAGGGATGAGGAAAAGATCCTCAAAGAATATTTGCAGCACTGACTGCCTCTAGAAAAGGACTAGATAGTTTGAAATAATTTCCATAGGAGATGTTATCCTGACCGTTTCTTTGGAATACTGTGGAAAATAAGGGAGAGGGACCATCAGACACCACTTTTTTGTTCTAACATTGTAGATACACCAGTGCTTGCTGTTCTAGCATTGTAAATACAGCAGTGCTTTCTCACCAGCTGAGCTTTTTCTGGAAGAAGTGGAAACATTGCCTAATCTTTTGTACAAGTTTTGAATCTCCAATGCATTTTCTGGGGCCAAACTGTAGCTCATACACAGAGAGAAATACATTTATCATTGGGAGTAGAGCAGAGCCAACAGCTTCTCCTCTTTCATCCCCGCTGACACACTTGATGACACTTAATGATCTCTTGTCTAAATAGCGATGCGCTTGAAAAAAGACTTGATTACCCAGGGGGGTGGTGTGGAAGTGAATGTGTTACTGGTCACGGTGTGTTTGGTAAATCCAAACTCCTCAGTGCAGCCTGGTGTCTGCAGAGCTCTGGGTTACACCAGGTCCCAGAAGTGGGGAGACCATAGGACAAGTTGGGGTAACCCCAGTGAGGACAGAGACCTGCAGCACAGCCTCCTGGACACCAGCATCACTAGCAGCAATTAGACACTGATTAAACACTGGCCCAGGAGCTGCTTGCCCGAGTCATGTGAGACACCCAATGGGCCCCTGGAACAAACTCACATGAGTACATTTCAGTGAGGATCTGAGTCACCGGTCCTGGGGAGTAACTTTAATTAGAATTTGACAACTGTTTACTGGGAGGAAGTTTGAAAAACAAGTATGTCTCAATCTTGCTTTTGAAAAGACACATCTTGGCAACAGAGAGGATTTTAAATGTTTCTTTTTCCTCAAAGGGCTTCCAGGTATGAATCCTGAAATATTTGGGCAGCATTGGTGTAAACAGACTGATTCAGGGATTTTGTATTATGGAGAGAAGGAGTTCAAATATCGCAGCATCCTCAGCAAAATCCCACCAGCCACAGCTTATATTGCAAAGTAGCTCATTTGGTTTTAATTCATCCAGTACCATGAGGTTACAGCCTGTTTTAGTTGCTGCTTGCTATTTAGCTGCTTTCTGTTACTTTTTTCCTCTTTCCTTTTTTCTTTTTCTTTTTCCCCAGAGGTTATGAATTGCAAGGTCAAGCTAAAGTCAAACTTTACCATTTCAGTGATGAAATGCAAGCAGATGTGGCTGTTTCATATGACACTGTGCCTGCCCCACTGAGCTGGGGTCTGTGGTGGTGTCTGCACCCTGGACCATGTCCTCTCATAGCTCAGCAGTGCCAGTTCTCCTGTTTGGATCCCAAAGTCGGTGCCATCCTGGCTGTTGCTCATCCCAGGGAAATTGCTTTAAACCTCAGCACCTACATTCCCACAGCTGCTTTGCTTGGCCTTGACTGTAGGCAGGTGACTGATGGGTGGTGATGTTTTTCCTTGATAACACTTTAGAGTTTGATTTCCTCAAAGACATCAGGCTCTGCCAAAGAGTTTCTTCTGGCTCCACCACTTTCTGCAGGTCTATTCATTTGTTCTCTGTATCAATGGTTTGCAAATGATGGTGCCAAACATCCAGGATCTACCCCTGAGTTGTTCTTTAGGTATCAAAATAAAAGCACAGCCCACATATGGAGGGCAAGATGTGTTTGGCAGAGAGGATTCCTCTTGGTCAGCTCATCCTGGGTCTGGGGATGCAGAGGTCACTCAGAGCTTTTTATTCATAGGTTTGAAAAACTCATGAAGGTATTCTGCATGAGACTGGTAAAGAGTGGAATCCTACTGGCTTATGTTCACAACCTCATGGTGTGAAGCTGGAGCAATTTGAGACACTGTTTTTGGTTGTCTTGCTGAAGTTATTCACTATCCAGGCAGAACACATACATAAAGTTCTTTTGTATGGTGATGGTGAGGAATACAGTGTCAGGAGCATCACTGAGGACTAATGAATTTTTAAAGAAATTTGAGGATAAGTCCTGGAAATTTTTCATATCCTGGTTTGTGTATACATTTTGCCTGTTCTCAGAATGAAATGAAATATATCATGAAAACTATGTAAGTAAGGCAATGCAGTGTATTCCTCCCTGAGAAAAATCACAACCAGGCAAAATTTTTCTACCCATTTATCAGCCCTGTATCTTTCGAGGTACAGGAGAAAATTTTTATTACAATGTCAGTTAAAAGATTTATTCGCAGAAAAATGCTAAACCCTAATGTCTTTCTGAAAATTAGAAGTAATCTCTATGTAAAATAGAAAAGGGGGTGGCAGCTTGAGCCCTCTGGTCAGCAGGGAAGCCTGCTTCCTTCTCTGCATTGGTCTCCCAGTGCTTCTATCCAAGTCCTTTCCTTCTGTTGTTTTGTTCCTACTGGGATTAGCATGGTCACCTCAATGGTCTAAGAAGAAGGACTGGGAAAGTCCAAGGGATGTCCTTGTACAGGAAAGGAAGGATGGGGGTCCCACACCTCAGGAACTTTTCCTTGCTGAAATACATGGAGCTGGAGCTGCTTCTAGACATATGTTTGTAATTTCTTGTTTGGTCTGTGTTGGTTCTAAGAATTGGTGCATTTTTTGATTTGCCTGCTGAAAGGGTTTCACACTTTCAGATAGTGGCGTTTGATTAGTTTTGATGATAACCACAGTAGTACAATTCTGACTTCCAGATTGCTTTCCAGTGTAACACTAAGCAGCCACCCATCTCCAAGGCTGAAGAAATTCACATGTGCATTTGATTTTTTTCATTTTTTGAAGATAGAAAGAGTAAAATAGACTTACTATGACCAAAAAAAACCCCACCAAAAAACCCAAACAAAAAACCCACTAAAACTAGAAACAAAAAAATCCTCCACCACATTTCTNACCAAACAAAAAACCCTCCCCAAAAAAACCACTGAAACTAGAAACAAAAAAATCCTCCACCACATTTCTCATCCCAAACACATTTCCCATCTCTTATTTTAGGGCGATATCTGTGTGACCTTTTCCAGTAAAAATCTATCACAGAGTATCTCCCACTCCTTCTTTTATCATCTCCACTAGTTATCTGCCTGAGAAATTCTTACAAACTTTGTTCAATGAAGAGCTCTGTTTGTCATACAGCAATTTAAAAGAGTTACTGAACTTTGGAAGGAAAATTAGTGGGGATTCTTGCTCAGAGATAATATGAACATGACAGAAAAAAAGCAGGCTAGCATTTCTATCACCCTTTTTCCCTGCCTACTAATGGTTTTGATTCTCATTATTTCTCAAATGCCAAGAGTAAAAACTCTCCAGGGTACCAATTAGCTGTGCCCAGTCTGGATACAATTGCTCTCATCCAGGACATGTTTTGAGACGCTGAAGCTGTCTTTGGGAAAAGGCAATTTGTGTGTGGCTATGTTTGGTAATTTTCAAGGACTTTATCATGTTGGGAAATAGAGATAGACTCATAATTAATTTAATTTAAACCAAAGCTTTTTATTAATTGACTTTCAATAAAACTGATTACCATAAATGGGAACCTGGGATCTGTGTTTACAGATTATTTTTGTCTGTCTCACATATATTTTATTATGGGTTATACTTTCTTGAAAAAATAGTGACACTTTGACTTTATTTCAGAATGAGCTTCTGCTTTCTTTACAACCCTTTTCACCTGCCTTTGCATTATTTTAAATTTAGAGATTTGAGGAATGACATTGACAGCATTTATGATGGTGCGCAACTGTATTGCACATTTCTGTTCCTTAATCATACTGCATATTTAAAGCACATTTTATTATTTCAAAAAGAAAACAGAGATATTTCAACAGCTAAGATATGAACATTATGGGTTACAGCTGAGGGCTGGCTCTGGGCAAGATGCTGGGGTATCTGGGGTACTTGGCTAATGGGCACTGATAGAGGTACATGACTGGTGGCAGTAGCCAGCCTTGCCCCAGCATTAATTGCTGCTGCAGCCCACTCCTGAGGTAGTGCTCTCCCTGCTTGGCAGGGTAGGAAGCAGATCTGCTAAGACTGATGTTTTACTCACATGAACAGCTCCATTGAGTCCTGCATGGCTATTAACTGACTAAAGTTCAATAATATATTAAATCTTAGCAAGGCCTAAGGCAACTTGTAGGAGGTTATTTTAAAAGCCTGCCCTAGCCTTTTCCTGCAGCCAAAAACCCAACCTTGTCAGACCCTGCTGTTTTTCCACTCCTAATTTTGTGGCTTGTGTATTATTTTGCCCTATTTCTCTTGCAGATATGGCACCTCACATGAGTATCCTGCCTCTCTCCATCACTCCCTGCCTGCCCTAACACTCACCCCCTTCCTCAGCCCTTTGTATCTCTCCAACTGACTTGAATTCCCCTGAATTTAATTTTCCAGACCTTTAATAGGCACAAACAAAAATAACATCAGAGGAGTGGCTTCCACTGTCACTCGACAGCCGAAGTATCTCTGGGTTTAATAAAATTGCAGTACTGGCAAAAGCAACAGAGGGAGCTACTGCCGGTGCCTGGGGTCCAGCAAAGTACCATGAGCTGTCCTTGCTTAATCCTTGGTGAGACCTCCCCCAAAGATCCATATTTTAGGATTTCTTGAAATGGACAAAAAATGAAAAGAAAAAGTAAAAAAAACCCCACCAGCCTCAATGAGATTTCTTTTGGATCAATATTTAAAGTGCTGGAAAAATGAAGAGAGAAAGATATTTGTAAAATTCCATAATATTTTCTTAGCCTTGGAGTAAATATTTGAAGGACAAGCAATTATTGTGCATAAGAATTCTCTATTGTGTCTCTTTTGGTTCTTTAATTTAAATGATTGCTTTTTTGGCCCATCCCTGAATAACTAAGAAGAGGTCATTAAAAACCGTCAAGTCCTTCAGATTTATTGTCCTGTAACTATTTTTGAAAGCAGATTTAATATCAGTATGCTATTTATATTCCCTGAGAGCTAACATTGCAGATACTATACCA
The DNA here is from genome assembly GCA_013399455.1 of Anthoscopus minutus. Classification (NCBI taxonomy): domain Eukaryota; kingdom Metazoa; phylum Chordata; class Aves; order Passeriformes; family Paridae; genus Anthoscopus; species Anthoscopus minutus. The sequence continues at coordinate 232,891 of VWYI01026254.1, forward strand.
ATATATCAATGCCTGATGCAAAGCAGATTGCACTGAAGATGCAGAAATGTATACAAGTAGAAAACTGCTTATATTTAATAAAGAACCAAGACATAAGCATATTTTAATACAATGGGCTTTGAAATCGTCACGTTCCTACTGGTTTACTCCATTCACCTCCCTGATGTTTCTCTCCTACAGAACATGTGAAGCATGGAGGGGCACTGGCAGAAAACTCAGCTGCACCCCTGGGGTCAGCAAATACAAGATCGATATTTTCCCAAGAGATGTGGCAGGTCAGCTTCTTCTGTGCACACTGGGCTTATTTTTATCCCAAAATTCATTTTCCCTTCCATGCTCCAGCTGCCTGTCCCAGGGCAGTTTGCTGCCCTTGTACTGCCCCTCTATGCTTGCTCTATCCTAAGCTCTCCCCTCCCTGTTCCAGCATCTCCTGCTTGTTCTGGGATTTCTCCAGGAGATGCCACCAGTTGTTAAAATGCCCTCCTTGAGCTCTCCTTCCCAGGCACACTGTGTAGTGCCAGGCTCTGTTGGGTGGGGAGAGGAGGGATGGCTGTGAGCAGTCCTGGTCCCAGGGCCCAAAAACTGCTCAGAGGCTGAAGGGAAGAGTAGGCAAGTAGCAAAGATACATTAGGAAAGAACAAAAGGCCACAGTCAGCTGCTCAGCACTGAGGGGTTCCTAACCCCAGGCTCATTTTTGGGCTCTGAAGGTACTGGTCACCTCTACGGTATAGAAAGGTAAATGTTTGTTTTATAGAAATATTTAATTCTCCTTCATCTGGTCAAAAGCCAATTGCTGTAGGGGTTTAAGGCCACCAGCCTGGTCATGCTCCTCATGGATGTCCCCAGTATCACACTTCATGCCTGTGCTGAGGCTGAGGGGAGACCTGGTTAAAACCTTCCTGCTGCCCTTCGGCCTCTTTTGCATCTTATTGCTCCTGCTACCTCTGCATTGTTGTCTCATACTTGACCTTCTGTATCTGAGATAACCAATGGCGCAGAAACCTTCTGGTGTCTGCTAAAACCCCCCACACTCATCCCAAGGCAAAGGCCAGGGACTGTGGAGCTGAGCCAAGCTGAGCTTAGCTGAGCCAGGCTGGGGCTGGGCAGCCCAGCAGCTGGCTGCAGCTGCATCCACACTGTGCAGCCTTCACTGCCGAGCTTGGGACATGCTTGTTTTCACCCCTGTCCTCACGTCACTCTTCAGGGAAGTCCACACGCTCCTCCCCTCCCTCTCTGCCTTTGATGGTTCATAAGTAATTTGCTACCTGCAGCAGGCTCCTGCTCTTCCCAGAAACCTTCTCCCCCTATCAGCTGCCCCCTCCATCCACGTTTAACAACAGCACTGCCCTATGACCCCAGGAAGATTTCACAACTCCCTCTCCTTTGGGCACAAATAACTCTGTATCAAATCCCTCCTTATTTCTCACATGGCTCCATTTCTGTGTGGCCAAGCAGTGAATCAGCCACCATTGCCCCCATCTCTGCACCCCATCACTGCCTCTTTCCTGCACCCCCTCTTCCATGGGTGCCCTGGCCCAAGTGTCCCTTTCTTACCCCCATTCTGTGCCCCGAAAAGCAGTGGGAATTTCCAAAGCCTCTCTCACTACCTGCCCAAAGCAAACCCTTTCTGCAAGTCCTTATGTCTAGCCACTGACTGGAGGGGACAGGCACAAATGTCCCAAATCCCCACTGCCAGTGCCACTCTCCCAGGACAGGTGGCTTTCCATGGGGAACACTGGTATGGGTGCTGGTGGGATCTTCAGTCACTCACCATCTCCCCCAGCAAGGATATTACTCGAGGAGTTAATATTCCAGCCAGTTTCCAGTGGTGTTTCCCTTCGTGCCACCTGGTGGACGAAGGGCACATTTTCCAACTTTTTATTTCAGAGAAGAAGGAACATCTGGGACAATTAATTTTTCATCAAGGAATTTGGTTGAACATCACCCGATTTAAATTTTGTGTGAAGAGAAATGCAATCCTGCAACATCTCGTGGTAAGCCTCAGGCCACCCCAGCAGTAACCATCTGACCTGTGCTAATGTTAATGCATAGTAATTTGTTTTAGTTGTGATTATGGCTGTTCAGTAAAACTCAATTCCTACAATAACCTTTGCAAGCAAATAACTTTTCTTCTTCCTGTGCTGCCAACGAATTCATGCTTTTATTTAGGCTTGAGCAACTGCTTTCTGATTTTTTAACAAATGTGCACTTTGAATCCCTCCTGTGGCCAGTCCCAGGCAGGCTGCAACATACAGAAGCACTGGTAAAAATCTGTGGAAATAGAAAAATTAAGTAAATAACACTGAATATTCCTGGCGAGTGTTTCTTTTTTTCAATTTATGAAGACAAACATTGCAGGAGAAACTTGTTCGGAGAGATATTTTTGTTCAAGGATTAGAAGTAAATCCCTGAATTGAGGCGCTCAATGAAATGAACCAAAATGGCTTTTGCTTTCAAATCCCTGAGAGAAGTGTCCAGACTGAACTGTGAAATAGCTACAAATCATGATTAAATAGGGAGAAAACTGCAACGTGCTCAGAGCACATTTCAGAATAGCACAAGATGCTGATAGATGGGAAAGAAATTAATTGCTCAGAGTTTTCTCCCACTATTAACAGTTCAACACCCCTCTGCCTTTAGTGAGGCCCATGGAAATTTTAGCAGTGATTTGACTTGGACCAGGATTTTGTCCTAAATCTTTTCATAAACTCAACAAAATGACGATACAAAAATATACATCATGGACAAAAATCCTGTCTGGCAGCTGTTGGTAGCTCATGCTCGGGATAACATGGGCCAGTGTGAAGCCACGCTACAGAAATGAAGAGTTTCTTTGTGTAGATAGCTTGAAACCTCTGCAGGCAGAGGAAAGCTGAAATTTGGCTATAACCTGATAACTGATACCCAGATTGCTGCAAAATGACTACCACAAAATCCCTGTGCCTACAACTAGCTTGGAGTGTGATTTTATGTCTCACTTGAAAGATGATGTCTCCATAACATCCCATGGAATCTTTCAGGGCAGTGATATGTCTGTCTTCCCCAGGACATTCGGCTCAGGCACCCACAGCCCTGGCTTTGTTTTCCTGAAACAAATGGAAAAATCAGCACAAATTTAAAATATTTTACTTTGGATTGAGAAAAGTTTTATGTTTTACTTGGAAAAGAAAGAAATTGTTTTTATTTTCTTCAGTGGCAAAATCCATACAACTTAGATCGTCCAGAAACAGAAAGATTTTCATTTTTTAAAGAAACAACCTCCTTTCTTCTCAAGGATTCAGTTTTCACCAACTCAGAAAAACTTGTCCTGACTGAGGTTAGTCAAAATATTTTAGACTCAGACTTCTAAAAACTGTCCACAGCAATAAAAAAAAAAATCTGGCCAATCAAATATAATAGGTGAAACATTAAAATGTTTCAGCTAAAAAATGAAGAAGAAACAAAGACTGTTGGCTTTCCTTACCATTATTAATTTATTTTTACCTCACTGGAAATTTTTTTCAGTAAAATGTTTGCTCCAAGAGCAGAAGACTCAGCTCCACAGCAGAACTGGGGAGGCAGTGAGTGCCCGGCCAAGTCCCCTGGCTCGGGCATGCCCAGCTGCAGCTGTGACAGTGCCCGTGCTGGGGACAAAAGTCACCCTCATCCTTGGACATTCTCAGCCTGGTGTGCCTGCCTGGACTCAGCACTGCCTGGGGAGTCAGGGATGGAGAGAATACAGGCAGTGAGCTGCGGTGGGACATGGGAGGCAGTGGAGGGAGAGGGTCAGGAATGACAGGGGACATTTTTGGTGTGGGGGAGCACAAGCAGCTTAAGCCGGCTTTATCAGCTTGTTATAAACTGGCAATCAGCAGGGCTGAGATTTGGCAATCAGTCAATACTGGCTCAAAAACAGCCTGGAGAAAAAAATGTACCTGGGATCCACTTAAGGTGACCTTTGGAAGGAAGAAAAACAAGTTTAAAAGAAAACAAATGTTTCACAGTGGTGTTTCAAACCAGCTCTGTTTAACTGAGGGTGTGTAAGGACATTTTTCCTCTGTGTGTGGGAACTCTTTGTGCACTTGGAGCCTGTGGGGACATGACACACTTGTGGCCCTGGCAGGGGTGGATGCCCCACCTGCCTACACAGGACACTTTTGACTCCTGTGAGCCCCCTGATGCCTGCAGCTCAGTGCAGCAGCACTGGGCAAAACTGCTCCAGCCTTCTGTGGGAGCATGTGCTAACAAAGGGGAAGCTGTGGTTCTCTCTATTTATTCTCTCCCCAAAAGAATGCAGCAGCTGCAGAGAGCCTATAGCACAGGTTGAAACCCCAAATAAGTTTAGTCCCACAGTTTAAGGTCAGCCTGCCATCTTATGGGAATGCCACAATCACAGGCGGTCATGGCACAGGGAGGGCAGTGGCTGATTTTCACCACCCTGAATCCCGAGGCTGAATTCCCCACAAACCCCCAATGCTTCTCAGATCCTCACCATCATGTATCTATTTTTTCCCCCAAACTGACCTGCCAGCTAAACCTCCACTGTCTGAAACCAACTGCCTTTCAACCTCCGCATATGAAGCCCTGCCTCTGCCCAGACTCTGTGTAAAAACCTAGCAAGGAATATGAAGAACATTTGAAGGAGCTGAAATAGCTGGGTCATGGATGGCATGTAGCAGCCCCATTGAGATATCTGGTTTCTGTTATGTGTTTCTTTTCCTTGCATTATCTGTATTAGAACTTATAAAATGGATGATTTGTATCAGCTGTCCTGCTTTGTGGCTATTGCCATGTTCTGCTAAAATGATAATGAAGCCCTTGTTCCAAATCTTCCCCCCCCAAATATCCCAGCAATGTGAAATAAAAGATGCAGTTTTATTACAGGGCTGAACAAAACTGTAAGAGGCCAAAGGAAGGGTCTCTGAGGAGTGTGACTCCAGGGAAGTGGAGAAAAAAAATTAGCGGAGATGATGGTCTTGGGAAATGCAAAAAGCAGAAGTAATTATGAGCTTGGAAATAATTATAATGTCATTTTGAAAACATAGTCAGGAACTTCATACCTTCTCCCCATTGCATCATAACCCAGGACACTTGGATTTGACAGGACAATTTCCAACTTCCATATGGTATTTCACATTAAAGCATTTTTGGGAAAACTTATTATTTGCTCTATGGATAGGGAAGCTCCTGATAAATCTGAATTTACAGGTGGTAGGAAAAATGAAACCATGAATGTACCTAATTTCATGAGGTCATGGAGGGTGAGATAGTTTTGAACTGCTTAAATACATGGGTGTTCCTGATCCTTCCCTGGAGAGACTTGGCCAACTCATAAGCATGGCCAAGTGACTGCCATTGTGACCAAGCAACAATTTCCTCATTTATGAAGAAATGTATAGAAGAAAGTTAATTCTTTTCTGCACCTTTTAGTGATGAGGTTTTTCAGAAGAAAGGCAGCAGAACCTTCATTTATGTGTCTGAGACCTGAAAAACCTCTTGTGATCAAAAACCACTGCAGCAGCTCCTGTGGAAACACATTGTCATGGATTGCATCCTGATTTCAATGAAAACTACAGACAAATCATAAATTTATACGTGACTTCACTCTGGCTCCTCCAGCAACCTTTTGAGGTGTCCTCCTCTTTGGTGGCACAGTTTCCATCAAAATCTTGGTAGTTATATTCCTTTCTCACTTTATTTCTTTCCACCACTTGCGCTGTGACGTTACTACAAGCAAATATAATCTGAGTTTTACAGACTACAAAAAGAAGGCAGGTCTGAAGTGATTTATTGTTAAAGGAACTGAGGTCAGATCCAGACCTACTGCTCCTGAGTAGCTGTTAATACTGTTATTTTGCCTGAAACATTGAGCCAGACCCCTCTTAGCTCTGGTAGTCCTGCTCCAGAACTGCTTTTGGAATGCATTTATCTTTGAAATGCAAATACCGTGACATTTCAGATGAAATCTCATCGAGTAAGTCTATTTTTCAGAGGAAATATTAAGGAACTTAGGTACTTAACACTTCAAGAGTGATAAAAACATATTTGTCTTTTATATAGAAAAGGGCTGACAGCCAAATTCTGTAATTGAGAATACGTCCTTAAATATAGAACATTGAATGAGCAGCAAAAAAGGTCAATTCATATTTTTATCAAAACAAGCAAAAGTGACTATTCTGTTTATATTATCAATGCCTGGAGGGAGGGCATCCCATCTTATCCCTGTCTTCAGAGGCAATGCAAACTGCCACATAACTTAGAGAAAAGATGGAATGTCTGGGTGAAAAGAATATACAGAAATTGATTTAAAGACAATACAAATGATATTTTTTATCATCAGAAGAACTGCCAAGGTCAAAACTTTTACTAACACTTGAGAAAGGTTATACCAAATTACATCAGTGTGAGAGAGTGACTTAGTGAATATTAGTTTAAGTGGTCTGACTAAAGAATATCCCCTTGCATGGCTTAGCTATGGATTATTAACTATTGCTTAAAAATTCAGTAAATCTTTTGTTTCTCCATCTTCAATTCCCAGAAAAAATGTACCTTATTATAGACTTATTATACCCCTCCTGCAAACAGAAGGCAGTATATTTTCCAGTTCAATCAGATATTTTCATTTACATCTACTTTCCTCCTGAGCATTACTGACTTCAAAGGATTAAAATTCCTAATTCTGGTCCAACAAGATTTTTTTATTTTCCAGATGATCAGAATAAGGATAATAACTTTTTCTTTTTACCTCCTACCCCTCCTTTTCTGCATATTTTAGAAAAGTCCTGCCTTGTAGATAATTTGGAAACACTTGTCATGATCTCGTTAGCAGAGCCAAGTGCTAAATGCCCCAATAGACCAAAAATCCAATAAAGGACATGGTTTGTAACTCTTAATTTTTGCAGCTGTTGGATAAAGCCAATACATCTGTTTATGGTGATTCTTTCTTTGCTGACAACATCAATTTATCCTGTAAATGCCAATGTTCCTAAAGAGCTGTAAGTGTGCCCCCTTCTACCTCATTTCAGGAGAGCCAAACACAAATCTTCCATTAAAGCAAACCCCGAATTGCTCTTTCACAGCCATGCTTCTGCCTACCTGCTGAACTGCTGGTCCAAAATGTCCTGTTTTTTCTTGCTAGGCAGAGGAACATGTCAAGGATTCAGTGAATTTGAAATGAAAACTGCTTGCAGATCAGCTGGGAATTTATCTGCAAATTTGTTTTTTGACAGACTTCTAGGATTACAAAGACAGAGGCAGAGAGGAGAAACCCTCCTTAATCCACAATGCAAAGCACAGGTGGAAATTATCCAATAAAACAACATTGGAGGGGATGGGTTGGAAAATTCTGTTTCATCAAATTGTGATTGTTTTTACATGAACATGCTCACTTAAAGAAAAAACTTTACTGGGGAATTTTTCCAAATGCAGGTTTCATTTTCCTAGTAAAGATAGAAGAAGCAAGGATATTCCTTCTTTATTGCAGCCCATCAAAGCCTCCCATCAACCTCATTTCCCAGAGATAAGGGGACTTAGGTTTCAGAATTTTATTCTGTCCTTATTTTTCCCTTGGAAAGAGACAACCAAAATTGGAATCACTTTGGGCTGAAACCAAAGGCAAAGCTTTGATTTCCATCAAGAAATTAAATTCCTCTGCAACCATTCCAGTTTGGAGAGGTGCATTAAAAACCAGCCATTTAACTTTTATGCCAGATCATATGGTTCAAAATAAGGAGGGTTTGGTTCTACCCTTTGCTCTTCCCAGCTAGAATGCCTCCCAGCAAAATACCCTGTTTTGGAATTTTAGATCAAAACAGTTGCTGTGCATCCAAAGCCTGCATACTTGCAAACAGAAAGGAAGCGTTTAAGATGCAAGTGAGAGTTGGGAGGGAGTGGAATAAAAGCTACTGCTTAAGAATCCATCCTAGAAGATGAAAGTCAAAGGTAAAGAAAGGTAAAGCAAAAAAGCTCATGTGTTGACTTGCTCTTCCAACAGTTTTGTCTTTTGAAACACAAACAGGGCTGCCCTGCAGAGAAGCTGTCCCGTACGCAAAAGGCTGATCAGCCCTATACTCCACACAGCACCTGAGTTTTGAAACCTCCAGAGGGAGGAGAGGCAGTTTTGGAGAGCAGCAGAAATAAATTGCATGCTTCAATGAGACAACTGGGAGTGAGGGAAGCAATGGCTATATCATCTCAGGTCAGGCTAGCTCCTGGTTTTTCTGCACTTTACAGGGAAAAGGTAGCACCAGGTAATTTATTAGCTCTTCCAGGTCAACATCAGGAAAAGGAGAGGCCATGCTGGTCCTGCATGGGCAGAAGTTGCTGCTGAACTCATTGACTTTAGTCATGGCCCAGATCTCCTACTTGCTCCTGAGGAAAAGTGTTTTCAAGGGAGATTTTTCTCCTTGGAGTTTAAAGGGAAAGAAATTATTATATAAAATTGTAACACTCTGTATGACTATCACTTCCCATTCAGAGCCTCTGCTGAATCCTTGGCTGTTGCCATTCAAATGTCCCTGTTTCTCTTCTGAGGAGCAGGGGGACTTTTTAGACCTGCTGAAGGATGAAATAGGGCAAGAGCAAACTTCCTCTTGTAAGGAGAAGGTCCTGCTGAAATATATGAATAGAATTAGATGGACATTTATTGGTGCTCTGAACTCCATTTCAGGGGTGCTACAAATAGTCTATATGAAGATTTATTAATTAGCAAACCATTGTATGCACGGTAGCTGTCCATTTAGGAAAATGAAAAATAGAAATAAAGAAATAACTTGGAAACGATGGGTACAATGGGCCCATAGATGTCTGGCAAACACTTGTCCCCAGTGCCCAAACTCAACAAGGTGCTTATATCCTGTTGCTTGCTGTTGGTCACCCTCAACAAGTTTGTTCTTTGGAGCCCTTTTGAGCCCTTTTCTGTTGTTTTGAATTTTTTTTTGTTTGTTGGTTTGTCTTTTTTTTTTGTTTGGGTTTTTTTTAAAGGGTACTTTTTGTATCATCATTGCTGTAGATTTTTTTCTTTTTTCCTTTTTTTCCCCTGCTTATCTTTATTGTGGCCATCAAGCCTGCTGGCAGAAGGCTTGCTTTAGACGTGATGCAACAGCAGATGCAGTTCTGCCCCTACAAATGCCACTGTACCTTCCTGGACACCACATATAACTCATTCTCAAATACAACATAAATCAAGAAACCAACAAGGGATACTACCTCAGAAAAGGACAAGTAAAAATAATTTCAGAGACCTGTTGGGAGGAGCGTTATCTACAACCTATTTATATTTTTTAAAAAAATTAACTTTTGCAAACCGTTCCATACTTTCCTCTTGTTTTGGCAGTAGAATTTTTGCCCCATCCAGTTTTCCAGCACTATTTCCACTCCCCACTACCATCATGCATGCACGGTGTGACTGAACATTTTAAAAGCAAAAATCCCCCAGCACTTACCGAAGAAAAGATGTTTAACAAATGTTTGACATCCAGTGGAGTGGGGACAGCAGCAGTGCAGGCATGTCCCAGCCCAACCTGACTTTCCAGGAATGCAGGTTTCCTGAAAAATTGCCCTCTCTGCCTCAGGGCAACACCTCTAGCACCTCTGCTCCTGCCCTGCTCCGTGGTTATTGTGTGCACAGATGAATGGCACAGCCCTGTGCGCTGGGATGTTATTGCTGGATAAAGCTAATAAAACATTTGAGTCACTGTGAGGAAGCTTTCCCATCCCACTACATGCCTGATCCTCAAGGTTACTCGCCTTTGCCTCCTCACCTTTGCAGTGAATGGTGTTATTCTAACCTCTTTCATCTTTTGCTTTTGGCAGTCTTTTCTGCTTTAAGTATATAGTTATCTTAAGTTGAGCAAGATGTTTTAGGCTACAATAACTGGCTGATGTTTTAAATTGAAACCTCCTAATATGCATTCAATTTACATGTACTAAGGCTCTCATTCAATCTGAAATACCAACCAAGTATAAAATAATAGTGACGCTTGACATTTTCACAGGGATTTACAACTTCAAAGGGCTCTGCAATATAAATGAACTCTCTCTGTACTTATGAGGTAGGTAAGCAAATACTGCTAAGATGGAGAATGAATGAGGAGGGGCTGCAGAGGTTGCCCAAGGCCAGACAAGGAACTGTTGTCAGAGCTGGGGTCCGGTTTTCTCTCCTGGACCCAAACAGCTGGGCAGATGTTGGCTCTAAAACTGCGTAACCAACATGGATGAATCATGAGCTCTACATCCCAAGCAGATGTATAAGAAATGTAGACACTGGAATTGAATGCTGTCATCCAATTAAACACACCCACTCTGTCCAGGCTTGGGATTACCCTGAGCTTAATGGTGCTGTGGCTCCTTATTTTTGAGGTACCCTTACATCAGTGATGTAACTTCAGCACACAGACTGGGGATGTGTGGCATGATGGTCAGGGGGCAGATTTTGCTTGTGTGAATCTGCAGGCAAACGATAAAATGGGTAGGAAGTCCATGTACAGACTGTCTTTAGCAACAGCCAGTTCATCCTTTTGTGTAAGGGTTCTCAGCCTATTTTCTCATTTGCCAACATGGGCTGGGTCCTTCTCTTGCAACACTGCTCTATTTTGGGGAGGAGGAACCTTTCAAGCAGTAGCCTGAATCAGAAACCTGCACTCTGCTTGATGGATGCAGCTATTGTTAACACAAACAAGCGGGTGGATGTTTCATTAATCGCAGTCCATAAACCATTTTGACTAACTGAAAAAATATTTCCTCTGTCTTATTCATGCTATAGTTCCTCTGAGCCTTTTAGCCTGTTTGTATGGACGAGAGAATGAGTTACTACCCGTTATACAGCATGTCCTGCCCTTCCTTTGCTTTGTAAACACAAGCAGCTCCATTCCAGGATGTGTTTTGATGAGCTGCCAAGAGCCAGCTAATGTACTGTTTGCTGACAAGTATATGTTATTAATCCAAAAGCACTGAGCTTGTGGGTTGTGACTTTTTTTTTCAAAAGAAATATAAAAACTAAATTAAACAAGGGTGTGGATATTCCTCAGATGTAGCTACTGTTCCTTCTGCAGTGCAGTTGCAAATGTGCAGTTCCTCCAATTTCAGGGAATTATTTAGGGCATTCTACTACTTTAGAGCATTTTTCTTCCTGCAGAAATCACACAAGTTAACTGGGTGTCCTCTTCTGATGATCATTTCCCCAGTGAACTGGAATTTTAAAACAAATATAGGGATAAACCTGTGCCAGCCCTTCCTTGTACACATCGTGCTCCTTTGTGCGTCTCCCTGGGGCCAAGTGACAACAGGAGGGTGGTGGCAGCTGCTGAGAACCCCCAAGCACAACATTTATGTGACCCAGCAGAGATTTCACACATCACCCAGCGGGTTTCTTTTGGTGTGTTTTTGACAAGACTCCACCATATGGAGTTCCATGACTTACTGGGATATACTCATAGACGTAGGACACAGACCCCCAGAGTCTTTGCTACCCGACAAACCCTGTTGCAGGGATCAGCCCATTATCTGCTTGCAAAGGGGCTTGTGGCCCAACCAAAGCAAGGACCATCCCCACCCTAGGCCCAGAAATGGCTTGTGGGAGGGAGTTGCATGGAAGAGAAGGAGGAAGACATGCTTTGGAAGCCTTCCCAAGCCAGGCACGCTGGATGTGGCTGTCTCTAACCAGCCACCATCACTCGGGGCTGAGCGCTCTCTGCACCAACAGGTTTGTGCACTGGGACCCCCCACAACACAGAGCAGAGTGTGCCCCCAGGGCAGAGCAATGCTAAGCTTGATGTAAAAAGTTGACATCTAAATATGAGCCATGTAGGCAGAAAACACAGGGGCTTTCATTTCCATGTGCAGGGCACCATTTGCCTTCCAAATTCAAATGACAGCTTTTGAGGCCGTTCTTTCAGGTGACAAATGGTAATAAAGCTCCTATTTACACTGGATGTTGACTCATCTTAGGTGGAATTATGTACTGAAATAAGTAAACAGCTTCCTATTCAATGTGATCCATATATAGCTATGGGCCACAGTACAATGCAAAGCTCCTGTATAGACAAGACCCTTGTTTGTTGTGTGCTTTTCTAGGTCAGTTAGCACTTTGCTTCAAAAATGTGCTTCTTAGGACTGAGACTCCTGGTGCACATGGTCTTTCCCTTGTGCAGGGTAATTCACCCTTAAAAACTAACGAAGCTATGATTGCTTTTTAATTTGCATTGTAAACACATTAAAGATGAGCTGAGCAAACCAGGACTATTTAGGATGCCTTTTTACATACCTGAATATGAGGCTTGTGTGGTTTTTTTTGTTAACATCCATTTATCTAATGAGTTTTGGGACTATTAAAAACATCTTGGAAAAAGAGTCTCACGATAACTGCATTTCAGACGGTGCAATTGCTGTTACATGTGCACATAACTTTTTCATAGCTCTGGTTTGTGTCTGTCAAACTGGTAGAGGGGGACAGAGCCCATTTTTGCTTTAGGACAGTATTTTTCTGGGGTCTTGGAAGCCATTTATTGGCACATTTAATTCAGCTGAAAATGTATAAAAGTCTCTTAGAAAGTAAACAAAACAAACTCCAAGAGCAATTGTCAACAACATGGGAAAAATAAGTATCTAATTTTTTTCTCTTAAAACACTAAGAATTCTCTGAATTTAGAATAAATATTTTTTAAATTAACACTGTGATAGTGCTCAAGGATTTCTGAATTTCTCTGATTGCAAGGAATAAATCAGGAAAAATAAGGAAACATGAGGTGAAGTGAATTGATAGCCATTGTGGATATCTCAAGGTACACAACCTGCTTATGAACATTTAATCCACTGGTTTTATGGCTCAGAAAGACATTTCCGTCCAATTTCTGCTGACTTTCCTGTTTGGATGAAGCCATCTTTCTCTTTTGAGTCTTGACGGATTGTGGAAGCACAGTGTTCTACCTCAGCTGGAAAATTATCCAGGGCATTTTGAGTTAATGCAAAATCATGGTTGGTTGGTCATTATTTTGAGAAGCTAAAAACATAATAAAATATTGTGTTTTTCCAGAGATATGGATAAGCTTTTGTACCCAAGGCCAGAAGAATTTACTTTCCACAATTGATAGGCACTTATACTTCCATCTCTGTTGAGTTCTTTCTCTAGTATTTCTCTAGTAGGTGCTGAAATCACTGCTTTGCAAAAATCTTTGTCCAGGGAACAAGCTAGGTATTGGTGTCACTTTGTGAGGCTTTCTGAGAGACCCAAGGTGCCACTGCAAGTTCATAGCTGAGGGGAATTAACAAGCAGAGGAATCCAGGTCTTCCAGAGCTCTTCCAGGGTCATGTCCCATTATAACTGCTGCAAGAATCTTCCCCATCTCAGGAGTTCATGTTTCTCTGCAGAGAAGATTGTATCTACATGCCTGCACATCATGAATGCACAAACATCTCTGCTGGAAGACAATAAACATTATCTTGTGTTGCTGGAGAGTAAAAGAGAAGTAGGGAAAGGTGTAGCAGCTCTCCAGAGTGCAAAGTGACCTATAGCCCCTCAGTGGGAGGCATGAAGTTATGTAGCTCATTAAATCTTAAAAAAGCAAGGAGAGAAGCTGCTTCCAATTATCAGGATGAAAATTAATGAAATAAAAACTACAGACAGGCTACAGAATTATGCAATAAAAAGGGCTTTGCTGGCATTAACAAGGCGATGTGTAATATTTGTGTGGTTCTAGCTCAGCCTTGGCTTGAATAGATGGTGATTCTGCACATAAAATGTATTCAAATTAATGAATTAAAATCCTTGATAATCCCATGCAATTTTCTGTTCATAGTTAAGTATTATTCATTGGGAAATCTCCTCAGAAAGGGAAAATGAGGTTGTGATCTGTTGTCTGAGAAAATAACCTCTTTGTTAGTATAAAACAATCATGTGCTGGGATGACTGGCCAGAGCCATGGAAAAGCCCAGCTGCTGTTTTCTTGTAGGGAATGAAGGTCCAACATAGTAAGAACTCCATGAAACAGAGTCCAGAGGAGACCTACAGTTTGGGGCACAGGGGACCCAAGCAAAGAGTGTGGAAGTGAACATGCATGAGAAAAACTGCCTTTAAGTGCAGAAACAGTCTTATTAGAAGGCTTCACATCATCCCACAAAGATTATCTTCCACAACATTAGCTCTGTCTAGGGATCCAAGGAGTGTTGCCATACTAGTCCACAACTAAAATCCATACAGGGCATTCTGCTACAACTAGAGTTCATAGCCTTCAGTTCTAATATGCAAAATTCAATGAGCTTGATGCAGAAAATTCTTCTTTTTCCTTGAAAAAACCTTGGACACTCCTTCCTTTTTGCTTTCCTTCTCCCAGCTTGTATGAAAGAACACAATTGCCTTTCTAGGCAGTTGCATGAAAATGTGTTCCTTTGCTTTGCCAACTCCATAAATGCAACCTTTCTTTCTGTGATAGCCATGTCTCTCTGACATGGGATAGATGTACGACCAAAGCAGTGCTCACCAGGGGCTGAGGTGCCCACTGGCATGGCCAGCAAGGTACAGTGAAAGCAGTATAACTGAAAATGTGTTACTGAGATTGCTGTGCCCCTAAATGTAGACTCAGAACCTCCAGCGAGGGGAAAATATTGCAATCTAAACATTTATACTCTTGAAAAAAGTGGGAAATAATTTGCTCATACATAAATTAACTCCTACAAGACAGATTTATTATGCCATGGAATATTTTAATGAGAAGAGAGGTTCCACAACCATAGGATACACTTTGCATCATAATGTTTGATATATAAATAACATTTTGGGTGAAATTTTCAACCCTACAACATTTAGCACTTAACTGGGGATTTGGAAGGAATTTAAGGAAGAGGGATGTGTAAATTGGTTTTTCAGTGAAATTCGGAGTGCTCTGAAGTCTGATGTCAGCTTTACGCACGGGATGTGGCCGGGGGCAGGGGAGGGCTGGCAGCCCAGTCTGAAAGGCTCACAGAAGTGATGTTTGTGGTGAGCAGCTCTCCCTCTCTGCCTCCTTCATGCAGCACCCTTTCTAAGCCTGCTCCAGGGGATAAGAGAGATGACAGGAGCACAGTTTCTGAAATATTGTTTCTCTTTCACCTCTTGCTACCCCAAAATCTTGTATTCCACATGCTTCTAAATTGTTTGGGTTATTATCAATTCTTGGCATAGGAATCTACTGCAGGATCGCTGAGTGAAGCTGATAAATGAGGTCAGGAAAAGCTGGCATCAAGTGATTCAAAAAGGGCAAACTGTAGGATTTTTCCTCTTTCTTATGGCTATTAGCAGTGAGTTTAACATCACCTGTAAGAAAATGCAAAGTAATGAGTCGGGTACTTACCTGAGAACATTTTATTTCTAACCTGCACTTCTGCCAGTAACATCTTCTTCTCTTCTTGTTACTTTATTCTTGAAGGATGACAAGAGCAACCTCTAGAACTCTTCATCCTGGACTGGTAAAAAGCACCTGTATAAGAAATGGTGGGGGACAATAGAATTTTAAGTACATGATGTTGTTCTGGTTGGCCATTCACTGAGAAATTATAAACATAATATCAAGGGATTTGAATTTGGATTTTTAACAATGCAGATTTTAGCACTTGTGACAATGGGTGTTTTGTAGACATATGAGCTATGGATTTATGGTGGTGTTGCACTGGTTTTCATACTAAGCACAGCTACAGAGGAGGGTACTGAGCAGTGGCATTGGATAGAGCCTTTGGCTGGGAATGATGGCTGAGTTTGTCAGATCAGAAACCACACTTTCAAGATCTGAGCCTCTCATCCCACGTCCTTTCCCACAAGTATGGCAGAAGCAGTGTGGTGATTTCCACAGGTACGACCACTTCTGCCTGAAAGTCCCAGAAGAGCTCCTACCCTTTCTCTCCCCAGACTCAGTGCTCAGGTCTCTGTCCCAGTTACTGGCTGACTTCACAGGTATGGCATCTTCAGCAGCCAGTGAGGACATGGTGCTTTATTCAAAGAAAAATATCCTTGGTTGCATTATCCCATGAGAAATCATACTCAAATTGATGGGATGCTGCTTGTGGAAGAGCCTGTGGAATGAGCAGCAGAGTGCTGATGTTCCTTTGGCTCTCAGTGGTTTTCCCCAGCTGTCTTTCCCAGAGGAATCCTTCCCACTCCTCCAATGCCCATAAAGAGAAAATAATGTCAGAAAGAAATCTGGGAATTGCAAGTGTTTAGGTATTTAGTGGCAAAAAACTGAGGGGAAACATGGAAAAAAACAGAGACACTTCTAGGACAAGTATTCAAATCACGTGCCTGCTGCAATGATCCTGAAGAATATGAATTATTATTTGGGTGTGTAAGATAAATTTTCTCTCTAGGAAGCTCAAGAAGATTGCAATGGTTATTTGAAGTTTCTAAAACCTGGAGAAGAGGAAAGCATGCTCATGAAGTTTATTTCATTAATTATGCCTTATAAGAAACCTAATGCTATATCAGGTTGGGAAATGGGCGTGCAGTGTCCCCTTAAAGTATTTTAACCCCCCTAAAGGGGGTTTCTGATCTCATCCACAGTAGTCTTCTGAGTTATCTTGCACATAAAATTTGCTTGTTTTTGTAATGCTATGAAGAAAAAAATATATTTCAACCAAAAAGAAAAATAAGAAATCTGGCAACAAAGAGGGTACAAAGATTACTTCAAGGGCTTTTTTTTTTTTTTTACCTAAAGTTAAGTCCTGGGTATTTTATGCAGTTTTTTTCCTTCCTCTTGACATTTCAAAGCGAGCAGTTGAAGAATTGCTGCAGATAAAAACATGAACATTTTATTCAAGAGCAATATCCTCAAAAGTACGGTATTTGAAGGAAAATTGCAGCATTCAGTTTTAAGGCATATAAATTAAGGGAAGGAGAAGCAAAATGTCCTCTTGCCTGTGTTAGAAAAATTTTTAGCAGTTTGGGGCAGAAAAAGGAACATTGATGTTTGACCTTGGATTTGTTGTGGTTTTCCACAAGAAAAGGTTATATTTAAACAGTGTAAATGTCTCATCTTTCTAGGAAAAGCTGTTTTCACCTAATTCATAACATGTTTGCAGTACTTATGTTGGTAATGAACTGATTTGGCTATGTAAGTAATAAATTCACTGACTAAGTTTTGCAAAAATAGTGGCCTGGCCAAATTTGCAAGATCTTGGGAAAGTCATGAAAAGTCATCAATCTTGGCATTCAAAAGTTTACAAAGCCCAACTCTGTTTTACAGAAGCGGTGTTGTAATAATTTATAAATTTCGTCTAGCATTTCTTTTACTTAATAAGTATATAATTCATACAGGACAGAAATTAAGTTGAACAACACTTGTTTTCAATTTTGCAGTTCTTATTAGGGGATTTTAATGTTCTTCTATTATTGCTGGAGAGCTTTTTCTCTGCTGTTGGGCCTCATCATCCATGTGCTGGCCAGCTTAGATGAAAAGCCACATTGCATGTGCTAAACCTTCATACTAATGCTACCAAATGAATCAATTCCTACTCTCTGACTTCTGAACCTACCCTAAGGTGAAGGAAACACGATCCACTGAGGATCATCTTGCAATTAAAACAATTCTCTATGAATCAGCATGACAATGCGGGTGCTAAGCAAGCATCTGTTCAATTAAGTTGGTTTAGCAGTTTTGAGGCAAGTCTATTTTGCTTTTTTTTCACATCATTAAGCTTACCTTAATGCTGGAAGCAAACAATAGCTCATTAGTGGATTAGGCGTAATTACCAACAGCAGTCATTATTCCTGAGGCTTAATGGGCCAATTTGCTACTGTAATAGTACCCCAGTATCGTGGTGCTCCAGCAGAAAAGCCAGTGGTGCTGGAATGAGCCATTGCCTTGGAGGCTCTGGAAATGGCTGAGCAATCCCAGCCCTTCCCAGGACACCCTCCCGTGGGATGGGTGGAGACCTGCTGCCAGCTGGGGGGTCCCATCAGCTCTTCCCAGGCTTGCATTCAACCTGAAGTGCACCCACTTCACGCCGAGTTTGCTGTCCAGACAAATTCCCTAGAGGAAAGAGAGGAATTCCAGCAGCTGTGTTAGGACTGTCCCACCTGGATTCTCTTTTTGTTGCCAATGTATTTATAAAAACACTTTTTAAATTGTCTTTTACTGCAGTAGCCAGATTAAGTTTTCATTGTGCTTTGGGCCTTCTAATTTTTTCCCCGCATAACCTCTTGACATCCTTGTAGTCCTTCTGAATTGCCTTCTCCTTCTTCCAAAGGTCATAAAGTCCCCTTTTTTCTTTCACTGAATTCCACTTCTCTGTTCAGCCAGGCTGGTATTCTTCCCTGCTAACTCATCTTGTGGCACATAGGTGCGGCCTTAATGAAGATAGAAACTTGTTTGTGAGCTGCAGATCTGGTGCTGTAGGATGAGTGACTCAGCTTCAGATTTCCCAGGGAGCTTGGGCTGCCTGCAGGACTCAACATCTCCATCCTCTGTGCAGTCCACAAGCAGAGGAATCAGGGACTGCAGAGGCCTGAGGGACCATTGGTGAACTCCAAGTGTGCATAATTGTAGTCCTGTTTGCAAGCAGAGCCAAATGGTAATGGCAGCTATGTTTTCATATTTAGCATTATATTTTCAGTCACTCCTTTCTACCTGAGTGCCATATCATTTTTCTGCTTTTAGGAAGGGGATTAAGAAAGGAAAGAAAAGACATAATACAATAGTGGAGTTAAGTGCCACTTCTTCAGGCTCCTGTCAAATCTTGTTATTTGGAATAATTACCAGTGTTGGGTTTGGGGAAGGAGTTTGATGTAAATTGCCTCAACCTGCACTCATTCTGTGAGGAAAAGAAAACCAATATGTTAGAAAGTAAAGGACTGAACAGGCATCACCAGGAAAATCACCGTTTGAACAACCTCGCTTTAATTTACATGACTGTATTTTATCTCCATTTTTCTTCATGTCATTCAGACCTGGGCAAATCCTGCTCATGCTGTGACCAATGGGGATTTCTCATTTATTTTAATAGCCCAGCCTACAGACTCTTGCTTAGCAGGAGGTCTGGTGGGTTGCTGAGCATTGTGTTCATTACTATATATGATCCCTTAAAAAGCTGGGAAATGCTAACCAGACTTATTTGTATCCCCATGCATGGGAAAGACCAATCATCTTCTACCAGCACCCTCAACAGAGATTTGAGGGAACCTCTCCGGGTTATGTCCATCTCTGCAGTCCAGCCTTGGTGTCCTGACAAGCCCCAGCAGTGATATCCATGTTTTCTCTGTGGTACAAGTGAAAATGGGTGGCAGTTTTGTGAGGGAAATTTTTCACCTTGGTCTGAGGTCTATAGTTCTTGTGGAGCTAGAGAACATGCCCAAACTGGAGAGAAAAATGAGCCATTCTGACTTTGGCCTGCTGTCATCTCCCATCCAGTTACTTTCTCGCATCTGCAACTCATCTAAATTTTTGTTGTTTTTTTTTTAATGGAGAAAATAATGTCATTTTTAGAAACATTTGTATACTTGTAGTGAACAGAATCCAAAAGCTAAACCCCATAAAAAACTTGAAAATAATCAACTCACTCTTTTGGATCACATCTCAGAAAACAGTGGTTTTTATTTCTTTCCATTTTGTGAGCATTATAAAAAAATACCACATTTTTTCCCTCTTTGCAATTTCTTTTGAGTTATGGGAGCAGTTTCTGTCTATGAAGTGAAATAAATCACCACCACAAAAATCATAGTGTATTGCTTTCTTCACTTCTTGGAAAATGGCTTCAGATCCCTCAACATCATGCTTGCCATGACAGGAGACCATGTAGGTGCTTTTGAGACAGGAATTTTTTGTAAATACATCAAAAAATTGCTGTCCCTAAGTCCCTGGAGACACCAGAGAGCATTAGCAGTGCCAAGGGTTTCCACCCTCACTGTGCTGAACAGAGGTGGCTGGTCCTGGTCCATCCCCAGCTGTGCACCACTGTCTCTGCACCAGGGATGCTGGCGCTGCACAGCTGATGCCAAGCACAGCAGCCTCAGTGTGACCTGATCTGTGGAAATGACATCTGCATTGGGCATTGTTTTTAATCACGGCAGTAACTGACCCAACAGCATGGCTGAGCCAGGAGCTGGCTGAAATAAGAGCCAAAATACTGCTTTAATCCACAGCTGATGAGTTGGATGCTGAGAGGAGACTGCTCAGGACAGGCTCAGGGTGTCTGTCTGAAGGTGAGTCTGAGCAACCCTGCAGTCACTGCAGCAGGTTTTAACCTGCAGGTGATAAATGACCTCACCAGTCACATGTGGAAAAATGTTACTGACTCCACAAAACTTGTTGCTCTGAGAGGTTCCTAGATTTCAGCATACCTTTGTGATGAGGTAGAAATGATGGCCAGTCAGAGTCATGGGCTAGATGTGCTTTCAGCAGCAGCTCTCACAATTATCTTCTGCTCTATTGCCAGTACTCAATTCCCATCTCAACTCTAAACATTAATGACTACTGCAGAGTCTGTGCAAATAAAGAGTCCCTGAATTGACTTGAAGTCAGAAATTACAGAGACTCACTAAGAATATTCAGATGCTATAAGTTATTTTTTACTTTTGGAGGCAAAATCCTTTTTTTGGAGTGTTTAGTGGTGTTGGTGAGAGCCTGTGATCATAACAATGCCCATCTCAATATTTCTGGGTTCTCTCTAATTACCTCTGTTCTTGCCAAAATGTCTTGCCAGGTCAGGAAAGCGGAGACATGGAAAGGGAAGGAAAAAGTTACTGCCATTTCTTTGGAAGGAATTGGATTCCCATGTGTGGGTGTGAGTGCCAGGTTTGCCAAGGATGGGAGAAGGACTTGGCACTTGTGCTCAGATCTGTGATCCCTCCAAGGTCTGTTGCACTGCAGCAGGTTCCCAAATGCTCCTGACATCCCATAGAAAGGATGTCCATGATACCCTGCTTCCTGACAGGAAAGGAGAGATAGTCACACAGTATGGGGCTGCTCTGAAATCTCGTGGAATTTAATAGGCAATAAAATCAGATTTGACACAATATAATTCACAGATGATTTGATTCGGTTTTATTGCAATTACTATGAGTTGTATTGCAGCAACAGTGAGGGGCCAGGTGAAATCCTGCTGTTTGTGCATTGCCTAAATAGAACAGGAAAGTTTGGTTTTGCTCTACAGTTATTAAGTTAAACTGAAAACTGTTACATTGGAAATCTGAGGCTCAGAGCAACTGACCCAAATTAATAGGAAATTAATAGGAAATCTTGTAAACTCAAGCCAGACCTGTGAAGATCTTGTTTATCCTTGTGCTGCTCTTCCTCTGAACCTCTTCAAAGCTGTGAATAAACATCTTTGGCCTTCTGTACAATGCTATAAAACTATTCAAAGAACATGAAGGAAGCTTCTCATTTACTGCTAATTTTTTTCCTCAAACAGAGGAAATCTGGTTGCCCATATTGGTCGAAAATATTGTTTATTGATATTCAATTTGCAAATGCTATTAACCATGAGCCTACATGAAGGAAGATAAAACTAATGCATGAAAGTTAGCACTGAGCTCAGTTTAGAAGTTCTGTACTGATGTGACTCTAATCAAGCCCCAAGATCTAGCAGAGATGCTGCATTCCCACCTCTTTATCCTGTTGTAACTCTGCACTATAAGCCTTCCCTAGAGTTTACCAAATCACATGACACTTTGGTGGTATTCTGTGGCTTGCTCATCTAAATATTCACTTGTTGCAGCTCATCATCTTGGGCAACAGATGATCTGATACAATAATAATATACTTTTAAAGCATAAAGGCAGTCAAAATAGCATTAATCTGTATCAAGTGTGGTGAGAACAGGAATCCTGCCAAGCAGTTGCCCATCGTGAGGTTAAGGAGCTCTACAGTGGCTAATCCTGTTGTCATCTGAATTAACTTTCAAATAAGGTAAAACCCCCAAGCAGTTGCATAATAAGAGGCTTAAGGTCTTGAGCTGGGAAGCAATGTGTGTATTTTGTGCATGCCTGAGTAGCAGTAGCACCTTAAATGTCATTTTGCTGTTAAGAGGATTGTTTTCCTGGGTAAACTGGGTGATGCTCTTCAGCTTGCTCCAGCCAAATCTGAGTGTGTGTGTGCTGAGAGCCTACAATGACAATTAAGGATCCCAGAATCACTGGTCAGTGCTAGATACCTCAGGGAATGATCCTGGAAATACAGTGGTTAATGCTTCTCCTTCTGGGAGCTGGTGCTTCCCGAAGAATGCCTCAACAGAGGTATACCTGCACTGAACTCTTTACAGGCTGGAGCTGCCTGATGGCATTTGTCATGCTTGGCAGGATATTTTCAAGTATGTTTTCAAACAAAATAAACATTCAGCAGCCAGCCACACCTGGCTCTTTTAAAACTCCAGTGGTCCTTCCCAGGAGGAGGGATGAGCAATTGGGTACCTGTTTGCTCAGGTATCTTACAGCTAGCTGCCCATGTCCATGTGACTCTCACTCGTGGTGTTTTGGTTACAGTTTTTTTGGAGAAATTTTTCCATAAACATTTAATTTATGCAACCATTTAGCATATGCAAATAAAACAAGTAAAAGAACACCAAGGCTTACAAGGGAGGAAGGTAATTGCCTCTGCTAAACACAGGTTGCAATGCAGCAGTTGAAGAAGCTTGAAGCTGGGCAGATCAGTCTTGTTAAATGTTTGCTGCTTGGTCTGGACTTTTTTTTTTAAGATATAAACCAGAGAAAATGGTTGAGGTTCAGCACCAAAAGAGGATGTTTATTGGGGTAAGACAGCATCAGGTTCATTAACATGCTTTTGTGTCAGCATCTGTTAGGCTGTCAGTCAATGGGAACCTTCTCCATGAGTGTTGTGCTCAGCCATACATGAGCAGAGCTCATAGCTCAGTGCTTGAGTTCACAGGGGACAAAGGAGAGACATTGGCATTCAAACAAACCCTGAGCATCATCATCTTCTCCTGGAGGAAAGAACTTTTTTCACAGGACTCAGGTTTCAGGTGAGACACTGCTGTCTTTCTAAAGGATTAATGTGCAATATTTGGCCAAATTAAGGGTGCAGAACAATGTGTTGTCCAATGGTCATCTCATTCATCCTGGTGATTCTCATTGCAGGTGGTTCCTAGTGCCATCAGGATGTCCCCACAGGGACTCCACAGGGGGATGAAGGAAAACCTGAGTCCAGCCTGTGCTGGGGAAGGCAGGGAGTGATGGAGACCTGCAGCAAAGAGCCTGCTGAAAATGTTCACACATTTTTTCCTTCTTTCTTTCTAGAAGCAGATGGGAGCACTGAGCCCTGAGTGTGCTCCTGCAGTCCAGCAGCCCATCACAGACTGAAGCCACAGCCGTGGCTTGACTGGCAGCTTAGAGGGTTTGCCAGCCATTTAAAATATTTGCCAATACTTAAAGCATGCGTTGTTGTGGTTTAAACTTGGGAAGGATTTTTAAGGAAGTCTTCAGCTGAGGATAAATGCCAAGAAAAGCAGCCTACAGCTGGCCACTCACATATTTCTGCAGTTGCTCTTGCATGACTGCTTGCTTTGCAGCAGCACTTCATGGTGCACATCCCAGATGTGGGGCCTGGAGGGCACCTTCATGGCATGGGGAAATTTAGAGGGAGTTGCTCCTCCCTCATCTGAACAGGGCAATGTTTCTGTCGCTATGATCAATTTTACATGTCAGAAATGGCAATATTGCACTGATAACCCCATGGGTCCAGCTCTTCTGTCCCCTCTGCTGGCTGTTGAGCATGTGGGGTCTTCGGCTGGAGCACCAGAGAGCTGTGCTGGGACCCCAAGCAGGAGAATGAGCAGCTCAGCTCCAGTGTTTGTCTTTGGCTGCTTTTGTCCCCTGTGTCATGAGAAGTGGCTGTTGGTATGGGGTGGAGGAGGGACAGTGACTGAAAAGCACTTCTTGCTTCTCTTGGGTCTCCCATTCCTCGAGTCTCTGCTGCAAGGCCAAGCAATTGTGGATATCAACAGCAAATAGTTCAGGGGCCAATGAGACTTTTGAAGTCAACTTTTGAAATCAGTTTTTGCCTGTCTTGGTTGAATTGATCTGTACCTAACTCAAAATGTTTTTCCCTACCAGCTGGGTCATTCAATAACTTCTCATGTAGATATTCTGGTATCTTAGAATATAACTAGGCCCACACTTCTGTCTTTCCTCATGTTCTAAAGTTTTTTAAGCCCATTTTTGCAGAGTTTGTGGGAACTCAGTATCTGTGAGACCTCTTTGTGTCACTTGGGCTGACTTAGACTTCAGCTTTAATATCTGAAAAATGAATGAAAAGTGGATTGGGTGGTGGGAGGGCTGATGATTTCACACTGGGCTAGCAGGTTGAATATTGGGATAAGAAAGATAAAACCAAATCCAACCATCAAAGAACCAATAGATGAACAAAACAGATGATTCTTTTCAATTTCCTGGGAAGGTTCATGTTTCCAAGAAACTCCTGCTTTCAAATTGCTGTATGTTTTTTTTACAGGTCTGGCTATCCACTGCACAACTCTATTACTGCTGTTTCTTGCAACCTTGATCAAGACATTCATTATTCTTAAAGTAATTGTTGTAGAATAAAGAAATATTATGGGGTTTTTTTGCTAAATATGCTAAGATTTACACATCTAGTAAGTGTGGAAATGTTCTCCTTTTCAGTCTGTGCAATGAGTATTTCAGGAAAAGGGGATCCTTGAGCAGCAGTTTTGAAACCCCTCACTTACTCCTGTCCTGCAGGTTTGGGGCAGTTCCTTACCACTCTTTAAATTTGCAAATGGGAGCAAGTCCCGACCCCTCTGAAGAGTCTCTCCTTGCTGCAGTGAATCACCAAGGAAGGCTTTGCTGCCCTTGTAGGAATGTGATGCAGACTAAGTGCCTGGGTTTGGGAAGGGGAGGTTCCCTTGCACTTCCAGAGCCGATGGTCATTTCGTGATAAAGTGATAATGCTAATAATCCCCAGGTCCTTTTTTTTTGCCTTTGAACTGAACACTTTGCCTGTCTCAGCTGTGGTTGCCTTTTTGAACTGTCAGTTTGGGAGGATTAGGTGCATGCTTAGGCTGGGTGAACTCATGAATGAAAATATTTTCTTTGGCAGTTTTTAAAATGCTTCCCCCCTTTAAAAGCTGAACCCTTTGGCAACAATCTGCTTTTTGCCCAGATTACCACTGTCATTTTGGGAGGTCTTTTCCCGCAGAACAAACAATGGAATTTTAATAACACAGTGAAATAGATTCAGGGCTGCTTTATTTATATTTTCTTTATTTATGCTTGAATACTTCATATGCAGCTCCAGCAAGGACAAATTTAAGCTTTGTATTACTTCAAAATGATGAATTAAGCTCTGGGAGATTTACTTCCCCAGAAAAGGATATTTTGATTTGCTGCCTTGAAAATGTCTCATAAAACCAACAAATATCACAGAAATTGAAAATAAAAAAACCCTTAGTAAAAATTGCAGATACAAAGTAGAGCAGACACAGAGCTGCTCTTTTTGCAGGATCTACCTTGTGCCTGCACCACAGCTCCCTGCTTTAGTGAAGGCTTGACTCAAATGCAACAATTACCATTGCAATGAAGTTGAGTTAATTTTGAGCGTATATTTTGTGTGAAGCTCTGCACTGAGGTGCTAAAGCCGACACTATCTTTGGCAGCCTGAGCAAACTGGCACTGGTTGAGCTCCCAATGCCATCATCTGAAGGACTCTGCTTGCAGAGCATCCTTCAGAATTATCTAACTTTGTCTGAGGGCAAAGAAATCACACTTTTGACATGCAAAGTGAATTGGGGATCCCCTGAAGTGAAGTATAAAATAGTACCTGCTAAGGCTATGAGCTGAGTAACTACTACCAAACTGAAATAAAGTAGCTTGTGCCTCATACACACTCTCCTCAGAAACTCTGACAGGTTTTAAAATCAGCATTTTCTGACCAGGATTGCATTGACTACAATGCTAAATATTATTCTACTTTATGAATAATCCTATAAAGTTGCTATATATTGTGTTTTTTCCTCAAGAGAAAACACTTACTTTATTTTCCCTTCACATCTTCATTCTGGTGTACCATCCTTCCAGCTTCCCAAGCCTGAGCAAGGAGATGAGGAATAAAAATATTCCCACACAACAAATCTGTTCCAGGCCTTTCAGTGTCAAATAGCTCTGAATCAGATAAGCCATTGATACTCTGCTGTATTCAATTAAGAGAGATGACACATGGTATAGATGGAAATGAGCCACTGCTTTCAGTCTGGGGATCATGACAGACACAAGGGTACTAGAAGGAAGGGTTGTGCCATGGAAAAATCAAAGGAATTAAGGTATTTTCAATGATGTACTGGGTATTATTTGTGCCTTATTGTTCTGTTTTTAGCTCTGCTGATTCTATCCTGCTTCATTGAAATAATGGAATTTTGTGCATATAAAACACACACAGCTCATTGCTGCAGCCTGGCAGGAACCTGAAAAAGCCAGGGAGCAGAGATGGAGCAAAACAGGTCACTGAAACTCCCTTTGCTAAGTTGGGATTTTTCAACTCAGACCTTGTCAGCACTTGGTGGCATTGGTCACAAGTTGGAGTAGGGTAGACAGTCTCTCTCTCTCTCAAGATGTGAGAGCTGCTGTTTGCTTCCCTGTGCTGGGCACAGGATTCTTAGGAAGCCCCATTGTGCTCCTCCAGTCCCACATCCACTCAGCTGGCAATTTCAGGAGGAAACATCAGCTAAACCCTGAGAGAATTTTATTTGGCTGCTGCCAGAGCAACAGCAAAGGGTTTCAGCCATCTCACAGAGATACTTTAATTTCAGAGCTACTGTAAAACAGCTTCTGCCAAGGATATTGCAGCTGTTTTTCCATTTTCCTCTCCCTGTAAAATCAAGGGTGAAGAAGCTGCAAGAACATGGCTTGCATCCAGGAATGTGATAAAGATGCAAAGAAAAGCAATGATTCACAGGGGAATGAACCTCTGGCCACTTTGCTGTAGCTCTGCCTGCCTGGATCAAAGCTGCTGCTGCTACATCTGCATTGCATGGTTGTAGAAGATGCTCTTCCCATGGATCTTGGGGACGTGGTTATTGCTTATCAGAGACAGTCTGCTAAAGCAGAGCAGCAATTTGTAGATAAGGAAAAATGCCTCTGGTCATTGGGGAATTTTGGTCAATATTTGACCGCCTTCCTCAGGAGAAGGAACTTTACATCCTGGAGCCCAGAGCAGTAGGAGCTGGTGGTGGAGCTTGCAGGAAGGAGAAGAGTTTCTCTGCTATCCTGAGAAGCTGCTGCATTTCTATCTTTACATCAAATAGCAGTTTGGGGCAGAGTGTGGAGGCAGCACTCTTCTCTCAGTTTTGGGAAAAAAGAAAGAAGGCATTTGAAAGGTGTGAGAAGAGTCAGCTCTGCTGTTCTCATGGATTCATGTGTTGCTCTTTCTCTGTAGCCAATGGGAAGAAATATAATTGGTAAAGTATGCACCAAACAAATGCTGTAATTAGGATGGTGAATGGCTACAAAAGGAAAGCATACAAGAAACCAGAAACTGGAATCTTTGGACATCAAACTCCATGGCACAGCTGGGCAGCTCTCTGCTTCCAAACCAGCACAGGTGTTTGACCTCCTCCTGGAGCAGTGGCATTCACAGCTTGTGTTCTGCTGTGTCATGGGGCTGTCAGGGATGGGCCAGACAACAGCTTGGGCAGTACAGAGAGCTTCAGCTTCACTGGCCAAATGCTGGTGCTGAGCACTTTAGGTTCTTCCTGCCCAAGGTGATGACCATTTGCAGCAGCATTGGGAAGGCTAGTGAAAGACTTGGGATGGGGATGGGCACAGGATCTGAGAGCAAAGGAGAGAAACAGGAATGTGCAGGGACAAGTGCACATCTGAACTCAGATACCCCTGGTCTAACCAGAAAAGCCAGGCAAACAAGTCTGCAAAAATATCCCATGTCTTAAACTCTGCCAAAGACATTCTTACCATTGTCGTGACCCATTTTTATTTAGATTGATCTTTCACTGTGCACTAATGCATTTAAAACAAGAACAAATCATATTTTAAAAGGCTTCTGTATCAGCAGAGCATCCAAGAACCAAGACAGAACTTGTGTTCACTGGTGTTCATGCTGGAACATAGAAACAGATAGAAAGGATAGAGAATCCTGCCATACCTACTCATATCAATTTTCTATATTGTCACATTTAGTAAAACAACCAAAGGGGAAATGCATAAGGCATTGAGTAAAGTGACTGAATAAAAAGCTGAAAAGTCCTGAGCAAGAACAGCACAGAAGCCAAGAGAGACAGTTTAGAAGTTCCACTGTTGTTGTAGGTCATGGGGCTTTAAACCTTAAAACAAGTTACTCCATTGGCATTCCCATGAGTCAATGATTCTGCATCTGAAAGCAGATAAATAAAGTGCTTAATAAAAACTTAATAAAGTGCTTGATGGCTGCAGATCTCTTGGTTTCAATGGAGCAGTAAATTGAAGGCTGCCTGTCATTTATTTTATGGAGAAGTTGAATATTTCTTACCTTAATGATAAATGTCCAAAATGACAATTTAGTAAAAACAACAGGCCTCCATGCTAACAAGGAAGAGGAGGGTGTGTTGCCACAACTAAATTCCCCTCTTGGGCACCTGCCATGTGTTTCCATCACCAAAATCACTTGCAGAACTGAGGACTGGCTAGGAAAAGCAGTGGAAACAAAGCTGGAGGCATAGGCAGGGCTCAGCTGGCAAATCTGTGATTTACCTTATCTATGATTATACCCAAAATAGCTAGGCAACTTCAAGAGAAACTGAGAACACTTAAATAAAACAGAAAGTGAAATTTTGAGTTTATTTATCCATCCCTCTTCTAAATTTGTCACAGAGTCCAGTAATTTTAATTAGCAAAGCCAATAGCTTTAATTTGGGTAATGGTTTTATTTTTTGATTTCTGGTCAGTGAGGTCAATGAAAACACTTTATTTTTTAGCTAATACGAAATGTGAACCTGGTGCTTTGTTTTCCTTCCAGAATGCTGTACCTACCTTCCATGGATTCTCAGGTATCAGAGTTTAATCAATACTAAATCATCCTCACAGTCCAAGTGTTTGCTTGTGTGCTTTGAATTGTTACTTGCATCAAGAACAGCAGTGATGCCCCTAATCTGCTTTCATTGGGCTTTTCCAGACTCCAATTATGTAATTTAGAGAAGTACATTTCCTGGCAGCAGTTCCTCAATCCACTACAACAGTCACTCTTGGAATATGGACAGAACAAGGCTGTAATAGGTAGCACATGTGGATGATGGCTGCAGGGACACTTGACCTTCATTTGGGAGTGAGCACGAGTCTGGTTTGTTTAGTATTTCCAAATGATGGTACCTTACAACCAGCAGAAGTAGCACTGCATGCCAGGCTCCAGTATTTACCTGTTTAGTGTTATGCTCAGGTATATCATTACCTTATGTCAGAAGTTACAACCAGCTCCAGCCAAAAATTTTGGATATGGCATCCCCCAAGTGCATGAACTTGTGCAGCAGAAAACAGTTTCTTTGGAGGTCTGAGCTTAACAATAAACTGTGGGTATTCTTGATATTAATGTAATTAATATGCTCAAATGCATTGACTTTCTGTGCTTCAACTTGATTCTTGTGGAGTTAGAGCAAAGGAAGAGGATTTTGGCTTACACACGTGCTTGGGAATACAAAGTGGCAGAAGATATGCATTTGCATTAGAAGAATGTATCAGTTTTGGGTATGTTTGTTTTAGTTAATTCTCAAGAAGGTTGTTCCCTGCCTGAAAAAAAAGACTTATGAGGACTAAAACCATGGCCACCCATGTAGAGGGTGGGAATAAAATCATTGCTAACCTGAGTCCACTCCATGCATCACCCATCACTTTACTGACTAAGCAGCATTGTAGTGCTGTGTGGAGTCCAAGGGACCATTTTATATGGTTAATTTTTAATATTTTTTCCCCCTCCACATTTATCTGTGTTTTTTTCTGGTGTATTTGTGCAACAATATCCTTCTGCTAGAAAACGTGGAGCTCACAAGTGCCATAACAGAACAAAATATACACCAAATGTTAAGCTTATTCCTTCTCATTTCTGCAGTTCACCTGAAAAGCTAGAATCTATTAAAAAACACTCTGTACTTCTTCATTCTCAATAAATAATATTAATAGAGACTTTCATGCCTGCCTACAGAGTACAAACACTGAACATCTTTTCAAGATAGAAGGCTTCCAGATGCTGCCACAGTCAGTATTTCAAAAGGTGCCAGGTCAAGCAGTTTCCTGCACTGATAATGCCCACAGTGCTATCAGTTCCTAAAATTCAGATATTTCTTTTACTAGTTCCTGTATTAGGTCTTTTTTTATGACAGGTTTTTTATACAGGTTTCAAGATAAAAAAACCTGATCAGAATTACAGGTGATGGATAATTCCAGTCTAGTCCTTGCTGTAGCTGAAGCTATGGCTGTGCTGACTGTTTTGGCTAAGGGGAGATGACATAAAACTTCCTGACTGTCAGGACTCCTGTGAGCAGGTAAACCTGGGAAAAAAAGAAGAAAAGAAAGATGTGAGGGAAAAAAAAGGCAGAAAAATAATGATATATACATAAAGAATAATTTTTTGAGATGTGTCATCCCTTTGACCTTTGTTTGTCTTTGATGTATCAAATATGTCCACAAATTATTGATAAAGTTGTGTGAGGCCATAGGCTCTACCAACAGCTTCCCTGGAGTCCATGCCAAGGTGTTTCTACTCTTCCTGTTATTGTTTATTAAATAATAACCTTGTTAGGGTTGTAAAATATCCATAAGGTGCTTCTAATAAGCTAAAATCAGTGGCAAAGATTTACGTTAAATGTAAGAGACTATGAGAACTAAAGTTGACATGCTTTGTGCACTGACAAAAAAAATTCTCATCTGTTTTACATTCACATATGGAACATATTCCCCGGGGAGAGCAAGCGACATATTTTTTGGACACTATTTCATCTTAGGAAATCAATGTACAGGCTATTAAAACTCCATTTTTTCCATGAATGATAAGTGTAATTACATCTCTCTTGCAATAAAACCTTGTGCTTATTAAATGTAAATATTTAACAATGATTAAAATACATTTGAAAGAAATTTTATAGCTTTATTTTATATGTTCCCATCTGGGTTGCCTTTCCTAAACCACTATACATTCTGGAGAGTTAATAAATTATTATTTTGAGAAGGACTAACACTCTGCGTGGCCCTTGCTTCAATTTGAATTTCATACACTTTCAGAATTTATTGAAGTCTGATGAATTTGAGATTCAATCAATGAACTATTGTATTTGCTGAGCTGAACTGAGGGGAAAAGTGGCTTCATGAGGTAGGAAATGCCACACTGGCACGTCTTTTGTGCACTCAATTTTGACAGCCAGCTAAAGCTTCCTGACTCCACTGCTCCAGCTCTCATTTGTTTCCAAAGGAAGCAAGTTGATTCCTTAAATGGGTTTCTTTAGTTTTATGTATGACCCTTCTGAGTCAGTTTTAAAGGTAAGAATTAAAATAAGCACCCCAATCTTATATATTGCAGGTCTGGATAAGGAGCATTGTGGGTGGAAGTTGCTGACCCTGGGCACAATTTGGGGCTGTACAGGCAGGACTGACCCTCCACAGAACAATCTGATAGGATTGCTCCAGAAAGGAATTAATGGGTAACCAAGGGTTTGTCAGATCCAAAATTAAACCCTGTGTATAACCAAAATCTCCCCTCTGGATGGTCCTGCAGAATGCCCAGGGAAGTGTTGCTACAGATATTAAAAGAGTTGGAGTCAGTTTTCTATAAAATCCTGCAGCTGATTTAAAAATTAATTGCTGGGATATAATCTATTATGCTGCTATGGAACAGCTTAAATACTTCCAGAAAGGACACCACTGCCTGTTAAATTCTTGTAAGCTCTTGGTATTATTTGTGTTCAGGTGTGCTGATTTCACCTCTATTTGCTTTTAAAAGGTTGCACTCCCCCAGCAATACCTAATTCCCTGTTATTGTTGCTTTTTGAAAGAGAATTGTGCAGAGTTCAGTTTCATACCCAAGATAATTCCAAAAGGCTGAAGTTGATTTTTAATTTGACTATTATTTTCTGTCATATAAGCAATATCACCAAAGTCAGTTTCTTACTTGAGAGAGTGCTAACAGGATCAGACCACTGAGAGCTCATTAAGGCTCCTGATACTGCAAAGAGTCAGTAGCTCCAACCACTGCAGAGTTTCTCAGACTCACCAGGTGCCCCTTACAGCAAAAACCAGGCTGGAAAATCCACTACTGCTATAATTAAAATAACCCCACCAAAACCAAACCAAACAAATAAAAACAACAAACAAACAAACCAACCAACCAACCAAAAAAACAAGAACAAAAAAACAGAGAGAAAAACTCGGCATTTTTGTCCAACATGTTAAAAAAATAAAAAATTACTTTAAATTTCTCATTTAGATGCAAACCAGCTTTTGAAAAAACTGACCAGGATGCACATTTTAGGTTTTATATCTTCCTCCTTTCAGACTGTTAAACACCCTCAGCAACTCTGGGATGCAGAGACAGACAAAGACTCAATGTATGTGTGTGGCTTTTCAAATAGTTTTCTCCGAGGAGGAAAATTTCTCTTTAAATAAATCTCCCTCCTTTCCTGAAATTTTTACTTAAAGAAACCCCAAACCCAAGGAAGCAGCTATTTATTTCTGAAAGAGCACACAGGACATCATTGTACAGCAGTATAAGTTACACCTGATGAAAAGAAAATTAATTTAGAACAGTGATTTTCCACAAGATAAACTTTGGGAAATAAAGGTTTCTCTTAGAGAACAATAAATAGTAGTAAAACAAAAGTGCTTGGGAATGTGGACATCTTTAATTGGTTGTTTAATTTAACCTCTCAACTAAATATTAATTTATGATTTTAATTCTTTTTTTTGTGAAAAAAGTACTAGTTAAAATTAGAACATATATTTGTTTGGTTTAATTACAGACCTGCATTTTCCTATAGAGAAAACAGCATCTCTTGCATACAATAACAACAGAATATCACAGGTAGCCTTTCCCAGAGACTTTTGTAGTCTGTAATGCAAGACAAATATTTGTGTATTTTTGGCAGGTCCTGTTGTCATTGAAGTCAATAGGACATGAACCTCAATGGGAGCAAGACCAAGCCCTTGCTGATACAGATGTGATGGAATAATTCAAAGCAATCAGTTTTCCAGAATTTCTGAGCTGTTTTTACATCATAATTAAACACAATGCACAGTATGTATACATGTACGTGTGTATAAATATATGTGTGTGTGTGTGTATACATGTCAATGTAAATGTGTGCACATAAGCTTTAACTTAACATGTGCTAAATACATCACAATTTCTCAAATGATATCATGTATACTTGTGGAAAATTCTGTGTGCTTTGATAGCCCTATCTGTGTATTTTACCTCCACAGGTAATTTCATTGAAGTCATCCTGTCTGCTTCTCAGGTGGAGTTAAAATAATAAACCATTATTTTGATCTTGGGCACATGGTTTTATTTTTTGCAGTCTCTGTCACTTTTAACTGCTCAACACACACAAAATGCAACATCCACTAACAAATCTACTTTCCCTTTAGAGATGTATTTATTTATTTTGCAAAAGAAAGTTTTGGTTTATAGTTTTTGATTCATTATTCCTCTCTGCCCTCATATAAACCAGACTCCTGAAGGTGCTTTAACTTTTAAGTACAAAATAAAAATGTGCATATTTTCTGCATGTGTATATTTAATATAAAAGAACATGAAGCTGTTTTCACAAGCATTAAGAAAGGAAAATCATTGACTTCACTTCTGTCCTTTGTTCCCACAAATTCTTGCATTGAGAATTGCCATATAATGTTTTGAATTTAACCTCTATGCTTCAGTCTGACTGAAATGGCTTTCATCTATTTAATGACAAAAATGAAATCTCATCCTGCCAGAGTTACCACGTACTTTCAGTGTGGCTGGGAATTGCACTTTCTTTAGAGTGATAGTGGCAGATTTAGTACCGAATATATTACAGAGCACAGCAACTGCCCAGAGGAAAAAAGAACCTGATTCGAGCCACCTAAAATAATACTTATTTTGTCCTTAATGCTGCATTTTCTGGACATTAAGTAAACACAGAGCTGATGCAAAGTACATCACTGAAACAGTTTTGTGCTGTGTTGATGTTCACCCAAATGTGAGGCTCGGGAGAAGTACACCATGCTTCAAGGTATAAGGGCTGAAACTCTCCCTCTGTTCATCTCCCACAGGTAAGGGTAAATGTGTCTGATTTAGGTGAAAAAATTGCTGAAGATAAAGCTAATCTGTGTTCTCTGGGCTGCTTTCTGTGTGAGGGTCAAATTTGTGGTTGTGAATACAAGACTCAGAACAGAATTAGAATTTTGTCAAATAAATCACTTGCAACCAAAACTCTCCCATGTCCGCTCATTTGCGGTGGATGACAGCAAAGGTGAGGACACTAAAGAAGATTTCTTAACAAATAAGGAAATTCCACAGAGCTGTTAACCACCTCCTTATAATGAATTATTTCATCACTTCATTGTCTACCTGTTTCTGTTTGCATATCTCAGCGACCGAGCGGTTTAATCCACACTTTCCTCCAGCAGAGACCTTGATGCTCCATGTTCTTGCAATGTCTTTTTATAAATCAGTTCCCTCTGCAGAAGCCATAGCCTGCAATATCTGCAGCAAGACTTGGGGAAATAATCTAGCTCAGGCTGTGATCCCTGGGTCTGTAATGTCAGTCCATACCCCTTTTTGCTGAGGTATTTTAGCCTCCTGCTCAGCAGCTGCCAGTGTAGTGCAGCACTTCAGGGAATATAACGGGGGAATGCAGTGAGCACTGACATGCTGAATGTCTTGACTCAACTGGTTATTTAAAAAACAGGGAATGCCTTTAAATCCATGGAAATTTCTCACTCCACAATAGGAAAACATTAAAAGCCCAATGCTTTAATCTTGCTGTATAGCCCCAAGTTCAAGGCTTAAAGCTGAAAGCTTGCATTTCTAGCTCCTGCTCTTTTTGCAGAGTTCTGACAGGAGATAATATAGCTCACAGCAGTATTAATCCCCTCTAGAGCTGCTCTAATAGTGACACCTCCTCGTACCACCCAGGCTCGGCGGGCCCAAGGCTTGGGGCAGGAGGAGATAAGGCAGCCCTTGCTCTTCAGAGCAAGCAGAGCCCCTAATTGCTCACAATTATTGCCATTAGGAAATTTGGGAGAGGGTCTAGCCCAGGTCTTTCCTCTGTTTTGCTGCATGACCAGGCCACTGATTTCAGTGGCCACAGGATCAGCCCTGAATTTTGCTGTCAAATCCAAAGGAGCTTCACGCCTGGAAAGGGAGATTCGAGAATCCAGATTTATACAGCTGCAATTAACTGCAAAATCTGGCCCTAAAAATCCCAGTGATGTAAACAGCAGGGCTACAGGTCAGCACTGAGAACACAGCCTGGGATTAACGGCAGCTCACTACTGGAGCAATTTTCTTCTGGCAAAGCCAAAAATCTCCCTTTTTGAGCAACTGTGGGGCTCTTGGTACTCTCCTTTACACCTGTAAAATGCCAGGTAAGGCCACCAAAACACAGGACTTATTTTTCTAGAGTTTCACTGAGAGAGAAACTTAGTGAGCAGTGCGTTCTTAGTATTAATTGTAAAATAAATCTTACAAGCCTCTGAAGAGGAGTCACAGAGTGGAGGGGCTGGACCGGATGTTTGTCAAGAGACTTAACAAGCCTGGCAATAAAACCCTGGGTAATGATGGCTCTGAAGAGTTACATTTGATTTGGAATTTACTTTTAAAAAAGCACAAAATTTTATGTAGGAGCAAGATCTATAACCACCTAAATAAAAGTAAGGGGTTTGAGTACACAAAGAATGATAGTCTTGATTCTGCTACTTCTGTACTGCTACTGCAGGACAGATTTTGTATTAGGGGTGTAGGATCAGAATTCAGTGAGTGACTGCAATAGAAGTTCTTTCTGAAGCTTTGTCTTTGGTTAGCATAAACTGATTTGTTATATTACCTTTTTTTGTTAATACCAGTCTTCCTTTGCAGGACTTATTCTTAGCATTTACTGTTGGAAATTCAAGCTGGTTTGGTTTCTTTGTGCAAATATGATTTCAGAAATTTTCTTTGCCTTTCCCCCCACCAGTGTTTGTATCCAATTCCACGACAGTGTCAGTCAGTAAGGGGACCGAGTACAGCAGAGATAAGTTTACAAATTACCTTGTAAACTTGAATGGTTTTGTGGAGTTTGCTCAACTTTATAACGAACATCCAGCTTAGCCCTCAGACTCTACGCAAGGAAATGAGGCATTTCTTCAAATACCTCTCCCCTCTTCTCACTCTGCTTTGTGCCACAGTTTAAGAAAAGCTCAGATTTTACCACCGTATCCAGGCACAGCTTCTCTTAGCAGAAATACAGGATTTAACGGGGAAACCTGGAAATATCGAACATAACAGGCTTTTTTTTTTCTTTTTCCAACTCCACAACGAAAAGTGCAGCTAATAATGCAGGGTAAACGTCCAAATTAACTTAAATTGGGGCAGGATTTGGAGGGAATAGAGGAATTCCTGATCTCCTCAGGCAAAGCTCGGCTTTCCTGAAAAATTCCATTTAAAGGAGCCAACGGGATCAATGTTTATTTTTTGGAATTTTCCCTCTCCCCTGGTCCTTGCTCCGGTGTAGGAGCGGGGCTGGACCCGCCTCTCCGGGGCCCCGCACCTTTCCCGGAGCGCTCCCGTTCCCCGCCGGCTCCCGCTCCATCCCGGCCGCTCTGCCGCCTGCCGGCCGCGGTCCCCGGAGCTGCAGGTTCGGGGCTGGTTTTCCACCAGGGCAGCCTCGAAAACCCCCTTTTAAAATTATTTTTTCCTTCCCTGTGTGTTTTTTCCTTCCTTGTGTATTTTTTTTCCCCTCCCCATGTTTTTTTTTCTCCAGTTGTCGGAAGCCGATGGGATGCTTCCTGCAAGCCCGTCCTTCCTTGTGAAGGAGGAACTGCACATATGCTCCCCGTGCTATTTAAATCAACAGAAAATATACCAGCACGTTTATGTCAAGCATACCATTGCAATATTCTTGTTACTATAGGAGCAAAATACATGTAAATATTTAGGTGGATTCATTCCAAGTGGAAGGGGCAGCTCTGAAAACGCACAGTGCCTTGAGCCAGGACATGCTTTAGCACACACACATGCAAGCCCCGGATAGGTGAGCTTCCCCCCAGATTTCACACAATCCATGCAAATGCCAAGCTCGGTAGTGCTCAATGCACACCGAAGTGTCGGTGGGACTCATGCCTGACTGCTTAGGCGAATAATCCTGCCAAAGCCCCATAATAAATGTTTCCAAAATCAGCCTGGAATGATTTGGGAGAAAGTTTCCCTGGTTTCATTTGTTTCTTTTCAGTCTCCAAATGACAGGTGACATGTAAAAATCAGTCCCTAAAAATCCCATGCATTACAGACAGGCAACAACCATAAAATTGTCCCTTTCCTACAGAGCTTTGCTTTTTCTGCAAGGCCTGATTTTGTGTTAATGATGGTTGGGGAGAAGTTGTAGGAGGGCTGAAGGAGTCTTTCCTTTAACATTACTGCACAAAATCCCGAGGTTTTGGAATTGCAGCTTAGCTGATAAACTATTATAAGGCAGAAAAGGACAATTTAAGTCAGGAAAACTGCAACAAAACAAAACTCCTAAATCTGTACAAGTTATAAAAGAAACCTAGATTTATGAAAAGAGGGCTGGATTTTTGTCCCAGCTCCAACAGATACCTACGCTAGAAAGTACTCTAGGTGATATCAAACATAATTTAAATGTCTCTTTTTTCCTTCTCTTTATTTTTAAATGGAAGATTAATTGGTTTAAGTAATTTAGAGCACAGGGCTTTTGGTCTGACGTGAGTGTGGCCAGTTGTCTCTGTGCTGTAGTTTATGCATTGTTCTGGAGAAAAGTAACAAATATTGGCTACCCACCAATAATTGTTTGAGAAAACTAGATATGTTCTGCAGATTTTGGCCATGTTGTTAGTCCTTGTATAAGCAAAATGGGTTGTTTTTCAAACACTGCACTCATCTGAACCAAGCCTACAGAGGGTGTTTGTACTAATCCAGCAAATTCTTCCCTCCATGACATCCGCACAAAGGCCATGGCCAAGTTTGCAGCCAGACAGTGCAAATTTTCCAACTTTGGAATGAGGGAAGTTTTGGTCAGTGGAGATATAGACCTGTATGAGTTGAGATCCTAATGTTCCCCCTAGCCAAAGTTTCCCATTAGGGAACGGAAAGGAATCCTTATAAACCGTCCAGCAGCACATACCATCAGCTCCAAAACCCTCTGCAAATCCCTCCAGCCTTCCTGATCGAGTCATGCCATGCACTTTTCCACCTATGGTTCCCCCTTTTTCATGGGAAGGGGATTCCCACATGGGTTGAATGGCCTCTGGCACCCAGAGCAATCATTGCCACCATGGCTGATGCACTGGCACGCCTGTGCATCTGCCCAGAGCCAGCTTCAGAGAGAAGCCCAACAATGGTGCACTCTATGTAACACTATGTGCTGTGGGAAATGGAGAGAAGACAAATGGACGTTATTTTACAACATAAAGAATGTTACACCCTTTGGTAATACGTAACTAATAACTTAAATCCATTAAAAACTGTGATCTCTAATCTACCACTCACAAATGGAGCCAAAGCTGTAAAAATGTAGGAATCAGTAGCAGGCTGGCTGGGGTTACAAAATCTACAAAAACTGCCAGAAGTCACAGTATTCTCCATGAAAGGCATGGCCATAACAAATATCCCACACAGCTCGCTTTCTAATCCATTCCCAGGAAGCTGCATTGTGCGAGGCTGAACGGATCTTAACATCCAGCAAGGTCAGAGGTAGTGAGGGGCAGAGAGGAGGGTGTGGAGGGCCACACGGATGTGTGGTCCCACCAGGTGTGGGCTGCCAGGGCAGGAGGGAACCCCGAGATGCCCCCAACACTCTAGACCTGGGTTTGCCCCATGCTGGGTGTCACAGGGCTCGTAGTTGACTTATCACACCGGGAAACAAAAGCTGTACCTGGAAGAAAAGGGCTCCTTTTCATTTCTGTTCCCCATGTCAGGCAAAAATTAATGACTAAATGCAGCTTTCTCTGATGTTGTCCATCATGCAAATACTGGTGGGCAGGAGTCAATATGAACTTTAAACACACCTGACACAGGTGGCTCTTGCCTTTCAATGTTAAATGGCCACTAGCCAACAATTCATGGCGCAGCATAAAGGAATCCTTGTGGCAAGCAGCTTTCCCTCTGTATATATTTGTTATTCCAGAATGAAGCTATTCATCGGGGCTGAGATGAAACTGCCCAGGTGAACAACTTCCTGAAACCCAGTGCTCCTGCAGGAGTGCAACCCAAATCAAATGCATGATGAATGTGGTGTGTAAGCCTGAATATCTGGGAGAAGGCGCAGGAATTTAAGATGGTGGAGGGCAGGATGCAGCTGGCAGAAGATGTCCAGGTGTTCAGGACTCTGCTGCTCCAGCATCCTTGTTGCTGTGTCTCTCCCAGGCGCTGGTCATGCTGAATCATTGCACTGGGGATTTTGATACAGCCAGAAGATCTTTTCCTTGTCCTCTGGGTCGCATCGTTTTGCCAACAGACCAACACTGACACAGCATGGATGGAAAAAATTATCAGTGAATGGTATTGTGTTTTTTCATTTTAGCAGTCAGCCTGTGGATTTTTCCAAGAACTCAAATAAAACTCAGGCTGCTCTCAGAAGTGTTCAAAGGCACGGCTTTTCTCCTACAAAACAGTCGCAGTGTATCTCCAGGAAAACAGACATAACCCCACATGGGTTCTACTTCATCATTCTGCAATTTCAGTACAACGCTGTGCATAAATTCTTTTGTCTTTTGGATGAAGCATATCTTATTCTAATATCGTTTAATCAAAATAAAAAATAGATTGCACTGTATCCAAAAAAGATACACAGACTAAATATTTTGGTGTGTAGTCACCAAAATAACTGCAAAGAGGATTTTGTAAGCGGTTTGGGAAGTTTTCTTTTGGCTTATGCATACAGAAATCTTTCCATACTATCAGAGTTGGGATTAATTTATCACCAAGCCCAGGAACTGTTCCCAATTGGAATTAGCCACACTAATGTCTGGAGTTGACAAGCACAGCTGCAGCTAGCTCACTCCTGTTTATTATTGCAGTTTTTCTTGTCTTTTAACAGTTTGTACACTAATGGAAGAGCAAGAGCTGAAACTCCTCATTTCTGCTCTACCATTGCAATAAGTTTCTTAAGACAGTAAAGAACCTTAAGGGCTGATTTTAAGCCCATGATGGGATCAGTAGTAGGCACAGAAAATAGCTGCATGCTTTTAAGTATTTTCTGACTGTTTTTTAAGAAAACCCCTGAAAGCTGACTACAGAAGATTGCATTTAATATCATCTTTCTGTGTTGCTTGATTTCTGTTTTAAAGACTGCTGGAAAACAGTGCTCTGTAGCAAAGGATGAGAGATACAAGTCTTTGCTGAAGGGGCAACTCAAAAACAGGAAAGAGAAACAAGGAAAAAAAATGAATTTAGCTGCTATACATAGGTTTCAAATGTGATGATGGCAGAAATAGAGTATCAAGCAAGGCCGCTGGCAGAGATGCTATATTTTGGCACCAAACATTTTCTTTTCCTTGATGCTCACGCAGGATACAAGTCATTCTGCCTCTGAAAAGAAAATGTACTGACAGCATGAAAATCTGATTTCTTCAATAAGAAATTCCTATCTATCAAACTAACAGGTTATCAACTGGTATGTATTAAAACTTCCATGTAATGTGCATGGTATAATCCAGAGCTCAGGGATTATTCTCAGGCTCTGCCATGGCTATGGGCAAGTCTCTGCACTGGAACTGTGGCCACATAAATTCCTTAGAGCTTTTATGTGGTTTTTGGGCCTGTAGCTCTTTTTTTTTATCCCATGGAAGCAGAGGAGGAGGGCAAGAAAGTAGGTCTGACATCTGTCTCACCTGCCATGGGAACTGGGTGAGAGCCAGGAGAGGCATCTGGCCCAGGATGTGGAAGCAATTCCATGTCTTGTAGGCTTCATAATAGGACAGTAATGTATTTCCATCCCCAGTTTCATTTTGAGCATCATGTGTACACTAATTCAGCTGGAGTATGTCCAGATTATCTGTTAATTTATACAAGAAAACAGCCAGAGGCAGAGTAGCTGAGGAACAGGCAGCGCTGGTGACTGCCAGATGTCGCAGATCTTGTGAGATCCTCACCTGGCTGAGAGCCTTGTCCTTCCTAGTCAGAGCAGGCACCTCTGCCAGACACAGCTGCAGGACCTGCCTGCTCCCCACTCTCCCTCATGGCCCTGTCCTCTGCAGGTTTTAGAGAGCAGAAGTGGTAGGGAGGGTTGGAGAAGAAAAAGAGAATGAATTGAAGAAGGATAGATGATGAAGGCTGAGTAATGGGGACTTCTCCTGGTACTTGCATCCTGTGGATATTCATTGTGACCCCAGAGGTATTTATCCTGTCCTGTCTGGGCTTCTGATGGAGAAAGGATCTGTTCTGGCAGTCTGGCTTTGAATTGCTGCTGCTCCCCCAGGTGGGAAAAGCCAGAATTAACTCAGGAGCAGCAGGCAGAGGTAAGGAAGGCACTTGCCCAGCAGCCAAGAACCTAGAAAACAATTCATCATCAGGTCCTCCTGAAAATTCCATCTCAGAGGCTGTGTATGCGTGTGTGTGTGTGTGTGTGTATCTGTCTGTGTCTGTGACTGTGTTTGTCTGTGTGTGTCTCTGTGTGTATCTGTGTCTGTGTGTCTCTGTGTGTGTCTGTGTGTGTGTGTCTCTGTGTGTGTCTGTGTGTCTGTGTGTAACTGTGTGTCTGTGTGTGTCTGTGTGTGTCTGTGTGTATCTGTGTGTCTGTGTGTGTGTGTCAGTCTGTGTCTCTGTGTGTGTCTGTGTGTTTAAGATGCTGACTGAGACCAGTGCTAGATTTGCTTACCATTTTCCACCATGTATAACTGTATGTTCCCTTGAATGCCCCAGGTCATCACTGTGGGGTTTCGGATACTCCACAGATACCGCTAATGATCTTAATGAGCTCTTCACCTTCAGCACCCTCCAGCTCAGCAAAGCTTGAAGGTTGTTTCTTTGTATTTACAGCTCCAGAAGAAGGAATCAGGAAGGTGTTGGTTAGACATGAAACCAGCTGGGAGGAGAGCAGGTTTTAAAATTTCTTTCAGTTGATATTTTTGCAGGAAAGCTATGAGGGAAGAGGCATAAAGTGCTCTGACTGAGCAAGGAGAAGGAAAATGACTAAATGAGACTGCTCATTAGGGACACAGAGTAGGGAATGAATTGCATTTTCAGTTTTGCACCTTTTCTCCCACCTGTCACTATTGCCCTGTGTCTCTGACAGGTCTCACAGGTGTATTCGTACATGGACACAGACACATGTGTTCCAGTCTCAGGTGACTGCAGGATTCAGGCAGCTGCTCTGTGCTCAGACAGGTGAATGTGCTGTGTCCACAGGGGCCCTGAGCTCTGGTGCTTTGGCTTTTCTTGCTTGTCAGTGCCAAAAGCAAAGATCGAGCAGAAGAGCAAATGAGCAGGGGGG
The DNA here is from genome assembly GCA_013399455.1 of Anthoscopus minutus. NCBI lineage: Eukaryota > Metazoa > Chordata > Aves > Passeriformes > Paridae > Anthoscopus > Anthoscopus minutus. The sequence goes on from VWYI01026254.1 coordinate 275,446, forward strand.
GTTCGGATCCTGCATTCCTGCCGACAAACATCACTAAGCTTTGGAGTGAACTTGAGCAGCATCCCCTGTGTTTTCTAGTAAAAAAGAAACACTTTGGGCTGCCTTTTCCTGTGTGTCAATGGGGGGTCAGCTATTGGGACAGCATCCTGTGCTGAGACAGGAGCTGGGCTATGTGAGGGATGGGGGACTTGAGTGCCTACGTGTTACACCCCTTGGGAGATGATATCATGCCATTTAGAGCAAAGCCCTGCTGCTATTTTGCTGCACAGACTGTGTAGCTCTGTCATTTCCCTTTGCCTCCACTGCTGTGCTGCTTTCCTGGAGTTATTTTCATTTTAGCTGTATGCCAAGTCTAAGGCTTCAAGGATTTTTCTGCACTGACCTTTAAATCCCTTCACTGGTCAATATGATACATCACCATTCAGTATAATATCCTTCTGTCTGGTTTGCTGGCCCCAGACTTATTATTTTATGTTTCTGAACATTAAACTGCATTTTCCATTCACTGGCCATGGCAACCAGTGGATTGAAATCCCTTGTTCCTCGTTATTTGTTCCCTCTCCAATTTGGTGCCCTCCACAAACTTTGATAGTTGTGGAGGCATTTTCATTCAAGTCATTTGCAGGTATTATAAATGAGGGAAGTCCCTTGGTGTTCTCATTTGTTGAGCCTTTACAATACAGGATTACCTTTTCAAAGGAAGATGCAGAGGTTTAGCAGCAGGACTAGTGGATATTAACTGATACCTCTTGTTACAGATCCTCTGAAAGACACTGCTGCTGGCACCGAGGCTTTCTTACCTTTGCACAGATGAAGGCTGCAAGTCAGGCTTTGCTAAAATTACTCTGGAGTGTAAGATCTGTGAAAAAGGGAGAAAGGAAAATGAAAGGGAGTGAAGCATCAGGAACAGCAGCTGAATAGGGAGTGGAAATTATTATGGGAAAACAGGAATCTGGTACCTGAAGTAATGCTCTGAGAAGCAAAGGGAACTTGAATATGGCCAAAAAAGGAAAACATTTCCCCTCTATTTATGTGGGTTTATGTGAACCTGGTATGTAAATCACCCTTGCTTTCATCTCCACTGGTCTCCTTTTAGCCTGTGGTCTCCTGGCAGGTATTTTCTCATGCTGTATTTGAAATAAAAAAGAATTGTAAACCCCAAGCTTCAAAACCAACTGGAGCTCTGAGCCCAGTGTCCTGATCCCAGCCCAGTGCTAGCACAGAGCCAGCACAGCTCAGCCTGCCAGCCTGGCCACCAGCCTACAGTGACAGCACAAACCAGCTAGAAATCCCAATTCCTTGTGGATATTTACAGCTACCTCTGAACCACAGAAGGAAACAGAAATGACTCCCATCAGCTGTGCAGGTTTTATTAAGTATGTGTTTTGGTTTGAAGCCAAAGTGCACTCGACTGTTTTATCAGTGTTTATTCCTGTCTTTCACAGCCTTTATCAGTTATCCCCATCAGACCTGTGAGCATTTTGAAGGCTGTGTAACACAAATAAGGCTTTTATCTGCAGTCAAATCTATAACCAGGCAACAAAACCCCCTCACCTCGCTTCTATTTAGAGTCTCAACTCAGGCTCTTACAGAAAAAGGGACTTAACAAAGGAATTTCAGTAATTATCCTCTTCTCTCCATCCCCCAGATGTTGATTCCTGTTACAGGTACCTGTGGGTACTTGAAAAGAGCACTCAGAGACACTGTCTCTTTAATGGAAGACTTTTAGGAAAGTGAACTTTAACTTTTAAACTTCCCTATGAAAAACATCCATGTTAAGTTGGATACCATTTGCCTCAGGATGAGCTCAGCTCTTAAAATATGATGGTTTTAGTTGGATTAAGAGCCTACATTGTTTCTGAAGAGAAAGAAGGGTGCCTCTTTAATTGCAGCCCAAATCTACCTAACAATTGCCACATGTTGAGCAAGATTTAAGAGTTATTAAATATGAAAGCCACTATTGCTCCTCCACTACGAGCAGCCTTTGTTTTTTAAACCTGGAAAGCACTAAGTAAAAGGGGGAGGAAAATGTAAAAAACAAACCAAAAAAATAACTCTGCTGAAAACCTGAAATCTGGAGGGGGATGTTTGCTTTTTGTGGAGGTTGGTGTTAGTGCAATGCATTTCTTTCTGCTGCAGCAATTCCTGCATTGAGTGAAACAAAGTGCTAATGGGTCTGGTGATCTTATTGCTAGATAAACTCAGTACAAGTTCCCAGTAGTTGTTGTTTTGTTGTCATCTGTTTTTGGAGATTATTTACAAGCACTGGGTCGATAACTTGATCAGAGCTGTCCTAAGCAAAGTTTCCTTTGACTCTGGTGTTGGGTGTAGCAGCCAGGGATGGTGATCTGCTGTTTGTCCCAGATCCAGGCAGAAGGGCTCTTGTGCAGCTCTGCAGCCTGGCACAGGCCAACAGAGACACCCAGGACCCCCCTCCCTGAAACTTCCTTAAACCTCTTCTGCTCTTTGACTCTCAGTGGAAAGAGTATCCTGGAGAAGGAAGTCACTACTGCTGCGGACGTTTGGCTTTCCTTTTGACATGGGCAGCTGAGCAGATCTGAAACACTTGAAGCCCAGCACGGTGCTGCTTGCCATCTGCACTGTGGAGAAAGCTGAGGATGGCTTGAACCCACTTATCCTCAGGGCCAAGAGTCCCTGATGCCCTGGAGCATGGCAGCATCTGGGCACAAAGAACCGAGGGTGTTCCTTGCACTAGGGCAGTGTTTGACACATTGCTGTCACATTCACTCTGTTCCTTGTGTGTCCTGGCTGATCATTTGTCTCCCCCAAGCAAGCCCTCTGGCTGGCTCAGCAGCAAAGACCTGGCAGGCAGGTTAGATTAGCCCTCTGTTGATGCCTTTGGGCAGTTTGGCTTTGCAAAGCTGAGCCCAGCCCTAAATGCTGGAATCAACCACAGGGTAGGCAGAAGCCAGCAGGCAGGGCAGACCCTGTGCCCCCTCAGCTGCTGGGAAGGAGCTCTTAGGGGAAGGATGCTCAGGTTCCTCACTGTGCCTAAGAGCTTCTGCAGGAATGTGTCTGTTTTAGGGGCCTCTCCATTCGCTTTGCATCTGTCTGTGTTGCAAGTTCCTCTTTGCTGCTTAGGATGCTGGTCCTCAGGATAGCTGGGATGGCAGAGCCCTGACACTGCTCTGGAAGGATCCCCAAAGTGGAACACTCTTCTTCCCCAATTGTGAGCAGAACAGCCAAGATCCTTCAACCAACTTCTGCCCATTGCTCAGCAAGGTGAATTTTCCACCAAATCTCCCAAAATATTTTATTTTTTTATGTTAGGGGTAACCCCCCCAATATGGAACAGACACTCTGCTGGGCTGTGGGGCCTCCCTGGGAATAACCTGCATTACTTGAGGTATCAAATTCAGTCCAAAGCAACAATCCAGCATGTCTACTCAGCTAACTGAGACCACAGGATACAGCTGCGTTGGAGGATGGAGCAGCCCTAAAACAGGTCAAGACAATAAAGGGGTGTTTTTACAAATCATCTGTTATAACTTGCAGAAGGTTAATGTTGGGTCAGAAGGAGAGTTACAGCTACTGTCTCTTAAAAAAAAGAGGGAAAAGAAAAACCTCAACCATGATTTTCAGAGGTCAATGATTAAATTTCTCTTTGGATGTTAGCCCTCTACTCCCTTTCCGCTGTGCTTGATAGTATTTCAGAGAGATCTTCAGCCCCAGCAGCAGGATTTTAAAGTTGTGGTAATACAGCTTTCGTGCAATCCATTGTTCATTTTTCTCTTTCTCCATTTAGCAGTCCTGGCAGCTGAGTAGGATGGTAGAATTTAGGGCAGGGACCACTCCATATCTTTGCAGTGTGGCAGGAGAACACTGCTAAGTCTCTCAGGCTACAGGGAAAGCAATTTTCATTTTCCCTCCTGCTCAGTAAAGTAAACCCCAGCTCTTAATTTTCAACCAAGGAATCACAATGGTTGGATTTTTTGTGTCTGTTCTCAGACACACCCCTATAGATCTGGAGCTGCTGACAGAGCTGGGAGCCCAGCTCCCTCTTTGGCAAGGTGTGAGGGAGGGGAAAGCAGTTGCCTATATACCATGTTCTTAAGCTTCCTTTTCTACAGGGCCCACAGAAGTCATTTGTTCCTACTAAGCACTTTGGACTGGCTCAGTATTGCCCCTGAGATACCTGCTGGGAAACACTCCTGCAATGCATTATCCAGCCTGTTTCCCAGCTGTCCTTGAAAACCTTTTCCACAGCCTAAAATTTCCCCAACAAATTACAATTTGTGCTGAAGAGAAAAAATTAAACCCCTTCATTCTTAAAGTAGGTGGAAGTGTTGTTTAGAGTATGACATTGTAGTCAAGATCCCAGGTTTTGCCTTTGTCCATTTTGCCACGTGTCCTTGGATTGCACTTAGTCAGACATGATCATGATCTTGAAATTTCTTTGACCAACAGGACCAGCTTTGAGAACAAAGCCAAATCTTTGTTCCTTTTCCATCCCCATGGTAGAGCTAGAAAGCTGGGAGAGATACTTTGTGACTAATCGTCACAGGAAGGGGAATAATTGGAGAATTTTGGGAATTAACTAGGTTTTCTGAACTCTCACTCTTTGGCTCCACCTTTCTCCCCAACAATAAAACAGACCTTCCATTATTGTGCTAACAATTGAATTGACATGAAATTGGCATTGTTTCTTCTTTTTCTCTTCCTCTTCATTTTGTTTTTTAACTTTTAAACTTTCCTTTATTATAAAATTCCAACTTCCAACTGACCCTTGAATAATTGGTTTTGTTGCAAGGGCTATTTGAGGTCTAAATGAGCCCAATGACATCTGTTTAATTTTAGATGCTTGGAAAACGTTCTAAAATTAATGAAATCCAAATGTACAACAAAATAATAGAACAATTTTATTTATTAAAAAGATGGTTAAAAATAATTCTAAACATTTCAAGAAAACAAAAGAGGTGGATGGGATTTGTCATTGTTTAAATTGTACTTATTATATTACATTTCAGTGAAATGCCCTCTTGACCTTCCACAGTTTGCTCGATTTCCTCATCAGTCTCCTTCCAGCTAATTTGCTTTGACATAAACAAAAAGAAAAGGACTCAAGAATCAAATGCAGTCATCCACTATTTGGGGTCTCAGTGCTGATTATAGCCAGATACAAATAAGAATGGATGGAACTTGCTAAAAGCAGGACCATGTTACTAATTCTTCATGAATATTTGGATGGTCATTGGAAATGTATGAAGTGACACAAATCTCAAATGTGTCACAAAATGCAGCTTGAGTGCTATTCCTTTCCAAAATGTAGTTTGAAATGTCAGTGAAATGCATGATTTGCGCTTTTCCTCTTTTAGCAGGTTTTAGTCCTCCTCTTTGGGTTGCAGAAATGTTAGGTGGCTTAAGCGAGCCATCACAAATCACAGGTGAGGAAAGGTGATTTATCCTTTTCATGCACTTGATTTGCTACATGTACTTTTGAGAGGTTTGCTACATGTACATTTTGAGAGGAATGCTTAGCCAGAGGAATTGCACAGACATCACAGATCATCCAGGAAAGAATATCTGTCAATGTTTTAATATCCTTAATGGAGCTCATACCAGGATTCTATTTAACTCTCATCTCTTATGCAGTGTAAAGCTCTCCAAAACAAATACATATTACAGTTTGTGGGAATATGTGTACACACATATAATATATGTATTTTTATAGGAAATTAAATGGGGTTTTACAGTATTTTTGTGAACCATGGTATTGTAAAGTATGTGACAAGTAGCAGATTGGGCAGCAGGACTGACTCTGCAGGTAAGCATGGCATCGTCAGTGATATAGGTGAAAATTCCCACACATCTCCACCTTTAAAAAGGAAATAAAACTCAATACTGTGGGAGAGTTCCCCTCAGCCTTATGTCACATCTCAGGAATATTTAAAATAGGCTGTTTAGGAAAGGCTTTTCTACATAGAAAGAGAATGTCCCCAGGGTAGAGTGTGTGTTTCTGTTTCATTTACAGCCTCACCAGGAATGACAGTGAGCATAACCCAAGTGTGGCACCTGGGAATACAGTGCTGAGTATCTGAATGCAGGGAATTTTTAAAGTTGCTTTCTCTTTCTGGGACACCAACTGGACTCCTAGGTCACTTCTGAAGCTAAATGTCAACTTTCCTTTTAGTATACAGAAGTGTGAAAAGCTAAAACTAGGATTAGGATTCTGGAAACCTCTTATTATAAATTATGGGACACAGAATGGCTCAGAGAGGAGATCAGTCTAAGTAGCTCCTTTTATTTTTACCCAGCTTTTTGTATGAGCAAAGAAAACCAGAATTATTAAACAACCTGAAGAGCCATTTGTGCTGATAACAAACTTTGCATGCAAGTAATTTACTCCATGCATGGATTTTGCTGTTCTTCTGGTCCGTGGATTAGGTTTATAGTCTTCCTGTTTAGAAAAAGCCAATGAAGTATCAATATTATACATGTCTTCTGACACATCTTAGATATTTTATATCTGAGATAGACATATCTCATAATAGGATATCTCAATTATCACATTTGAGGTCATTAATTTTGGAGAGCTTTTTCTGGTTGGTCTTTACAGTAGCTTTTTGCACTGACTTCTCTTGACTCCTTTGCCAGTCAAAGGCATTAATGTGAGAGGTCTGCTTTTGACTCTGGCAATTTACCACTGTTGTTGAAGGCCACCTTTTTTTGAGGTAAAGGTTACCCTTAGATGGTACCTAGCTCCTGTCACTTGAAAGGCAAAAGCAGTCTAACCTGTTTCCAAATTCTATGAATTCTGTTAGTTAGTTTGGTACTTTCTCGAACAGTTATGGATGTTTGAAAAGAAGACCCCACCTTGCATAGAAACTGCTGGCAATTTTTCATGAAATTCCAAGATTTCTGAAGGGTTGAGCAGAATCCACCCTGGTGCCTGTGAAATATCTCAAGTTGTTGAGAATCACTGATTTACTGCTAACAGTAAATTAGGCTAAAGCTGAAAAATATCTAAAAGATTGGTAGAATCAGAGCAACGTGCATCATTCTGGAAGCTGGATGTATTTGCTATACTTATATCTGATAACAACAGAAAACTGTTTAAGTGCAGTTTATTGGACATTTCTCTGTAGTACAGGTGCTGAGTTCCAGATAACTGCATTATGAGGCTCAGTGCTTAACCTTATCATTCAGTCATTTTTAGCTCAGTTGACAGAAGGATCACTGGTGTAGCTGTAATTGGAGTTTACAATGTTTGCAAGTATTAGGTGCCTTGTAGCTTAATGCCATAACTATAGGGACAATAAATTACATGGTCATTAGAGGGCTTTAGCTATTCATATAGTATTAAGCATAAGAAGGACAATACATTTCTCTAATAACACATAAAATGCATATTCCAATTAAAACCATAATAGGATAGACTTGGCATTACATTACAGCCTTTCACAAATTTCACTGCTTAGAAATTATTACCGTTAAAATCATGGTTTCAAAGACTTGCACACAGGGATAATAAATTCTCCCAAGCAGTTTTAGAGAGAAGCATTGAGCCTTCATGGAGAAAGACTGTGCCTTAAAACCAGGAAAATTCAGCCACTGAGCAAAGGTGCATTTCACTGAGGCAGTGGATTTCTTGCTTTCCTTTTGGTTCTCCACCTTTGGCTGGCTCCCCAAACCAAGTGTTGCTTAATTAAAAGCAATTGAGCAAACAAAAAGTAGTCAGAAATGATATTTAGAGGCTTTTATCTTCCTCTAGAAGGAGTTCTGCCCCTGTATGTTACTGTGTATTTTGGTGTATTTTTGGGACACCTATTTGAGGGAAGTTGGAACCATCCCATTTTTAAACCCCAATCTGTTTTCTGTCCTTGATTTGTACAGACTTTCTTTTACCAAAAGGCAGCCCAAACAAGGGTAATGAAAGAATGACTTTGCCTAAAGAACAACTTAATGCAATACATTCTCCAGTGGTCCAGAATACAGTTCTTAGCACTCTTTCCCTCAACACTGATGTCCCCAAGGACAGCACACAACTGCTCTGTGTATACATTCAGACATCAGAGCTTGGTATACTCATTATCCCAAGGGTATGTTTCATTTATATTTGAAGGTGTTGAGTCCTATGAAACTCAAGCCTGCTTCTCACTGCAAAGAAACAAGTATGGGCTTATATGACCTTCCAGAGAAGGCTGCTGGTCAGAATGGGACCCCCTTTCTTTATCTGAGATTAGGCCTCCTTGTTTGTTCAGCAGTCACTTCATCCTTGTAAAGCTGCAAATGTTACTGAGCTGTTTGGAAGACAAACTGAACTGTGCTTCCTTGGACAGTTCTTCACCCCTCTCTCTCTGCCCATCCTGCAATAACATCTCTAAGTCTCAGTCATTAAAATGGTTATAAACAGGCCTTGGGAGATTATGGGTTTGCATCACAATTACACAAAGATTATTTGAAGTGTAGTTAACATGGACTAGGACTTATCTCCCAAAGCTGTTTCACAACAACTACTAAAGACCTCATTCCAGATTGCTAGGAGATTAGAAAGGAAAGTTAATGGGTCCATAGTGGGGGAAATGAAACACTTTTTAAAAAACAAGAACTTTTCTCAAAACAGATGCAAGAATGGTTAAGAGATAAACTGACTATTTTTCCACAGGAATCTTCAGCACCAGACAGAAAACAACAACAAATAAGCAAGACTGAAGCTACTTCCAACATGAAGAGTACCAGACCCTGTATTGGATTGGCAAAGCGCTCCTTTCCCTAGAGTTATAGCAGATGACAAGTATAGATGCTGAAAAGGATAAAATTGTGGCAGCAAGAGAGTTTCTCTACTTTTCTAGGGCCACAGCATTCCCATCCTATTTCTCCAGGGTGAATTCTATTTCTCAAACCATTTGATGGGTTTGTTATACCTTTCCCCTGACCACAACCTCCTGTGGGAACCTTCTACAGCAAAACCAGTCCTGGGATTCCACCTCAGTGTCTGGTTTGTTTAGCCTGCACTGTGCAGCACACTGCTCGTAAGATCTTGTGTATAAGGAGGAAGAGGGATTTGCTCTCTCTTAATCCCTGAACTCAAGGTATTCATATCCCAGCAGTGCTGGCTTTGAGGACCAACTTGCTGGTGTATCTCCTTCATTTGAGAATGAGGACACATGGGGCAATTGTGCCTCAAAACTTGGCAAGCACCAGCCTGTGTTGTAAAAAATCCTGCTTGAACTGATGAGGACTGGGATCACAGAATCACAGAATCCCCTGAATTAGGAGGGACCCACAAGGATCATCGTGTCCAGCTCCTGGCCTCGCACAGGACAACCTTCAAAATCCCACCACATGCCTTGAGACTGTCATCCAAACACTCCTTGAGCTCTGGCAGGTTTGGGGCTGCGACCACTGCCTGAGAAGCCTGTTCAGTGCCCAAGCACCCTCTGGGGGAAGAATCCAACCTAAACCTCTCCTGGTACCCCTTCATGAACAATGTAGGCGGGACAAGAGCAATCAGTTGTGAGTTACATCCCTCTGACACTGACTCCACCTTGTACTTTGTGAGTTGAAGTACAATCTGCCTTCTCTTCTATCCAAACCTTTCTGGCATACATCAAAAATAAACAAAGAACAGTCTCCAGTGCATAGGCCAAAGATCTTATATTTGTTGTAGGAAGCATACACAAGCATTTTCCAGCGGAGACAGTATGATGTCTTCGTGCATGCCCAGAAATTATCCATTCTGTCATAACAGTGTAGTCTCTCCACTCTTCTTCATAAGCCCTTCATCCCTCTCTGCTAATGGTTTACAATATACAACAATTTAACTGTATTTATTGATGTAAATCATGTCACCTTCTCTGTGAATTATATAAAATAATTCATACTGAAGAACTAATGGAAAGGTTTTTAAGGCTGCAATTCATCTTCTCCTTTCCATTACCCTGGATTAAAAGCCAGATATAAATTTGGCTCTTTACTTCATAAAGGAAAAAGTGTAGTTATTTAATACCTGAAATTAGTTGTTTCTCTATGTTCATAAATTGGACTGTACAACTCTGAGAAAGGTGTGTTAGTCCAAACTCCCTCCACTGACATCAGTGGAACTATAGACAGCAGACAGCATAATTTATATTGTTTCTGAAGTCCCAGATTGTCAATAATACTAAAATAACTACAGATAAACACAGATTCTTTCCAATTTTTAAACTTCTTACCTGCTAAATGTTCATATCAAGTCTAATCTATTGGTGCCTGTACACTTGAAAATCACTTTTGGATGGTTTGATAGGAACTGCCCTTTGTCCCATCCATCTCTGGGGTGTAGAAGCTGTACTACCTTGGGAGTGGGGAGTTCTGTCCTACATCCACTCTCTGATGCACAGCCTTTGGATTGGTAGCATGGATTGGCAACCACTTCCCTCATGTGGCCACCATGGCTATAACCAGGAATGACCCTGCAGATTCCCCAGGCTAGGGAAAAATAATTTTGAAATTTTTACGTTACTGCAGTTATTTATTTGGAAAGCTTCCAGACTTCTTTTAAAGGGGTCATATTTTACTCAACTGGTATTATCCCATCTCAAGGTTGCAAAGAATAGCCTACAGGGTGTCTGATTTGAACATAACATCTGATATTGAAATACAGTCACTTCAACAAGAATTGGGGATTAGAATGAGGTCCAATTTAGGCATATGAAATAAAACTTTCATACATTTTTTTCTCAACCTCACCACCAAAAGTGAGATTCAGATATCCATTTAGGGGGCCACATCTGAGAAACTGGCACTATAACATATACACGCTTATTAAGTATGCAATTATGGTCACCTAATTGTGGTATTGCACACAGGGGCAATTGCTTGGATTTCCTGTGGGGAAAAATGAGCATGAGTTTGCAGTGGAACAGGAGAACATTCAAATGGTATGCAGCTGTACTTGTATGCACAAAATGCATGGAAAATACTTGATGTGGGCATCTGTGTTAAACTAGAAAAGGAGAGCCCCAGAAACTCAGGTATTAAGAGTTAACATTATAATAAGCATGACTTTTGAAATCCCTCCTTGTACTGTCACTTTAAATGTTTTATTGATTAAGGCCTAGATTACTTAACCTAAAGCCCTATATTTACATTTAGCCAAGGTAAGTTATGAGTCACAAGTAATCCTTTTGATCCAGAGGTTGCCATGGGTCACCAGAGAAATGAGTGGAGTTATAATATCCTAGCAAACTAGCTGTGTGTACGGAAGAATAAATTAAATAAACTCTCCTTCAGAAGGTCTCAGTGATTCCATCCTCTGTTTCTGTTTAACCAGAAAATGTTGTGTTTGTTTTCTCTTCTTCCCCAATCTAAAACCAAAATACATTTGTGATGACAGATGCAAATACAGTCACTGCTATTTGTAACCAGTTGAATTGTCTTTCCACCAAGAGTGTCAGCACTTCAGTCCCAAACCTTCAGCTGAGAACTGCTCTTTAAAAACACACGTGAATAAATTTGACTCAGGTAACTTGTCTGCGCTGAACTGCACCTCAAAGCGGCATTACCCAGGTGTGTTTGCATCTGTTTACTACTGGGTCTGCTGTTTATTACTACAGCTAAACTAAGCTGAACTTCATAATCTTCAGTACCTGCAAAAGATGTGAAATACAAGAATGGGTCCAAGTATTTCCCTCTGTGTGCAACCCAGTTCTAGCCACAATGCAGCAAGTTACTTCAGTTCTCAGGCAGGCCAAGCCTGCAGACCCTAATGAGAATAGGAAATATTTTTGATCTTGCTTTTTATAGTTTTGGGCCATGTTTAACAAGGTGGTGAGTACCCACATCACCCCTTCAAGTCCTGCAGGCCTGGCTTTGCATCAGAATCTGCTTACACAGGCACTGCTGCCTGGGAGCCTCTGTGAGTGCGCTGTGAGAGGTGACTGAACAGCCACCCCTGCACACACAGCTGGACCCTGAACAACAGTGTCTGAGGACTGAGATCTCTGCATACTCTGGGGGAGGACACAGAGTTACTCTGGAACCCGCAGAAGATTGGAGCAGTGTGGAAAATAGATATTGTGTTGCTGCTACCACTCCAAAACGTCTCAGGAGCAAGGTGCTCGGGTTGGCACAGTGACTGTATCCAAAACACACACGCCATGGATAGGTCTGCAGAGAAAGACAGGAAGGGTCTCCTGTATAGTATTCCAGGGAAGTTTATTCCAAATTCCCACCGAAGGGATCCAGTGACAAAAGACCAGGACTTCCTGCAGTGTCTCAGGTTAAGTATGGGGTCATGAGCCAATAGTCTGGGGACACAGGGGTAGCACAGGGGCAAAGCAAAGAATATAGAAAACCATATAGTTTATATTCTATATACTATAGCAACTGAGGTGGATTTACCTAGTGTTGCAGAGCACCTAGTGTTGGAGAAGCAGCCAGACTTTCTTGCCGCCTGTGGCAGATTCTTTCAGGGCATCTGCCCAGAAATTTCCTTAATAGGCTCAAGGGCTTCCTCAGAAGCTGTGCCTGCAAATTCTCCCTCTGGAGACACAGGAAATTTTGCCTAACACTGGCCTGCTGACAGACCTTGAGCTTTAGAGCAGACATAGCCCAAGCCATAGGTCTGAATTCACTTTGAACTGAAATTGGTATCATAAAGTAGCAGAGCCTTTTGCTTTGTTTGCTTTCTTTGGTGTGGTTTCTTTTTAAAATGTATGCATATTTCCAAGAAGCATCTTGAAAATTTATTTTTATCATGGAAATGGAATATTTCTTGGCTTTTTGTGAGTCTGTTGGTGTACACTTATATCCTAGATGAAGTTAGTGTCAGCAGTTGCATACCAAAACCTACAGAGATTGGAACAGATGTGACTTCCCATCCCAAGCAGGTAGACCTTGTCCATATGAAGCTGGATGACCAGAGGCTCACAGGAGTGTCCACTGACTTTTTCTGACATAAGCCTATCAAGGTTTACTGGGCTTGCTCAAAATATGGGAGACCTCATAGTCGTCACAAAACAGATGATGGGTCCCAGATGCTCAGCACTCATGGATCACTAAAGAAAGCAAATAGAGGGAACAACTTTTAAGGACTTAAACAAAAAATGTCTGGTCTGTTTTAGGTTCCTAACTTGCCAAGTGGGTGAGTGTCTGTTCATAGCCAAAGAAGTGTGGCAGCCCTGGGGCTGTAAAATCCTTGCATTAAAAACTTGCCATGAGCTGGGACTATAGATCCCATGGAAATGTGGCAGCTGGCTATGGATTACTTCAGACTCTGAGTCTTCTATTAACAAATGCTCCAACTTTATAGTGGAAAAAACAGATTAATGAAAGAATCTTCATCCCAATAACACTGGGAAGAGTGATAGTTTCAGGGCTTTTAAGTACATAACTCTCAAAACTCCCATTTTTTTATTAAGTTGCTCTTCCATCCACACCAATATGTGGTTAATTGCACTTAATCTATAAGCATAATTCAGTGAAAGACTTGACCTCAAGAGATTTCCTGTTTTACAAGTGACCTGTTTTTGAAACAAGAGGATAAACAAAGGAGTACTTTACTACCCTGGTTCAGCAAATAGTTCCATATTGATAGACTCCAGTACTGAGCAACAGAAGATCCATTTACTTCTTCTTTGCATGTACCATCAGCATTTTCTTGTTCATCCACAGGAATTTATATATTTATGTTAACCAAAAGCTGAGTTAGTCTGCAAAAATGCCCTCTGCTTTTGCATGATCTTTTCTTTTTTTCCATATTTGATGCTCAGTTATTAATCTTTAAGTCTCAAAACCTTCTGCTTACCTTCAGTGATGACTCCATCCCAAAGCTGAATTCCTGTATTGCAATGTTAAGTTTTACAGGTTAATAGTTTATCATTTGCTTGAATACACAGGAACTCATTGGCAATTTATCATTCTGCCTTAGTTCTTTTTGTTGAATAGGCAGGTCCTGGTAAAGCTGACCTTTGCACAGGTTTAATGTTTCCCCTTCACACCTTCAAGGCTAAGGAGTTTGACTGACATCAATAATTAATTTTTGAACAAATACAGCACACCTTTTCCTATGGTTCCCCTACAAGGTATGAGTCTTTATGGATTGCAAAGGCATGTCATGAACAGGGGAGTCCAAAGGACACTGGTGTGGATCAAAGTCTAAGATTCATCCTGTCTCAGTGCAGTTGTTAGTGCTGTGTCTCACCTCTGCTGTGCTGTCATGTCCTTCTAGGTACCATAGACCAGAAAAAAAAGTAGGTGTGTGCACTGCAAAGTTCAGTGCTTTCAGGACAGGCTAGACTAGCTGCACTGAACTACTCAAATATCTGCTTTGAGCACATTAATAACCACAATAATTCATTATGGGAGCAGGGTCACTTCAATCAACTATCAGAGAAATTCAAAAGAAAAAAAAAGAACCTCTGATTCTGCCCAAGCAGAAAGTTCTCAGGGGCAAAAGAGGCCAAATTATGGAAAAACCCAGCAGTGGTCTTGTCCATGCCTTTGCTATTCTGCCCTGAACGGGAGGTCTTGGTTTGCAGGGCCATGTGAGGACTGGAACATTGCCGCAGGTGTTCTCTCTTTCATTTCCAGGTGATGTAGGTGAGATGCGAGCCAGACAAATGAAAGAGAAACTGTCCTCTTTGACAGTCTGATGAGAACTAAAGCCCCTCAGAAGGTGATGGAGAAAAGGGGAGACGATTTATCAGAACAGAATATTTTTCTCTCCTGTTATAGCTGACCATTGCTCATCTCTGATTTCTTCATCTGAACTGGTCACTAGTATTGGCACAAAAAGCTTAACCGGCAGAAAAGGTTACTGTGAGAATAAATTATACAAACTTGTAAAAAACCTTTGCTAAGTCTGCCTTGCCAACTTTGCTGTGTACATCAGCATGTGTTGGCAACTAAGAAAAACAGCAGTTAAAAACCAGCAAGTCATTAATGTTCACAGGTAATCTGTCTCACATTTTGCTTGCTGGTATCTGTTATTATAATTCCTGTTCTTTTCAAGGACACCCATACTAAACAGCCAGGATACTCTTAGCCATTACTATTTACTATCCCTCTATTTCTTGATATTAAGCATCTTTAAAATACCTGATGTAAAATTTGGGTAAACAACCACCTCCATGCCTTCAGCTTTCAGAATCCTGAGTCCTAAGCCGTGCTGGCCATGACGCGACCTTGCAAGAGACTGATCTGGGGAGAAGGGAGGAATCTGGACAACAGGTGCTCTGTCAGAATCCCTCGCCTTTGAGGGCAGCATAACTTACAGTGCAATTTGTATTGCAACATAAATCAGGGCTGCCTCAAGCTTCATGTAATTCCTCTGATGCAGAGTCTGCAGTTCATGTGATACGGTGGGGGCTGAGGGCTGGTGGTGCAACAGATGCTGGTGAAAAAATGAGGTGACAAGTGACAAGGCCTCCATGGCACCAGCCTCCAAAAAGAAGTGATGGACAAAGGCAGCTTTCTGATAGAGGCAACTCCTCAACAGCAGATAGTCTATTGAGATTTGGGGAAGGTATTTTTGTTACAGAAGGAGGTACACAGATGCTTTGGAACAGCCCATTCAGACTTCTACCTGCATCTTGAGAAAATGGTTAAAATATGAATCAAAATGGAGGAAAAATGAGATGAGTGAGGTCTGTCCTGTGCACAAGGTGGAGAATTTACTTTGCTTTTGAACATATGGCAATGTAGCCAAAGGGAGCACTGGTGTGTTTAGATTTGCAGGAGTGTTTCCAAATATGCAGCATGCAAGATTACAGGTTCTTCTGGGAGATGCTTAGTAAATCCTCTTGCAGGTGGCTATTTATTTCAGTCTCCATGGGCAGGAAGCAAGAGAAGATTTGTAGGTGGAGAAAGCCTGGGCTAGAGAGTGTCTGGGAGGAACTACAGCCAGGCCTGGTGAGGAGATCTGTGCATAATGTTGTTACGAGATTCCATGTACATAAATCTGGATTGTAGCAAAGAGATCTATATGACTGTGCAGTGTCTGTGGCTGTTTAGCAGTGGTAGAGGGACATCTGCTTCTAAACACTGCTTTATATTTCCCTCTTGTCAATGAATCTGTGTGAGTTTTTAGATGCCCAGCTCCTGAGGAATTCCCATCACCTTCATTCCAAGGATGAACTGGAGCAGGGTCTCCCCCTGTATGTAACTCTGCAGGGCCCCCAAGTCCTGTTGCCCAGCAGAGCCAGCATGAAGCCAGAAAACACTGGCCACTTATAATGCCTCAGGCCCTGGTGTAAGGAATAGAACTATCTCCATTCTCTTGAGTATGACAATGCAGCTGTGCCACAAGCCCATGCAGATAAGGGGGCAGAAAATCCCCCTGAATCTTGCTGTCATGGTGTTTTGACCTCATTCTAGGGTAACTCTTGTATATACTGTAATGTCCAGACACCAAAAGAGCAGAAAAGATTGGTATTTCATGGCTGATGTAGGACAAAGTCAAACATATGGACACAGGATGGAGGTGGGACATGGTTCTCATCTAGTCATACTCGAAAGTAATGTTCTTGTCACAAAACTGAAAAAATGGAAGTCACCTGGCACTAGAACAGATGTCACTGTTCTTCATCCAAACCCCACTTCTAATCCTTTTTTTTAATGTGTTTGAGACAGACTGTAACAAAAAAAAAGAAAACAAGGGAGAAGAAAGTCCAGGGGAATTGTAGATCTTTACTGCGCAAAGTAAAGATCATAGTAAAGATACCACAAAGAGGCAGCACAGTGGAAAGCACTGCTGAGTTTTGAGGAGCTGGCAGGCTTGAAACTTTGTAGGCAGGGTTGCAGGCAGCTTCTCTTTTTACTGGAGCTTGGAAAATACATTAGGCCTGGAAATTGCCAGATCTACTCCAAAGGGAAGAGAGAAGGGTCATGTAAAGTTTGGAGAAAATTCAAACTGCTTTCTTTCTTTTTTTCTTTTTAATTTACAAATTGTGAGAAATTGACCTGAGCTTCCAATTGTAAAATTTTCTCAAACATTTATATTGGGTGGGGTGGATCCAGCCAGGAGATACAGTGATGAAGTGTTGGGCCTGAGCAGTTTCCACTGGCAGAGATCTTTTGGGATCTAGGCTGGATTTTAAACTCCCAGCAGGAGCAAAGCTGGCCACTGGTTCTGTTCTCTGCTGCATCGGCATAATCCATATGTGCAACAGTACCCCAGCTTTTTACAGCTGGCTTATATTCAAAAGTTGGTTATGATTGTGCACCAGAAAGATGCAGAGGGAAACCTGCAGGATGCCTAAGGCTGAGGGTTGTGCAGAATGTGTATCCAAAGGATGAGGGCAGGGTAAGAGCACAGACTAGGTTGATAATGAGTTCTGAAAGCTGGGATTTGTTGGCCGCTGATTAACAAAATGGAAAACTGAGGCAGAGTGCAATTAGGAGGATTACTGTAGCTCACAACTCCTCCCTAGCTCCTGAGAGAGTGGTTTGTTTAACTGACCTTTTGTTGGGCTGGGCTGGAAAGATATAAATTAGCTTAATGCATGAATATTTTCATTTAATAAAACTGCCACCAAATTTGTTTGGAGTTGCCAGGCTTCTTGGGAGAAAAAGAAAGAGATCTATTATGTTCTACAAAAACAATGACATTTTACCCTCTGTATTTACTCTTCCAATAGAAAATCTGCAGTCAACCATGGTCCCTATCACAGCGGCTCTCCTGACCTACATTCCACATGCCCTTACCCAAATCCACTCAGAAAAGCACTTGACTTCGTCCACCAGTCAGGGCTTCACCTTCCCTGCAGTGAAACAAATTACCCCAAAGTCTTACTGACAGATAAATCCTCTTACCCTGAAGAAATTAAAGATAGATGGAGAAAAATAGAATACCATTCAAAGACATGGTGTGAGACCCAGAAGCTGCTGGAGCCACATTTTGGGCCATCCCTGAGAGCATTGGGAGCAGACAGGTAAGGCAGCATTGCTTGGTGCTCAGCAGCTGTTGAAGCCTGGGCACGTTTTTGTTATGCCTGCTGCTTCCAAGCCGACCATTATATGAGGGCAGGGCCTGGCCAAAAACACTGAAAGCTCAACAATATCTCATAAATGTTAATTTGGAAATGCCAATGGCATCTGTTGTGCAATGCTGCTTGGATGAAACATGCTGAGCTGTCCTCTCCAGCAATGGCATGGGGAGGGACATGGGGCATTGTGAAGCAATCCCTCCTCTCTCTTTGCCTCAGCTTCTTTGGGCCAAGGCATATACAGAGGTTTTGGGGCAGGCACTGTCCAGAGATTAGCCCATCACTTTTTAAATATCCCCAGTTGAACCCTTCATGGTGTTCCAGAGACAGAGGTGCTGGTACAGGCAGGTGTGTCTCCCCTGTACATTTCACAGGGTCTGAGTTAGGCAGCACAACTTGAGGAGAAAGTACAAAAAACAAAGGGGGAATTTTATACCCAAACAGGAAAAGGGAATCCTGGGCCAGTCATAGAATGGTTTGGATGGAAGGGACCCTAAAATTCTTCCTGTTATAGCCCCTGAGCGTAATCATCCTGACAGGAGCGAGGCATCCCCATCCTCTCTGGGCAGCCTGTGAAAGGGCCTCTCCACCTTCACAGGAATTTCTTCCTAAAATCCAATCTAACCCCACCTTCTGTCAGTTTGAAGCCATTCCCCCTTTGGGTGGCTGACAGGGCTGTGGTGCTCTGTATGGAGGGCAGATTCAGACACAGGCACTGAGATGGGCATCAGTTGTCACAGGGGCACAGAAGAAATGTTGAGAAAGGGAATAATTGAAAAGTCACTAAAATATCCTCTTTCCTTTGAAAACCTCCCCATGTGGCTTGCCTGAGTACCGAGCAACTTAATTGTGGGGCACATTTAAGTAATATTAAACTCTGCCTTTTTTCCCCATGTTCAAAGGAAAAGGGTCTGTATCGGTGTGATTCATTTTTTAAAGCCTTTTAAAAGTTCTCTTTGGCAACACCTCTTTGAAGGCTAATCCAGTCTGCAATATATGTCTTCCAAGTTAATCCCAATTTTTGCAGGACAATCAGTAATGTTACATAAAAACCTTCCAAAGAACAACAGGAGTGCAAAGCACAAAATAGTGAAATCTCCTGATTAGGGGGACAATTCTGCTATTTACAACAGCATAAACCCCCAGTTACTTTAGCAGCATGTTGACCATGCAGGACTAACCCTCCTGGAAACCAATTTACTTCTTAGTTTTGCTGGGTTTGTACTGTATTTTCCTCTCAAAGTGAGATTTAGGTTTAAAATGTTAATTTTTAACCAAGCAGCAGTTTTAGTTTAGAAGCTTCCAGGAACTGGTTCTGGTTTGTGTTCATTGAAGAGCTTTATAGCTTTCTCAGGATCTCTAGACCCTTCTAGCATTTTCTAAGTACCTTCCTTCTCAATCTGTGCTGTATTATGTGTGATTCCTGAAGAATGAAGTTAGGGACTCCTTCTGATAAAAAAGAAAGAACTGGGTTAAAAAAAAAACCAAACAAATGGAAAGACCCTTAAATTGAAAGGAATATGCATAAGTGGAAATGGAATTCTGGTTCACTCTACTAATCTTTAAATATCACAAATAAAAACCTCTTTAGAGTTGGCAGACAAAGTCCTCTGGCTTCAAGTCAAAGAAGGAAAAATCAAACCTGGAAATAAGAGGTGAACTTTTAAACGCAGTGTAAGTTGTTAATAAAATAGTTTCCCAAAGGACATGATAGAGCCTTCATCACTTGAACTCTGTTGTATTATCCATCAGGATTTTCATTGCAAGACCCTTTTCTCCAGCTAATCCTCCAAAACTCCACTTCTCTGTCCCATAAGGTTAAACCTGAGCACCTTCCTCATCTCCTGAGCTCCAATCATCCTAACATGATGACTAACATAATTACACACCACAGAGATGGTTTTCTAAGTCTGTGTTGGTTTTGACATTGTTTCTACAGGGGCTTTTGTGCCCTGAAGCTTCTCCACTGTTTTCCAAGAGTATTTGGTCTAATGAATAAGTTACTCTTCTCTCAGACTCTGCCACTCCAAATTTATATTTGGAAAAATCCATAAAGGAGTTTTGTCACGTGCTGCAGACCCTGGTGCAGGAACAACTGACTTGAGTGAGAGAAGGGAAGCCCCTGTTATTCGCGTGATCTCCAGAACCTTCCAAACAGGCAACTCTTCCCCCTGTGTTAGTACTCATCTCCAGAATGAGCTGGGAAAGGCTTTATGTCATGGTTTGCCCAACCACTCCCAAGCACTGAGCTATGTTCCTGCCTCTTTGTCATCAGAAAAACTCCTGGGTAAAAGCAGTGTCCAGTCTGAGCTGTTTTGGGTTTGGTTGTTGGGCTTTATGTTCCTAGATGGTGGATGCAGAGTTATGTTACACTCCAGAGCAGCTTTTCTGAGCCATAACTGCTTTCCAGGACTTTCATTAGTGGCACAGGTGTTCTGCATTATAACTCATTTTCACTCCTAGGGCTGTAAGGGGATAGGGCAGTCCTACTTATTATTGTCTTTTTTTTTTGGAAATGATCTGCATTGGTGTTCACAGTTTGCTGATGGCTCATTTATACCGTGAATGGTATTGATATGTGTGGTAATGTGATCCAGCAGATTTACTGCACAATTGGCAACATTAAAGAACCCTGGGACACCAGACAAAACCCAGAATAGATTAGGTAGATTGCTATTGCAGATCCAATATAAATCTACGGTGTCCTTCTTGGGGTTCTTTTGGATGCTGCTAAATGTGTTTGGCTATGGAACATAAATCTGTTTCCATCTGCATTTATCTACCTTGCAGAGTGTACATGATGTTGGTGTGTCATCTGTGCATGCACGTGTGCCCATGTGTTCCTATATATGAGTTTAAAGACATGTATATTATGAATCTACCACATATTTTTCAGTTCAAGAACCTCTCACATGTCATTCCATCCGTTTCCTTTTTCTGATGGAAAAGACATGTTTAGTGATAAGTTATTTTTCCCTTATTCTCTTTCCTAAAGGTGTGCTGTTGGTGTGCAAAAGAAAACATAACTAAAATGTTTACACAAGACACGAAGGTAGCATAGACTTTGCAAATATAAAATAGTGATGTGTGGAGCTGATAAAAGCTTAGGCAAGATTTTTCCACAAAAAGATTTGATGAGAACAGAATTTTTGTTAAGAGCAATTTACTAATTGTAAATTAGTAGGCAGGAACTAATACATAAAATTTGCACTTTTCAGGAGATATATTTCAGTGCCCGGGTTTTCCTTTTTTCAGTGAAAAGATTACATTTTTAGCAGAAGAAAAGCACTGTCCACGAGTTTCTTTTAGTTGGAATAACAATTTCCACAGAAAAACCCCATAGTTTTATCTTATTTTATTTTAATGAGGTCTAGATGTGTGGTTTTCTGGCTTCAGACAGAAATTTCAGAACTGGCTTAAATGAATATCTGTCTAGATGAGCAAACCTAAGTTACATTTAGGTCATATGTTAAACATTCATGTCCCAAATCTTTGCCTTGTGGCCTATATGATTTCATATTGTTTCACCAGCATAATCTGGCCCCTTTGTCAGACTGACAAACAGCTCATTAGTTCCATGCTGCCATCTTCAGAGGGGGCTGATCCCCTTTTTCTGGTCAAAACAGTGCTCACCTCACTTGTGATAAGCAGAAGGCTCAGACACTGGTCATAGAAGCACTAAACTTGTGCAGCTATAGTGGGGAAGGACACAGCCCCACTCCAAAGATTTCACAGTAACATGACACAGTTATATTATTTTAGCTGAGAAAACCCATATTTGCATCCTGGAAGTCATTTTACCAAGTCCATACCTCAAGATGACTCATGCAAACCCAGCAGTTGTTGGATGTTTTGGGCAGCTAGGGGCTGTTACAGATCTGAAGAGACTAAATTCATGTAAGTTGGACAAATTAAAGTTAATAAAAAGGATTACAATGTCCATATTCCCTGTAATAAATATCTGTGCCATTGTCACTCCCTCCTCTAAGCTTTACCTCCCATGGAAGCTTTCCCAAAATCAAACATCTACGGTTATGACTTTCCTTTTCCCTGACTGCAGAAGACCTGGCCCTGAGCAAAAAGCAGTGGAAGAATTTTGGCAAACATAATTCCTCTGTCTTTACCAGAGTTATGTTTCCAACACAGCTCCTCGATAAAAGGGAAAGCAACTTATT
Organism: Anthoscopus minutus; assembly: GCA_013399455.1. Lineage (NCBI taxonomy): Eukaryota > Metazoa > Chordata > Aves > Passeriformes > Paridae > Anthoscopus > Anthoscopus minutus. The sequence goes on from VWYI01026254.1 coordinate 297,551, forward strand.
CTTTTCTTTTAAACTGAAAACTGAGATTCTACTTCACATTTCTGTGTCTCCTTTGCCTAGGAAAAAAGATAGAAAGACCAGTGGTTTTGCAGATGTACAAAATTCACCCCAAGCTGTTCTGTAAATAAACAACATCAAAACGAGATAGCTTTGCTGAAATAAAACCCTGCAGTAATAAAACAAATGACTAACACTTTCTATTGGTCTGCATAACACAGAACACAAAACATACATGTAAGCAAGTCAAGACAGATGAGTCATCTTGACTTAATAAATGTACAAATATTTGCTAAATATTTTAAAAGTCACATGCCAAGAGCCTTCATCACTTGTTTTGTTAGACTCCTGCTTTGCCAAGTCAAAACAATCAGAAATCATAAAAAATAATCCACACAATCTGTCTGAAAACAGTTTTCTTGCATTATTTTTCTTGCTTTACAGCAATGAGTCCCTAATTCTGCCATCAAAATTTTGCAATAGAGAGCACGACTTCCTCTTCATAAGGTAAGCAAATGTTTTGCATTTATCAAGTTCCCAGAGTCTAAATGGAGAGAAAGTCAGCAGACCTCACATGTTTATGTTTCTTTACTGGAAATCAGCCATGGGAAGTTGCAGTTAAAAGGCTGCTGTGTCTTGGGGTTCAAGGGACACAATAGGCTCCAATGACTTTAACAATGCTGAACATCTGAAGCTCTGTTTGCCTTAAATATGAATTATAAGTGCTCAGAAGCTCTGGAAACCAGAAAACTACATTTATTAATGAAGTCCATTGCTGGTTCAGATTGGTTCACAATCTTGTTCTCCTATTAAAAAAATAATAATTGCCCTCACCTCTGCACCAGCCTAGATGTTCAACATCTCTGTTTCTCTGGACATATTTTCCCTCTTCTCTTGGAAATTTTGCCTGCGTTCAACTTGGTGATTTTTTTTTTTAAATTTAGGCAGGGATTTCCAGATGTTTAGTATTGCATCTGGGTTATTGTGCCAGTTAGGCTGCTGACCACCCTGAAACCAGCTCTGTCCATTGTCTGTGAGTAGATCAAAGCAATCTCGAATGTGCTTTGGGGATGGTCAGACCTTTGGCTCAGGAGCTGCAGGCACAGCCTGCGCCAGTGATAAACATGATGTGTTCAAGACACTGTGGGCTTACTGTGCCAATGCATGCACACTAGGATTGAGGCTTCCCAGAAATGTCAGGTGCGTTAAACATGCTAAAAAGTGAAAACCTCAGTTGGTTTCTGGAAAGAAATATTGCAAAGTAACCCAGCAGTGCATGGGAAGTCCACACAGGTGACAAGAAAAGCTTGTCATTTCGAACAAAAGCAGGGGATAGAGCTGGACAGGGGCAAGAACAGGAGGTTCCGTGCCAATTTCCCTCCAAGTTACCTGCGCAGGTTGAACCTGTTACTCACTAAGCAGAAATGTAATAATCAACAGTGAAACTGGTTGCTCTTCTCTTGCAACTGTGCTCCATAAATCAGAGCTCAGGTGTGGCCCTTTGGCAACAGAGATAAATAAGTGATTGAATGTCAGTGGAACAAAACAAGCGATGGAAAGGGCTAAATGTTATACACTGAGTTGCTGGGGTATTAAATTAGCTTAATTGACCATAGATGGATAAAATTTCTCTCCTTACCTACCTGTAGTGTTTCATTTGCTATTGAAGGGCTTAGTGCAGCTTTAGGTCTCTGCTGTGCACATGTTCAGTGCCTGGGAGGAGTTGGTGCTCTGCTGAGCCAGAGTTCTGCAGTTATAAACAGGAAGAAATATAATTTGGCTTTTAATGTAAAATTCGTGTCCCACAGCCTTCCTCCCATCAGAATTCATCATTTGTCTCTGACACAGGGGAGGAAGCACAGCATTACTGGGAAGAGAGAAGTTGCTCCTTTTTGGAGATGGCCTCTCTCCAGCTTTGCTCCAACTCAGCCTTTGTGTCCTGGGACAGCAGGATACTGAAGTGACTTAGTCATAAGTACAGAAGTCAGATTTCCAACTGGCTGATCATCTTTCCCACAAATGTGCCCAGCAGTAACATATGAATCACCTTGAACCCCAGAGACTGTAGTTTGCCCCACATGGTACTCCTTCACTGTTGTCTGCAATCAAAAGTGGCACACACTTCATAGACAACCTTGTGCAAAACAAAAATTTCTGAGCCAAAATTACTTTGGAGAAACTTGTCTGAGCAGTATACAGGGCAGTTCTGGGGCCCTGGTGAGAAATAATACAGCCAAACACTCATTCACAGAGGGAAAATAATTTTCCCCATATTTATTGCTGGAGCCTTGCTGTGCTCAACACCTTCTGTTCTTTGCTTTGGGTCCTAAAAGAGGTGACTAATTGTGAATTCAGATGGATTCCCCATATCCTGCTCTTCATGGTGCACACAGAGGGGAAATGATCAAAGTTAAGAAACCTGTAACTGTAAGAAAGTGCATTGACCAAGTGACATTTTTTCAAGGTTAAATGCATAGGTGACAGAGTGGCATTTTCCTGCGGGGCCACAGAGTCACCATGACTGTTCTGATCTGCTCTGTCTCTTTCAAAACTGCTTTCAAACACATTGTTTTAAGCAGTCAAACACTATGATAAACATAGTCCATTATTTACATTTTAGTGTATATTAGGCTCTGAAGGAAGAACTATATATTTGTGGGCTTTTTAAATTTTTCCAGTCAAAATAAGAGAGTAGTAGGGATTCAAAGAAGACAGCCCTTTCCAGATAATCTTTGTCCATTGTATACTTCTAGTCCCTGGACCTTAAACCTTTCAGCACGTGAGGAGTCTTTAGTGTACAAATCAGGTTTTTATTGAGGGGCTACAGACTGCCTTCCTTGAGGGAGATGGACAATGATACAGAGGTCTCTGCTAGTCACACCTATATGAAAAAAAACCAAATTATATTGGAGGAAATTGTATGTGGTATATCTGTGGATAATGCACAGTTTTTAATTTAATTTTTTTGTGAAATAATGCACACCACGAGTAGACGTTAGAAATCACTGCTGCCTTAACTTGTGTTTGGTTAAGTGAATTTCCTTTTTTCCTGAACTCACTGCTGGTACCTTCCCAAATCCTGGCCTCAGGCCCTTTAAAAATCCGTGTTCCTGTATCAGTGGCTAGATGTTGTATTGTCTCTTTTTAGTTGTAAAATTTCATAGGTGGGAATCCAAAAGAATTAGAAACCTGATACCACTTTAGACAATTCTGCGTGTTCAATGAAAACAACACAAAGCTCTTTTACAACCTATTAACATTTCTGACGTTTAATTTTAATTAATACAGATCTTGTGCAGGATGGCAAAGGACCATCATTTAAACATCACTGTACTGGTAATCTGTGATAGAAACACTAGTTAATTTTCCACAAAGTTTTCCTCTTCTTCTTTTTCTTCTTCTTCTTCTTCTTCTTCTTCTTCTTCTTCTTCTTCTTCTTTTTTTTCTTGTTGTTGTTGTTATTATTATTATTATTATTATTACTATCATCAGTGTAATTACTAAAATGTCTAGATGAACAGATTTCATGAACTGTACAAAAACCTCATATAAGAATGAATAGGAATTTTAGCAATAAGAATGGAACAAAATGACAATTGTTGTAGAAGATCTAGCACCCACCTGGGATCAGCTGGAACATGCACAGGGCACTTTTGGACCAGAAGGACACGTTGCTGCATTGTCTCTCTCTTCAGGAAAATTTGTACCTCCAAGAAATATGGTACTACTTGTGTGAAGAAGGGAAAAAACCTGCAACGTTTTGGCCTCTTGGAGAAAAAAGAAAATATGTTCTTACTTCAGTACCTGTTTTTCAACAGTTAGGGGCACCAATTCTACAAACCCTTTCAGTTATTTTTGAAAAGCTTATGTGGAGGATATGCAGACAGTTGTTAAGTCATTTGTCTGTTGCAATGGAAGATTGGGAAGAGTTTAATCTTCACTTAGGGAAGGACATTGTCTTTACTCATAAAACCTTTCCTTTGAACATGCAGAGAGGTTCCTAACTTGGGCCTGGATTGCACCCCCACTCCTGCTCTATTAAACCCTGGGACAGATTTCCCTGGGGACTTTCCCATACATCATCCTGTCAGGAGGGCAGTAGTTGCTCCCCTCCTCTTCCCTCAGCTCTGTCACTGTGAATTCTCTCGTGGACTGAACTGTGCTTCACAAGCTCCAGGGATCCCCTGGGATCCAAGTGGTCTGGTTGCTTTGTGGATTGACCTTTTTCTCCAGATCCTCCCTACAGCTTCAGTGCTGCTGCTGCCCAGCCCTGCCCTTCGGGGCTGGGGCAGGAGCTGCTCCCTGGACCACCTGGGATTTCTCTTCCCACTGCAGGATGGAAAGACAATACAGGCTCACATGTGGTATGGTGTAAAAACAGGCACATCTCTTGGGAATGCCTTCTGGGAAGTTTTCAGGAATATGAAAAAGCTAAAGAATATAACCCCACAGCAAAACAAGCTCAACATAGCAATTTATAAACTGATTTTGGAATTCTTCTGTATTTGTTGGCTGTTTTCAAGGAAATCACTCAATAATATATATTTATGATAATAACTGCACTCTATTATGTTTTTAACTACTGATATTCAACTGCCAAAACATGGAGGGTAAGATTTATACAATTAGTTATTTATTAGTGCTGAAATGTTAATGAATAAGACTCTTTCCATTACTGGAATACTTAAATGGAATGAGATTTTTCCTTTTTGATAGTATCTGCCTTGGTGTCTCCTTCACTTCATAAAAAAGGACACATCAAAGATTTTACATTACTGTAAAAAACTCTGAAATATAATTCAGTGCTCCTCTATGGCTGTTTTCCTAGGACTTTCAGAATATGGAACTTATTTTCATTTCTGAGTATCTTAAAGGTCTTAGCACCCTTTCTTTTTTAGTAATCTTCTTTGTGTTTGCTGTGCACTACGGTCCTCCTAATAAAAGAAAATATTCAGACTCCCATTTTACAAGCTTTTAAAAGAACACCAGACTCCAGTGACTTGGTAAACCTCCTTTTTTTTCACCCAAAGCTTAAAAAAAGGAGAAGATAACTTGGGAATGTGTGGCATTCTTATTTGCCTTGAAAGCCTTTGATTTGACAGTATTTGCAACCACATTTTGTATGCAGTGCTTCAAGACAAGCAGTAACTGGGTCTGCTTATCTGGGGCTCTTGCAGCTCCTTGATGGGAATGACTCTCTTTACACAAAATCCAAGCAAAATATACCTTTGTTCCTATTCTTTAATTGCACGCAGAAAGCTAAGGAATGCTGGCAGATTTTTATGTAAATGTGGGAGGACTTGTATATTTTCAATTCAATTTTAATATCTTTATTTGGTGTCTTTCTGAGCAAGATCTTTCATTAAGCCTGAAGGGGGGAATGTTTTGTCACGGTAACAATATTACTTGTAATATCAGAGTTTTAGGTTTTTTCTTCAAATTAATTTGAGTCTATTCTACTTACAGCTTTGCAAGTCTTTAAAATGACCCCGGAGAATTCTGAATCAGGTCCTAAAATGCTTCAAATTAACTGAAAATTCAGTATCAAGAAAAAAGAGACGCCACAGGGTAGCCAAAAATTCTAGAAAATCTAGTGACTACATGTCATTGAAAAGACATTTTCCATTTTCAAAAATCTGTTTAAGTACTTTTTAAAACCTCTCCATTATTTCATCCCTTAACTAATTTCTACAAATGAAAACAAATAATTTCAAAACATGGGAGTTGTTTTCACAGAGCGATTTCCTCCAGCCCTACATTTCTTAAGTCAGTAAAAATGAAAAAAACTGCAATTAGCTGGTTATATTGATCTTATTTATTCTGTATGTAGAAACCCCCTAAGACCAAAAAAAGCTTAATTTTTACAGCAAAAAATGAGAAGAGGTTTTGAGCTAAGAAAATGTGTTTTCTCTGCATCAGCAGAAATAACAGACAGAGAAACAGCTGAAATATCAGTGGTGGATCATAAGTCCCTTCTCATGTTAGTCTAAGCAGCTGAACTGTATGATAGCAGCTTTTTAGGCTGTAGGTTTTTATTGAAATGCCTATTGAGTAAAACATAATTCATGCTGCTGCTCGCCCTTAATACAGGAAATAATATACCCATTTAACTTAATCACAATTTATATTACATGTGCATATTTCTAAACAACTGCTGTAGATGGAGAGTTTGGTAGCAATAATATTTATGAATTACACTTTTAGTTAGCAAAGGAAAATGTGTGACCTCTTACATTTTGTTTGACATTTGAATTTGGTATCCCGTATATGTGACATGGGTGATAGATGCTTATTAACACAGTGTATAAACAGGAAATGCTTCTAAGCTGACCATTTATTAGTGCAGTATGTGCTCAAGCTGAAATTTGAATTTTAGCTGCAGTATTCTTCTCTGATGGCTGCAGAACTGAAATAAAGGTGTTGGTGTTTTTTTGGTTTGGGTTTTTTTTTGTTTTTTGTTTTTTTTTTCCTCTCGTTTGTTTCCCTCTACAGAAAGGACAGACTTAACTGTGTGCATTTTGTATCCAAATCAATCCTCCCTATGCAACTGGAGTAAGTGTAAGAACACAAAGACTTTTCTTTGAAGGACAAAAACAGAGACATAGGAAACGTATCAAGTGAAAGGATTTTGTAGAACTCATAGTGAATTTTCCTGAGTAAACAAATAAATAAATATATGCACCCACATTCATGTCCATGTCCTGATGTATATACTGTATATATACATTTCCTCCTTTACTGCATTACTGCAGAAAGGCAAGGAAGCACCATTCCTTCCCCAGGAGTCTAACAGCTGATCCACTTTGGATCTGTCCCCAGGACTGGAGACATCATAATTTTTCACTCACACTTAATTGCTCTTTGTAAAGAACCCACCCTTAAATTCCTGACAAATATCTGAAAAGCTTTGTCCGTGAAAGCTTCAACACTTCATCATATCAAAGCAAAAGTAAAAACTCCATGTATTTAGAGGGTTTCTCCCAGCAGAGAACAAGGATATAGTTTTTTTCTAAAAAGAAGCCAGTCCTCTCCACTTTTCCTGATGATTTGCTGGGGGAAATATATAGAATAATACTGAGATTTCTGAATCCCATTTAAAACGAGCCCTCAGGAAAGGGAACGTGTATCTAGTTTTCCTAAGCACAGCCTAATATTCCAAAGCACTTGGAAAAAATTTATTTGTTTAACAAAACAGCTATGACATGGTAAAGTGGCTCAAAGGGAAGATTTTCTTTCAAATACCTCTGAAAAAGTGCTCTCCTGTATTGTACAGTGTAGGTCAGGGGAATTATTGTCTATGTAAAAAATCAGTAGAGAACTTACAGTTAGCCTTTAAAAGTAGCAGGTATGAGAGCATCTCAACTGTTACTGCCAACATTAAATACCTTTACTGAATACACAGCTTTCCACAGTGCAGGACCCAATCATAGGAAGGCTAGCAACCTGGAAATTGAAACTGGCAGATCTTTAATCTAACATTCTGCTTTTCAGTGGAAAAAAGTAACGTCTTTATAGATGAGAGTCAAAGGTTAAATTTAGTTTGTATCAAATTACAAAAATATGCTTTTGGTGAGGTTAGATTCTCATGCTCAGAGCAATTCAAACTGTAATGAAAGCAAACATTGAAAGAGATAATCCCATTAAAGATGAACTATTCACTTTAACCTCAAATATTTGGTAACTAAAATAAAACCATCCTAGTAGGAGGATGAGGTTCAGCTCTTAAGGGAAACTGGAACTCAATATTATACCTCAGACTGCACAAGAAAAAAAAACCAAAAAACAGCTCTCCTGTTTCTAAAATAAAATGTTATTTGGGGAGAACAAATTAATTCATGTTCTTCTCTTGAGGTCTACACAAAACAGTGGTGACCTTTCTGGCAGAGTGTGCTTGTACTCTTCAGGGTAAACTGTGCTTTTCTCCAGACAGCAGCTTGTGCAGACACAGGCAGCCCATGCTGCGGGGAATGAGGAGCAGAGGGATGGATGGATGGATGGATGGATGGATGGATGGATGGATGATGGATGGATGGATGGATGGATGGATGGATGGATGGATGGATGGATGGATGGATGGATGGATGGATGGATGGATGGATGGATGGATGGATGGATGGATGGATGGATGGATGGATGGATGGATGGATGGATGGATGCATGGATGGATGGATGGATGCATGGATGGATGGATGGATGGAGGGATGGATGGATGGATGGATGGATGGATGGATGTGGATGGATGGATGATGGATGGATGTCTGCTCTGGGGAGTGGCTCTGAGTCATGGGAGGGATCCGGTGGCACAGCTCTGTGTCTGCTCCTCCCAACACCACTGGCGCTCGCAAGTCCTCCATTCGTGGCAGTCCCCTCAGCTGTGTGGCTGGTTTCTGAGAGGGAACTAATTCTGATAAAAACCTTGAGTTTCAGCTCAGAATAAAATCTGAACAAACCTGGTTTCAGGATATTCACAATCTGTCCCCTGAGCCACCCAGCATGGCACAAGGAGGGAGCACAGTGGGACCCTTAACCTGAGGCTTGGCCAGGATACTCAGTGTGGTTTGGAGGTCCTGGTAGTTTCAGATTATCCACTTCTCTGAACAAAAAGGGGAGCAAGAAATATTTGTAAAGCCCCATTGCTAAAGAATTGACCTCTTTAATATAATGTGACAAAGCTTTTGACTTTTGAGAAATACCAAAAAACATCTCTAATCCCTGACCTTCTGATACCCCATTGAAAACTCACCCATAAAAGCAGCCACAGCCAGAGTCCTTCTTCATTCCCCAGAGGCCTGGATGATGATTTAAAGAATTTGGGAAGAGTCTTATATTCTTTCCTTTTACAACTTAAAATAGACTGAAAAGATTTTTTTTGAAAGGTTAAGAAAAAATATCATAGACTGATATTTCTTTTTTATGCCAAGTTTCAGCCTGGAGAAAATTTTATGGCTGAGTTCTAATCCACTGCAACCCCTGGTTTATAACAGAAATGCTGACACAATGATAACTGCAGCGTTACAAATGCTGCTGCAATGATATTTATTGGTCCCTAGTGCCAGCTGGGGTTAATCCTTATTAAATGCATTCATTTTCTGGCCTGGTGGAGAGCAGATCACTCAGTGATCAGGCAGAGTTTGGGTCCTTGGTAGCGTTAATGGAAGATATCACAGAAGACACAGTAAGTGAGGAGTCTTTAAGGGGGCTACTGATGGTGTTTTTGGGGGATTAACTGGCCTTCTCTGGGGGCTTGAGGTCGAATCCAGAGTGTCTGTGCTGAGAAGTGTCTTTGCAGCAATGGAACAGTACACACGAACAACTTTGTTCTTTTTTAGAATCAAGGAAGGGTATGAAGGGAAACGTGATGTGGTCATGTATCTGCACAGTCAGCAGTGGAACAGATACCACTGATTAAGAATTATCAGTCTCCCAGGCAGGATATCCAAGTGTGAACTCAAATATCCCAAATTTGTGAACCCAAATATCCCAAATCCTTTGCCATTGAACTGTCCATTTGGAAGAGTGGAGGGATGACTAGATGCCTATTCAATACACAGCAACTTATTCTTTCAATACTACCCCTGAAAGTGGAAACTACAGCTTAATTTTATTCACAAGTTTTTCACATCCCACCGATGTCTTAAGTTTTAGCTTTCATATTTTCCAGATTCTATACCGCGTTAGTATGGAAGGAAGAACCCACCCTCTGAACTTCATATAAAGTGTTAGCAAGTTCTCTTCACAGTGTAATTAGACAAAACAATCTTTTTCCAGCCTGAGAACCAAGGACACCATTGCAGCTTCAGGCCCAAAAAGTATAAACAAAGCTAATTGAGGAGACCAATCTGGGAGGATGGATCTTCATAACCTGAAGCTGTAATTGGACAATCACCTCAATATGTAAATGGCTCAAAACTTATAAAAGTGTAAAAATGTGTGATCTGTCGTTCATCTTGGGTGTAGCCTCAGCCAAGCTCTTTACTACCCAAGGTGTATCCTTTGAAGGCCTTTTAATAAATACCTCCTTTATTCCTTTAACACTGTCTAGCCTCTCTTCTAGGCAGCCTCCCAAGGCATCACCACCCCCACATACATTTATATTTTAGCAACAAAGGCACTGAAAATCTCACAAAAATTTCTCCATAAAGCTCTGTGGGACTCTGGGTAAATTTTTCCCAGAAATTTATACACTAACATGGTGCTTGCTGTATTTATGTGGCAAACTAGACAAATATGAAGGAAAGCTGCAAGTTCATTTTGGAAAAGAGTAGAATACAGTGGCATTTTTTCATTTTGCTCTTTTTCTGGGTTCTGAAGAATGAGCCTCAGCTCACCTGCCAAGCTCTCAGCCTGCAGACTTAAAGCAAAGGGTGCTGCTTGCTGTGTAAAAAAATCTCAGGGCCAAAAGAGTGAGCATGTGTGCAAAGTTCACCACGAGTTCAGTGAATGATCATATTTTCCCCACAATAATAAATACTTCTATAATTTATAAATGCCTTGAAAGGCTGAGATATCTGGGGGACGCAGAATCAAAGTGGCTTGACAGGAGAGAGACAAAGGAATGAGCCAGAGAATGAACTGACTACTAAAATTCCTCATCTCTGATTTGTTTCTTTTAGAACTTGTCCCCAGAGAAAAGGCTGCACTTTCTAGAGAGGCTTAAAAAAATCAAAAGAAATCCTCTGGGCTTGTGAATAGCCAAGAAGAATTTTAAAAACCTTCAATTTGAATGCTGAGCCAAAGGGTAATACTCAAGATTTTCTGCTTTCTATTTGATAATAATTTTTTTAAATATGAGAAATGAGATGGGGAGAAAAGTCAGGCTTTTTATAAAAAGATTAAAATCAGAGATATGTTTTCTTCATTTCAAGGCAATGTTCTGCCTTGTTACATGCAAGCTTTCTAGTGAAAGAGAGCTAAAGTCATGTTCATCAGAACTACTTAAAAGAAAAACAAGGAATGTTCAAGAGAACAGAAAGCCATGTTTTCAGTATTAGGAAAAACATGAATGTTTTTATTAAAAAGTTATTTTGAAAAAGTAACTTTCCTTTGATACTCAGAGAAGCTGGAAATCTAAATAAAAATAGCTTTATTTTTGTTTAAAAGGGCAAAATGCAATGTCATGACCTTGTCTAACAGACGGAAAATACAAAAATGTTCATGTAAAGAAAACAGCCACTGGAACATTCATGAAGGTGCCTTTAAGAGACAAAAAATACTCATTTTCATTTGCCCTCTGTCAGGTACAAAGGCTTTGTATTGAACCATGGACTCCAGGGAAGCAGGACAGACCAAGCACAGGGCTGCAAGTTCTGAAGGCCCTCAAAGCCTAGGATATTTTAACGGGAGCTGGGAGTGGTGAGTGCATGGCAGAGCTGGTTAGAATCAATGGGATGGATCTGTGGAAGACAGGTAGGGCCAGCCAGACACTCTGGCTTCACCCCAGTGCTGTTCACTGCCCCAGCCAAGGAAAAAAAGGGTTTGTGGAAAGATGGGCACTATGCACTTGACAGAACTGCTGGCACAGAGAAGGACAGGAGAGAAGGACAAGATTAAATCAAATGGAAACATTTGCAAGGATGCCAGAAGCTTTCATAAAATTATTGATGTTAGAAAAGATCTACAAGATCATCAAGTCCAACCTTTCATGGCCTTCTCTGCGGAATGGAGGGGGAAATTCAGAGGTTCCTTACTTGTACGGCTGCTTAGCCTCCCTTGGTCACTAATTTTTTCTCTGCCATCATTTTGAAGAAGGATTGAGCTCTACAGCTGGAAGAAATGTTTTCTCACCTGTTAGCCATTTGATACAGAGAGAGATTCTCACAGAAATCAAACACAGCCTCTTATCAACTGCTCCACCAGCACAGAATGGTCCAACACAGCTTTGTACATCTTTGAAGTTCTCAGCTTAAGTGAGCCAGGTCTTTTTATAAGGTTGCATGTGAAACTGTCAGAAGAATGAAACCATTTGCAGATGGTAGAGTGAGCAAGATGGGACAATATCGCATTTGTGTTTGCTCCCATTTCCTTGGGAAGAAAAAAAAAGGAAAAAGGTGGGGGGAAATAAAAGCAGTGGAAGAACAGAGAAACTCCAACAAACAAAATTCTTTTGACAAATCAGTGTTGAAGGAGTTAGTGAGATTTCTGGCAAAACCACCAGGACTCCGAAGACAAGCCGACTGCTGCAATATTTATTACTTTGCTTTCATGAAACCTCTGACATCAAGGACTTTTGTAGTGACTGATTTTTGTCAGAATAATGCTGCAGGAACTGGAAGTGACAGATGATTTTCTTGGACATGAAGCCTGTGTGTAATAGCATGAGAAAGAGGACATAAAAAAGTCTGCCCTGAAGCAGCTTAATATGGCCCTGGAGAGCAGAGCTGTTCTCACAGCTTACTGATGCAGTCACAGCAAGAGGGGCTCTTACAAAGAAATGGGTTCTAAAGTCAGCACGGTTCAGTACGGGAAAGATTTCCTGAGTTGTGCTCCCTTATGACAGCCTTGTGGAGGCTAGGGCTGGCAGGGAGAAATCGAGCAGAGGGATGTACATCCAGAAATGAAGTAGAAACTGGTTTTATTGTGTCACATCTGTCCCCTGCACTGCAGCACCAGAAGATCATGGTAAATGTGCTGAACTTGACGTGTGTTGCTGGGGTTGTGGCTGGGTTCCAGACCAATGATGGTATCAGAAGCTTGTTTGTGGACAACTTTTCAAATGTAATTAATACAGAGCATCTAGGACTATGTAAATATAGAAAAGTTGGGGAATAATGTAACATGTAGTCAAAGAGTTTTGGAGAATATTTTCAAAGGAAACTATTGATTAAAATATGAATCTCCCTTGCCCCAAATACATTGCACTGAAATTGATCCAAGCCCCATCCAACCTGGCCTTGAACATTTCCAGAGATGGGGCATCTACAGCTTGTCTGGGCAACTTGTGCCACTGGTACCTCAGAGGGAAGAATATCTTCCTATTATCTAACCTAATATCTAATCTGTCAATTTAAAGCCATTCCCCACTCTCCCTTAGGGGGAACATCTGTTCTGATTTCCTATCCATCAGAAGGTTCCAGTTGAAAATTGGAGATGGAATCCCAGTGCTCTGCAACAGAATTGCTATTTTTAAACCTAAGGGCATGTGTGGCAGCAAGATCCCATAATCTCTGGATATCTCAGTACATTTTCTGTGGTGTACAAACACATCTTTCTGCTTTGATTGCACCTCAGGCAGTGCAATCACGCTTGCTTTCAGTAGAAATGTTGTAAGGCATATAGTTGCTGCTTATATATTTTGCTTATATTTTTGCAAAAAAGGCAAAATCTTTTCAGACCCCAAAGTATGTATTTATTAAAATAAGATTTTGTTTAGGCTCACCTAAATATTGGTTGTACCTTTAGAAGTGGGAATCTGCCTGAATAAAAATTAGAGCAAAATGCTTTATATTTACTTATATTGGAAGTGTAGAAGATTACCTTCCTGAATGATAAATACAACTCTGGCACAGGGAAGTGCTGTCACAATCAGGCAATGCATCACTCTGGAATATGCTGCAATTACTTTTGTCTTTTTTGCTACACAGAAAAGGAAAAATAAGGAACTACTATTGAAACATCCTTATGTGTGAGGCTATTAGTGGGAATTTATAATTCATACAATCTCACAGAATGTGACAGGATTTCCAAGTACTGAACTGGCAGACACTTAGACATGCTGTAAATTAACCCACACATGAACCTGCTGACTGTCCTTTCTCATCGTTACCTCATTTCAGCTGAATTGACAAGACAGGATTTCTCCCTGGATCCTGGTACGTTACATACACCTGTCAAGCAGAAGCTTCAAGTCAGCCCTGGGGAGCGTCTTTAAAAGACAGTCCTGCAATACCAATGAATTCTCCATCCACTGGCAGTTTGGTTTTTTAATAGGATCATCGATTTAACAACACGCTGACCAAACCACTGCCTTTTTCATGCACTTGCTCAGGGCAAAGAATGGTAATACCTGAGGCTGGACCTGCACCTCCTCTTGCACACCCACAAATGAGGGTAGGTCTCAGCAGCAGTCAAAGGGCAGTGCCTTGTGTCAGGAGGAAAAGGTTGGTTAGAGATGCTGTGGATGCCTCACCCCTTGAAGGGTTCAAGGCCAGGTTGGATATGGCTTGGAGCAGCCTGGAATGGTGGAAGATGCCCCTACCCATGGCAGAGGGTTGGGATGAGATGAGCATTAAGGACTCTTCCTGCACAAACCATTCTATGACTGCAGGGTAAAGTCCCCTCGCCAGGCAGTGGCTGCTGTGTTTGCAGGGGAATGATGCCAAGCAGGATGCAGAGAGGGATGCTTCTGCAGAAAGTCTGGTTGCCAGTGAAATACAGCTCCAACCAAGATTTGAGAGTAACTCTCCTGAGTGTTGCTGATTTCTCCTAGCCATTACAATATCCTGGCCCTAGTGCTTGGCCAAGAGCTTGGCACACAGAGTGCTGCTCCCTGGTGCTGCTATGAACAGCCTGCAGGTGATTGTGAGCAACTGCTCCCCTGACTTCTTTCTCCCGACAATTCATGCAAGAAGCCTGAGTGCTCAGCTGGGTCCAGGGGACACCTCTCCACTCCTCCAGGGCTAGGGAGTCACTGGTCTGCACGTGTATCTCTCTAAATCCTGGCTGCCTGTTCAGGAATGTAGATACCAACACGGCCCTGGGCTTGTGAAGCAGATGAAGTGTTGCCTTGCATTTCAGAAAGAACGTCTTAACACCAGTAGGACTTTGCTGGCTGCTTTTATACAAAATCTCCTGTTTCCTTTGTAAAAGATGGGAGGATTCAGCTGAGTTTAAACTGGGCTAAAATATGTCACTGACTTTTTTCTTTTTTATTGTATTTTTTCAGTGTATACTGGCTCCTAAATTTATGAACTATTTTTAAAGGACTCCTTACATAAGCATATTTAGATGGCTTTAATTTGTTTTTAATAAGTGGAAAGATTTACTAAAACAGGCCTGATATGATGACTTGGGCGGGATAATTCACCACTGATGCCAATATATTCCAGACAGCCTGAAGAATTAAGCACTCTGGGTGTCGAAAGCAATCTGACTATCACCTAAAACTTTTGCTGTGGAGCTCTGGTCTGCAAGGGGCAAGAGTGTCAGGAATCCAGTGCAAACCAAGGTACTGCATGGAGGGCAAAGGCAGGTAAGAACAAACTTTGCATTTTTATTGGAGCTTTTCAAATGATTATGTAGCCAAGCTCTGCAAAGAAATCTGTCTGATAAAGATGTGAGGCAAAGCACAGCTCTGATAAATGATGGGATACAACTGCATTCCTACCAAGTGCTGCTGTCACTCACTAAGCAAATTTATCATATTTTATTCTAAAGTACATTGGATTCCAGGGTTAGGAATTTTCCTCTGACCCTCTTATCCTGCTTGTGGTTTCACTTTTCTTTAGGGAAATAGATTTAACGACTTATAAACAGAATTTTCATGACGATCTTTCAAATGGGAAAGGAGTCCCAAGAAACTGCAGGCACTTCCATAGGGTCAGTTCATGCAGGTAGCACTGTCATAACTCAAAGCAGGGTCCTGGCAGGATGGCACTGCCTGTGAGGAATGCTTTCCAGGGAGATCATTCAGACATTGATATGTGGAGAAATAACCAGAAGGAATGATAGGAATTATTCCCATCCTTGGGATGAAGTATGGCCAGATATGACTAGGATGCTTTCTTTGTAAAACAGGCAGGTTCAGCTCCATTCGATGTGCTTTTTATTTTACCTGCTTGGGAAAGTCTGAGTGCCCTGCAGAAGGCAGAGGTGTCAAATTATATCAGCCCGTCTCTGATCAATTTTCCTAAGTGAGTATTTTCCCAGCTAATGTTCCCCTGACAGCTGTAGAGCAGCATGAAGGTTATAGGTCAGTAATCCCAGCTTTTGTCCTCGTGGCCACCTGTTATAATGTAATATAGACTGTTAAATACCTATTTAAAGGTGAGTTTGGAATAAGTTTTCTTATTCTTTCGTCCTACAAGGATGTTATATTTTTGTTAACGGAAAGAGAAAAGGCTAATTTTAAAACTCAGTGTGGATACTAATTTATTTAATTTATTCTGTTTCCTGTTACCCTCTTTGGTCAAGTACCCTTTCCATTCCAAACCATGCATAACCCTCACTGTCACAATGACCTAAATCACACTGATCATTCAGTTCATCTGTTTTGTGCTAAAGTCATTACCAAAAATTGCTGATATTTCACTGGCAGTGAAAAGGCACATGGGTTCACTTCCTTTTACCACAGTCACCTACAGGTTTTATTAATAAGCCAGGTGAAAGCCAACACTTCAGGAAGATATTGCTACTGCAGAAACCAGACTTGGAGGATGACTGAAATATTTGTTTCCTGTTAAATGAGTGGGTCATAAGAGGCGGCAGAAATGTGAGGAGGAGCCTTACTGGTAGTCCTGGCCAAAGCCATCCAGGTGACTGCACCATGAATAAGTTACGTGACAAAGCTGGGTATCAAAAACATCCAAAAGTGCTTCTAGCAGCATTGCTTCTTTTTATTTTTTAAGTCCAGAAATCAGCAAGTCTGAAATGTGCCAGGCTGAGGTCCAGGTCTTTCTGAGATCTGTGCAAGGGTGTTTCTAAGAAGACTGTAGAAAGTTCCACTTGGCACATCCTACTGTATGACATAACTAGTGATCAAAGAACAAATTCCAAATCTTGCTCAACATCTTTCCTTCCACAGCTATAAAAACTGAGAACAGCATGAGGTGCTAGAGGCCTTACCCCAGGAAAGAAGTTCTGTACATCAGAAACATGAATTTTTATTGTTGTTGTTGCTAGCGTGTTTGTCAGGAGTGATCCAAAGATATCTTGACTACACTGAGTAACAGGTGACTGCAAGAGAAACACTGACATAATTTTATTTCTATTTTTATCTATCAAATAGTCACCTTTGAAACCAACGCCTGGAAAGTCTTGGCTATGGAAATGGCATCAATTCCAAGTCTGGAATCTCACTTTTGCTACACAAACAGTTCCCTCTGTTCAAAATTAGAGGCTTGCTTGGACTTCCCTACAGCTAAACACCAGCCAGGAAAATTGGGAGACAGATGTCCATTGGACTACACACAATCATTTTTAACACCATACAGTATGCAAAATCCAGGCTGATTACAGTCTCGAGGACAGGTACAGCTGAGGTAATTTTATGCTGAGCTCCCATTCCTTGTGTTCCCATTGGCAAAGCAGCCTCATGGTGCATGGTGGAAGACAGGCTGCCAGGGTTGGGACCTTTGTGTTTCAGTGTCTCCCTCTCTGGGAACTAAAGGGTTCAGTGGTACCTGGGTTTGGTCAAAATTCTTGGATCTTCCTCTCTCTTTCTCTTGCTAGCATTAAAACATTTATTACCTTTACTTACCAGCTAAATTACTTTATTCTACATTATTTCTTCATGCAAAATTATTCATTCATTCATTCATTCACATTTGTCCACTATGTAAAGCATCTCAGAAAGGAAGTAATTTGTACTGCTATTGTCAAGGCCCTGGTGGTGAGAGACACTCAGCCCAATCTTCCCCCTGCCCCTGCCCTTAGGTATTCCTGCAACCCCTACACTGAAGGAAAATGAATTGGCTACATCCATATGAGGCAATTCTGGCAAGGAAATCCACACTCAGCTGAAAGATATGTTTTAGCCTTTTGGATATAACTTCAACTTTCTAGATAACTGTTTCTTTGAGGATCTCCTATTATAAATCCCAAAGTGCCCTCAAGGAGTTGGGTAGAAGCCAAAAATGCCAAGTCAGGGGAAAATAATTGTTTTCAAATGGTGACAAACCTGCAAGGTCGGCAGGGAGCAGAGGGGCTCTACTGCTGGATGGAGATAGCCCTGTAAGTCAGGGCTGTGAGTTCTGTACACTAAACAGAGCCAAACATCTCCATGGGGTGTTTGACTGCTGCAAATGCAGAAGGGAACTGGTCTGCACTGGTCTAACTCATATGGCAGAAATGATATTAAAAGAGAATCTAAAGACACGGGCTATAGACATGGTGTGCAGTGCTAAGGCTGTGGCTCATTCTGGTTTTATTTCCCTGAGGTGAAGAAATGACAGATTTTGTATTTTTTAAATTATTGCAATGCAAATAATTTGACATCTTGATCTGGAGGTTTTTGTGTCATGAAATGTTGTTTGAAATTGTGCAAGGCAATATAATAATTAAACAGTCAAGCATGTCTCAGGATGAAGGATAATTTGTGTAGAGGCTGGGAACTTGCCACTGGTGTGGGTCCAGATTCCTTCATGCCTTGAACAGATTCCTACACAGTGTGGGAGGGGTACTCAGGCTTCAGGAATAACACTGCTTTGAAACTGCAGTTGCAAGTCATAAGGAATCAGCTTGAGGGAGCCTGGTGATTACTTTCTAAGGATATCTACACATAAAAAAGTATGCCTGGGAGTATAAATCAGCATAGCTCTGCTGGCTGCAGCATTGCTGCATCCATCTCCTCCCGCTGAGGATCTGGACAAAAGTACTCTGGCAACACAGAGGACTGAAAACTACCAGAACACCTTTAAACCTCATGTGCCAGCACGCAAGAGAGGCGTTCAGCTGTGTGGAGTAGACTTCTTTCATCTGGGGCAGTTAAAGCAGAAAAATGAACTTTAGATTCTCACAATTTTACTGCATCTGTTAAAGCAGTATTGGCTTTCAGCAATGAAATGAGTATTCAGGCCAAGTGTCTCTGCAAAATTTCGGGCACTCCGTGAACAGATAAAATTTCAATTGCAGAAACAAGAGAAAGTACCAGACACAAATGCACTATGTATTACATTTAAGGAAAGACAGTGAAGGGGCAGGTTATACCGTGGGAATAGGCAGCAGCTGGCGGCTGACTCTGGTGTTATGACTAAGTCATCAGTGAGGCTACAAAAAATTAAGAAAGTTAGTAGGGGCAGCCTGCACTTAAGAAATCCAGGGGGGCTGGTCTGCAGGCGAGCAACAGAGAGCAGCTCTGACCTGGGCCTGGGCTCTACGCCGCGTCCCTTGCTCCCTGGCACACAGAGTTGGCAGCAGGCTGGGTCACTCTCTGGTGGAGCCTTGGGCCAGAAGGAGGAGGTCCATTGGCAGCCCAGCCAGGGCACGGGGCCAGCTCCCCCCGCCAGGATCCCAGCTGCTCCAGCGGGGCTGAGGGCAAGGCGGGAGCAGGGCCCTGGGAGCGGCACGTGGGGCTCGCCAGGAGACCCCCGAGAGCCGGGCAGGCCCGGGCCAGGAGCCACTCACCTGTCCGGGCGTCCTTGGGTCCCCAGGCAGGTGCAGGGCAGAGCTGGGCACTGTCGAGGCTGTGGCACTGTCCCACATGGCCAGGGCTCCTTCAGGCTCAGTGTGGAGAGTTCCTGGGGTCACCTGTGCTCCAGAGGCTCCTGCGTCTGCAACAGGCTGCAGCTCTGCTTCCCCCATGCTCAATGCTCGCTGCATGCCTTTTGTTTTCCCTCTGCTGGTCTGGACAGGCCTCCTGCTCATCCCTTCAGTTCATTAAAAGGGCCTCAGCCCCTCCTCTAGCATCTTAAAACATAATGCTGGGAAGGTCAGCAGTGGCAAGGGTGACAGGCAGAACTGGAGTAACCACTGCACCCCTGTGCTTACAGCCCCTGCAATTACCTTCTGTCTAGGTGAGAATCTTTGTCAGTTATTATCTGGCTCTTCTGATCTTCATCAGCTGGAGAGCTACATCTTTGGGATTATCCTCTCAGCATCTTTGCCTACCCCTTAATGTCACAGGCTTTGGCCTGTTAGTCCACTTATAGCTTGTCTCAATTCAAGCCTCATCCTCCTGCAAGGGTAACTCACAAATAAAGCAAAGTGGGAGTTGCCATGTTAATGTGCTTTTCTTGAGCCCTTGGGGAGAGGTCCTGAACATGACTTCTTCCGCTTGGATGGAAAGAGGAATTTCTGTTAGAGCCTCCATGAAATTACAGTCTTCTTTTTATGAAATATAAACCGAAGTAAATATTACCTTGGAGTCTCCTATTCGTGTTGCAATAAAATGAGACACTTCCTTGGAAATAAGTTTTAAGACAAGAGTCTTGTAACATTGGGATTTATTGGAATGGAGTTCACAGCTGACCTGAGGTCTGGAGGGTTTGGAAGCAGTCGTGTGTGTGAACTTCCCCTTCTCCAGCACATGAGGTGCAAAACTTGCCAATTATTCAGAGACTTCCCCACCCTTTGTAAGCTCGTGTGCTCATATATCTCTCATGGTACATAAAGAATGACATATTGCAGTGAATCTTCTAAGAATAGCTTGTAAAATACATCATTATATGAATCAGTCTCATTAGAAGTCTCCTTCTCTCATGATTTAAACCAGATACAGTACTCACAGGAATGGAAACCAGTTTTTTTTCTCTCCTGCTGGCATGCTACACCCAACCAAATGTTGAAACAGAAGAAAATAATTCTCTGAACTCAAGGCCAGAAGTAGAAAGTAAGTAATGCATTGCCCTGATGCCTCTCTGGCATAATTAAGGTCTTGGGTGTTTTCCTAGATATATGACTTTCCAGCTTCATTAAGAAAATATCATGTTGCTCTTCTGAACAGCACATAGCTTCATTCCTCACATACTCCCAATCCCCCTGACTCAGGACCCTGTAACACCTCACTTTCAGCATCCTCAGCCATTCCAGGCCTTTCTCCCACAGCTGCTGCTGTTTATGAAAGGGATTGTACAACATGGTGCCTGTGATAGCAGGAGACAAGGCTGGATGACCCAGGAGGCCTCTCTCAGCCCTTTTTTCTGCAAGGACTGGTGCACCAGGCGCCATGGCTGCGTGACTCAGACCTCATTCATATTGTTTGTCTGCTGGTGCAACCACTTGCCAGTTAACTCAGTGAAGGCAGTGTTTGACTCAGACAAGGCAGATGCAAGCCCAGAGACACCTCAGGGGTGGCTGCAGCTCTGGGCTAGTGGCCATGTCATGCAGTACTCATGGAAACAAAGGGATGGCTCTGTGCTCCGAGGCAATGAAACAAAGTCGTTCACTCCCATTTGCAGAGTTCACTGATGAACTGCAGGTACAGCAACTTATTATTGTTTCTCTTGTGTCACTTCAGGATTAGAGCATGTTGTATTTCTTGCTGTTATTTCTTTTAAACCAGGCCAACACACGCCCTCCACAGTATACTGCCTTATAAACCTCTGGCTGCACTCTTCTGAATCACACTGATTTTTTAATTAACTGTTGTAAGATCAATTATTCAGCTGCCCTTAGTTGCTCTGGCCTCCTGTTGCTTCCAACCATATAACCCTGGTTCTCCCTCCCTGGCTAGCTCTGCATTGTGGTCTTGTCACCACAGAGCCTTGTTGGCTGAACATCACCATATGTTTGTCTCCCACCCAAGATTTTGGGCCAAGGACATCCCCAGGAGGCTTGCCACAATCAAGACACCGTGACTTTGCAGGCAAGCTGTATTTATCTTGAGCTTACTTGTTTGTTAGACTCTGTTTTGACTTTTGCAGAAGTAGGTCTTCTGGATAAATGTTACTTGCAGAGGTGATAAGCAGCTTCTTCTCAGGCCGTGGAGGCTCCGCAGAAAGCAACACTGCCTGTTCCAACATGCTTCAAGCACTTCTCTTCCATCCTGAAGTGTCCTCAGACACCCTATTCCAAGTGCTCTGGAACATGCAGTGCCTTTGGTTGCTGCCAGTGTAGTCACTTCAATGTACCTGGGAGCATCTGCAGGCTGGATTTCAGCACCAGGTTTGCCTGGATGTAATGGGCCTGCTGGGATGGCCACACACTGCACTAAATAACCCAGGGAGAGATGTAGGCTGGGAGTCCTGCCCTAGGGGAGGAAGGTTCTTAGCCTCTCCTGTGCTCAAGACATCTGTTATTTTTTGTCAGTAGGAAATACAAATCCCTGATTTTCTTTCTGCCAGAGTTTGGATGTTCTAGCAGGTGATCAGTAGATGGTGCCGAGGGTTCAGCATGGTCCAAAGATGAAGCAGTGTTTGCAAATATCTGTGTGCTTTGTGCAATTGCACCTCCCTTGGCGACATTTCAGGGCATAAACAAGCACATTTCCTCTTTGTTTCTAGATGTGGTCATCCTTATACACATACTTGCCTACATGTCGTGATTTGAAGGGATTCTTTTTAATAGCAATTTACATAACCTTCATGTCACTGCTGCTTTTGCTATGACAGAAGTGAGTCTACTTTTGTCTCTCACTTTTTTCGTGAATAACCATTTTACAAGCCCTGCCATGTTTTACCTGCAATTTTTACCTTAGGACTGTGCATCCTTTGCCATACAAGCCTTGTCTGGTATCCCTCAAATTTGAAAATGAGGATCTGGCTCCCAAAGCTGAGATTTCACAGCTGTGATCTGACTGATTCCCTATCAGCACATACAAAAGCAGTGAGGACACAGCAACAGCTCAATACCCGCTTCAAACTTCAGCCTTCTCAGCTGGAACAACTGTTGAGGTTTGAAGTTGTTTTGTTAACTTTGGCTAATTGATAACATCTGCACCTCACCACCCTTCCTCGCCTCTCAAGCTGCTTTCAAGTAGATGAACAGATAATACTGTGGCAGATCTCAGTTTCTGTATTAGTGATCCATTGTTACACTTTTGGAAAATTGTGTGAGAACTGGGGGTGTCTTTGAATAAAGCCTCATTTATAAAGGCTCCTTTCACACAGTCTCAGAAACAAGCCCAGGGACACTAATAAACCCTCATGCTATTAATTTGGCATTTCTCTTGTGATCAGATAAAAGAACTTATTATTTCACACCTTTTTCTCCCCTCTCTTTTTCCCTACCATGTTTTCTAAAGGTGGAAATTTACACTTGGGCTTTGGAATATTGGAATTAGCATTTATTTCTCATTAGTTTTCATTTTCTTTGTACTACAATAGATGGACCGGGAACTGGTATATGTAATATTTTAGTAAATCAAATCCTTGTATTCAGGATCACTCTTGAAGTCTGGTAATACACAGTGACACCATACAGGTCCCAAGGAGACATTATGGTTGTAATGGAAATATCATATATCTCATATCCCAGGTCTGATATATCAACTCAGCAATAAAAAGAAACAGGATATTTGCAACTATATTTTAAACAGGGATTTTGCTGTTACTGTGAGAACATGGATTACTTGGAAATTTCGGTGAGTAAACTCCTTAATGATTTCATCAATGTCTAACCCCACAAGATTTCAGTTCTCTCACTGCTATTGAAATAGCTATTAATGCAGTGAAAATCAGAAATAAATGAGTGTGGTATCTGCATGTACACCCCTGAGTTAGGTCTCAGTGCAGGTCAGATGGTCCCTTCTCTCATATTGCAGGATTCCCAGGATCAGATTTGGGTTATGCCTAGAGACACGTGTGCCCTGTGACCTCTCCCCACCTTGACACCTTTCTGTTTTGGCTGGGGAGAGGCTCTTTCCTCCATCTCCTCCCTCGTGTTGGGGTGGTTGGTGGGTCTGGAGATGTCTGAGATGTGCAGGGAGCTGATGTAAGCCAAGGGTTGATGTTAGCCAGCCAGCCAGAAGAGCCTCATGAATTTCCTTGTAAGAGGAATTTCTTAGGATTCAGAGAGACTTGTGTTACCAAAGACTTTGAAAACAACATTTGACACAGGATATCCCCTTTATGAAGTCCCCAACAGAACCGGCACACTGCCATGAGCACTGTTATTTTTGCAATTATTTTATTTTGTGCCCTTCCAGCACCACCAGCATCTACAGAAAAGATAAAATCCCAAATACAGATCTCATAACTTCACCTAATGCAAGCTCAACACATTTGGTCTTAATCTGAGTGCCTGGACTGGGATGAGTTCTGTAGGGCTGTAATAAAATAAATATTTTCCTGCACTGAGAACACCTCAGGGAAAGGTTCAATGTCAGGTCAGCAAAGGGAGCTCTTTAACCATGTTTTGCTAGACATGGACCATACCTTCCTCTAAGAAACTGTCAGAGCTCCATAGTGACTAGTGGATGAGGAGTGATTGAAAGTACTAACCTCTTGCTTGTTTAAAATGTTGGATTTGGTTGGAATTTGAGCAAAGTTGGGCAGTGGGTACAGCCCCAGCTTGCAGCAACAAGAAAGTTTCCATCAGAAAACAAAAATTAATGGTGAATGAAGGACTTTTGGTTGGAATTCTCTTTCCTTCTCTGCCCTGCTCAAATTGGATTAGTTGCAGGAACAAAGGGAACAAGCAGCCCTGCTGCAGCAGACCAGTCCCAGGTGAGTAAGGCTGAGCTACTTAACAATTGGCAGTATAAGGAGAGCTTCTTTAATTGTTTTTTCAAACAAATCTGACCCCTCTGTTCTGTTATTTTGATGCAGGAACCAAGAGAAATGTGATCCACAAGTGCATTATAAGAAGGGAAGGCAGAGGTACTGGGGAAGGAAGCTTGCCTTTTTGCTGCAGTGTGAGACAGTGCCTGAATATTTTGCATCATTGCACATCTGGTACAGAAGTAACCTGAACATCAGAAGAATTTGTTAAGGTTGGTAGCTTTCTACTCCTGTGCAGACACATTGTTTATTGTTATACCACAGATGAGAAAAAAACCCATCTTGCTGCCAGGTCATTCTAAACTTATTCCTCAGAGATTGTGCCTCAGTAAAATTCCTGGTGGCAATACTGCTGCTTTTCTTCAGCTGCATACTGCTGCAAACTCAAGATAGCTCCCTTGCAATTTCCTGGGAACTGATTATGAACCCTGAAAATAAAATGTGGTTCTTTAGGTGTGAATTCCTTAGGTTGAACTGATTTACTGAGCAACTTCCCTAAAGGTTGATACTTTTCTAGTTTGAGAAGTAATTCATCTTCAACTTAAGCATGCATTTAGTTATTGATTGTCCTCTCTTTTGTATTAGACAAGAACATTTTCCTCATACCCAGACTCATATCAGCCCATGCAAAGAACTCAAGGTTTTGAACAAATTACAAAAGAGGACTATGAGCAGAAGTGAGTGCAGGAGTTTTAGTTCCAGGTCCCTCTGAGTAATTAATTATCTGCTGATGTGGATAATAAACTTACCAAGCTCAAAGCAAAGATATTGGATGCACGGTTGCAGACCTAGGTCAGCGGGAAAACCACTGTGGGCTCAATAGAAGTGGATGATGTTCTACACCTGGGCTTAGACATTTTTCTACTTATGTAAATTCAGCAAATGCATTCCATGTGCTCTCATACTTCTTGGAAGAAACCAAGTCTCCTTGTTCAATGAAAGATGTATTTATTGAAACACTTCAGAGGCCACTAGGAAAAGCAGGTGGTTTTCATGGTCAGACTTGGGTCACAAATGATGACTTTTTGCAGAATTTTCAGCAGGGGATTTTCAAGCAAAGATTGAGTATCTACCTTTTTTTTTGCTGGCTGTCAGTGAGATGGTAATGTGTCCTGTCCTTGCAGAAGCTGGTTAAGTGAAAGTATTTCTTTATGACCATTGCCATTTATCCTTTCATTTTGGGGCAGTACTAATCCCTCTCCTTTCAGGGTGTGTCGGTACATTCACAGACTATGATAGGTTGCCCAGCAGTGAAGGTTTTACAACCTTATATATATTTTTGATTTTGTTTTTGGAACACATATAGATCATGTTAAAAACCAGAAGTCCATTGTTCAATCAATCAAGTTAATCCTGGTGCTCCTTGATAACTATAGCTATCACATTTCAGAGTGATTTTATTGGATATTACTGGGATTACTTGTAGTAGCCACTCAGTCTAGACAGGGGTTTCTATTACAGAGAACACAGACAAAAGGGTAAGAAATATTAATGCTCAACATCCATTAACCATGCACAAACTGCATATCAGAGAGTGGATCCTGTTCACTTGGCTGGGAACTCCCTCCCTTTTGTTTATCTCTCAGAAAGCCACTGGCTTCTTAATTAAAAGGAAATAGGTTGTCTTAATAAAGGAGTAAAAAAGTAAGGAGCTGCTTGAAAAATTTACCTCTTAGAGCTAATGAAAATTAGAGATCTTTCAATCAACAGTCCCAATACTGAAAGGCCTGAATATTTTGCCCCAAAATCTGTATTTGGGATGGTTTTCTCTTCCCACCTTTTTGTGAGATGGGAGCAGTCGTGGTGATCTTACTTAGACATTGGATCTCCAACAGTCCTGTTGTGAGAAGTATGATGAAATGGACCTCCATATTCACCAGGGCAGGGTAAAATCATACTGCTCATGGTTGCTGAAACAAAGCCTGTAGAATGACAAGCACTCCGGGAATGTTGCACCTTGAACAAATGTGATAGGGCAGTGATGTTGTTCCCACACCACTTGGAAGAGAACTCTGCTCAATTAGGACTGTTGGCTGACTAAAATTAGACCTAGTTAATGAGGCATTGAATGAGGTAATGAAGTTAAACTCTAAAGCATTTCAAAATCTCATTTTATGCTACTTCACATGTTCATAGAATCATAACACATGGGCAAACATTGTATTTGCTGCCTAGACCACTTGTGTCACAGACTGTGTTTTGGATAGGACATATTTCAGATTGTTGTTGAATTGCTCATCGTAGCATGAGCTCCAACAGGTCTTTCAGAGAATTTTGGGAGTCAGGGGAACAGTAGAAACACTCAAACACTTATTGCATATGGCTTGCTGTCCTGCATTCATGCACCCAAAGACCTTGATGTTCTTTTGTTCTTCATATCCTTTTGGGACCAAAGTTAATAAGCCTGTTGTTGGGAAGGGTGTGAGATCATGTAGAAGCAGAAGAGTCAAAAACTTTACCTGTTGGAGGGTGGGAATGAAAAAAAAAATAAAAATTCCTAGTTATATAAGAAGCTTGCAATTATTTTAAGATTCCCTTAATTCCTAGGTCAAAAGGTTGATTATGGACTATATAGAGACATAAATCAAGATTTCCCTTCAAGACCGTAGCTTGGTGTAGACTTGGAGAAAATACTCTGCATGCCAGTGCTCTCAACCCTCTTTTATATCTGACAGCTGATGTTGGTGTGTTTGAACATGGGGGCACTGGGGGCTGTGTTAGGGTTGCTCTCACTATGTCTGTCATCCAGCTCCTGGGCCCAGCTCTGCTCATCCCTAATCCTCCACAGCAAATTGGCCTGGGACCGGAAATCTTGTCTCTTGTTGGCAGAGCACAGCAGTGGGTTTGGTGGGTCCCAGCTGGTTTACATCCTTATTTTATAAATGGAAATGCTGCCATCATGAAGCTCCAGATTTATCCAAGTATGAATGCCTAAATCTCTGGGTTATTTTAAGCGGCAGTTGCGCCCTTGATAGAGTTATGGCTATTACAATAAGTTACATTCATTAAACCTCTGGAGCTAGGCAAAGAGTTGGGTTCCATCAAGTTTTAGACTTAGCTATGAACACTTTCTCTCTTGTATGTATTTATGTTGATCCAGCAGCTATAGGTCTGCTTGCCCTGACAGATCTCTTCCCTTAAACTTTCATTTCATTTCATGGCAATAAACAATGACTGCCAGGGTATTTCTTGATGTAATGTCAGAAATGACAGGGCAGCATAAATTTCTGTCCTAGTTTTCAGGAAGATAATCTTCCAAGAAGAATTATTGTTATATAACTTCAAGATCACAGTATCCAACAATACATATAATTTGAGGCTGTTTCTAATAAGCATTGTCTCTAGCCTGTGGTTCACTCTGGTTTAAATGTTCTCAACTTTTTGGTCAAATAACAGCCTAGAACTGTATTCTTAGGAAAAGATGATGCTTGGCAATGGCTAGGAATTTTGTGGCTTTCACCACCCTTCAGAGGGTTTGGGCTAATGTGTTTACTTTTCAAGAAATAAAATAAAAACCACTTCCAGCCTGGAAAGGCTTTAATTGAAACACCATCCAGGACAGCTTACAACTTCCACTTGGATTGTGTTGCTGATGTGAGGGTTCTTCTTTTATGAATATAACTAGACTTTCTGAATCTCTGTTTCCGTAGTTTCCAGGTCCTTGTAAACTGAGCAATCAATGGTGCTACACCTATGACATTAATTTTGGATCAAACATTTTTCTTTAAACTTTGTCAGAGATGTGAACATTTTGGAAGTTAGACTATGAAGGAGGCAGTTGTCCATGGGAAGGGCAGGCTGGTGCTGTTTCAGCCATCAGGCTCGGAGATCCTGATTGTCTTCCTGCTGACAGGTTTTGGATGACTATTGAAGATGTGGATGTTTAAATGATAATTGATAACATTATTCATCTCAGTGATTCTCTTGGCTATGCTCTTGCCTTAACATTTGTATTTTAATAAAACTTGTCACGTTAAATTTCATTTTAAGCAGAAAAAAGTTTTTAAAGTGTCAGATTTGGAAGCTTTTACAGAGCTTAATAAAAGTTTGCTTGGGCAAAGTGCAGTAGATAACTATTGGTACTGATGGTTTCTATTTAAAAAAACATGTCTCTTTTTCTTGCTGCATCTTGCAGCTGAAATTCTTTGTCTTGCTTCCTCTAAGTCTTTCTCTTAGCATCTCACAGGCATCAGAGAGGGGACAAGCGCCTCCAACAATACCATTGCACAGAACTTGATTTTCTTCTCTCTCATATGACTCAGACTTTGTATTGGTGTGGGCATGATCTGGACAATAACCAGGGATGCTGGAAAGAAGGAGATGCTTCTCAGTAAATTGGGATGGTCAAACACCCACCATGCTTTATAAACTATTGTTCGATATTTAGGCAGCAGAATGGACAAGTGCACCAGACTTTTATGTAGGAGAAACACACTCTTAATCCTCACTGCTGCTCCATGACCCTCCTGTCAGGTAACTGGGCAAAGTGCTCCCAGAAAAGCTCCAAGGACGGAGATTATGTGTGTTGAGCTATATGTAAGGTTCTGTAGAGACAGGAATGACGTTGCTCTGGGAATCCTGCTCTGCATTTGGATTTGGCATTCAAAGGACAAAAAAGCAACAGCAAAACAACCCACAGAATAACACAGACTATCCCAAGAAAACGATTTAAGGGAAAAAAATTCACATATGAATGTACTGGGTAAAACATCTGTCTGGAGAGTCTGGGATCTGACTCATCCTGCTGTCACATTCTTGGATGTCCCTTGCATCTCTAGGAAGAAGTTAGCAAATTGAAGAAAAAGAAATAAATAAAGTTAATCTCTTGCCTAGCTAGTAGCTGTATCTCTTTACCAGCTTAGCACTTCTGGGCTGTATATCCATGTAGGAACCCCAGTTGCACCTCTTTTTATGTGTATTGACTTAGTGAAGTTCAAACATGTTAAAAACTTCACTTTCTCCTTTATACGAGTCTATAAAAATGCTCTTAAAACGGAGTCATAGTGTTTCAATGAGACAAATGAATGATCAGCTGAGACCCAACAGTCCTTTCCAATGTGCTTGTATGAGAAATTCTAAGATGCTAATCAGCCTGGAGAATTTTCATGCCTTCAGCACTATGTAATGACACAAAATATTGCAATGCCTCCAAGTTATAACAGGATAGGCAAGGGGGATGCAGTAATAGGTATCATTCCTGATATTTGATTCCAGTTAGAATGAGACTTTCAGAAGTCTCTAGGCAGCAGAGATTTCTTATGCATTTATGGACACTGGGGTAAAACTAAACATATCCACACTAGCCTGGAATTTTTTCTAACAGCTATTTGGACACAGTAATGTATAGAAATAATTATAAACACATGCACAAGTAGATCAGTGTGTGTTTTCTGTGCCTGCCTTTTGGAGGAATCACACATTAACATATTTTCTGAATTTTGCAAATGCACTGAAAAATTGCAGCTCAATAAATGAAATTTTATATGTTTGTCTAAACTGATGACACCAGTATAAAATAGAGATATTTTCCAGTTGGGATTTAGGAAGCTGTAAGACATGACAGAAGTGTTCATAATTAGACATTTCAGCACAAATTTGAATTCTCATGGAGTTGATCCAAAAACAGTTCTCCAGCAAAGCATGTATCTGTTTAAACACTTACTGTGGAAGGGATCGATCCCACTGCCAGAGCAGTAAAACCCATATTTGCAGTGATAGCATAGAAGTGGGTCACAGTTTAGCAGAAGGAATCACTTACTGCATAGAGCTGGTGGACTTTATTTCTGTACATTTGGAATTTTTGAGTTATGTCCTGTCACAGCTGCAGGCGTGCAAATGCTGTGTTTGTATTCTGTGTTAGTCACTGAGAAAATAAAGAAAAAAAGGGTATTTCCTCAGCATGGGGGTGGTGAGGCCCTGGCACAGGGTGCCCAGAGCAGCTGTGGCTGCCCCATCCCTGGAAGTGTTCAAGGCAGGCTGGATGGGGCTTGGAGCAACCTGGTCTGGTGAAATGGGTCCCTGCCCATGCAAGGTGTGGAATGGGATATTTTAAGGTCCTTTCCAACCCAAACCAATCTATGGTTTATTTCTTTCTAGGCGTGGCATTGTTGTTTTGGAAGATAAAGAGTAAAACTGAGGTGTTTCAAAACAGCCCTCAGGATGGCTGGCTCTCTACAGGCTTCACTGAGAATTAAAGGAGGCACCTGAGTTGGTGCTGAAATGGTTAACTAATAACACAGGGCTGGGAAATCAGCTTTCTGCCTGGCACAACTGCTTCAGGAATTCTGCCAGGAGCCAGTAGCTGAAAGCCTTACTAAAAACAACAGGACAACACTATTAAATGCCTGGAGTCTTAAATGGTTTGTGGTTTGTCAGGGTGACATGCTTGTGGTGTTCATGGAAGTGCAACCTGAGAGACATCCCTGCTATTTACAGAAATGTGCGAGCAATGCAGCTTGTGACTCTTTATGTTGTCATTACAAGAACGAAATTTTATCTGCATAATTACAAAATTATAGTCTGATAGAGATTCTTATTTAAGTCTGTTACATTCTCCAGAAAAGCAGAAAAATCCTTTCCTGAGCGCTGTTAATAAGGGAGTATTTAGAATACACTGTTTTATTTTCTTGCTTTATATGCATATATTTATTTTTAAAACAACTGTTTTTTGGTGCTTTCTAGAATTTTTTCCCCAGGTGCTGGAGGAAGCATTTCCATGGAACTGGCTACAAGAAAGAATGTCTATACAGCCATATCTGGTAATGTTCCTGTGCCTTACTGGGACCAGCCCTTTCTCTGCAGCAGGGCCTGGGACAGGGAATTTAGGTGGGCAATGGAGTAGGCAAGGTTTGTCACCTCTGAGGAAAGTGCATGGCCCAGGAGAGGCTGATAAAGCTCATGGATTTCTTTCTGTAAAGATTAAACTGAACTTCATTGTGCAAAAAGTAATGACATTTAGTTCTGGGCTTGGCAGTGGTTAATGGTTGGATTTGATCATCTTCTATTTTTTTTTCAAACCTAAAAGATTCTGTGGTTCTGTATGATGCCAGAGAACTAAAATGTCTTTTATTTTTCCCCCTAGCAATCTCATTAGCAGCATTCAGTGAAATGAACATGCCCTCAGGGATGCCCCAAGCATGAACTCACATCTGGGCAGTACCACCTCCAGGATGGAGGGCACTGGGAATCCTTCTTGGGGGCTGTGGGGGCTTTTCAGGACATACTGTTATGCAGGGTCCTTGTAGCTTTTGGGGAATGGCTTCTCAGGAGGCCCCATCAGCCACTTCTGATGGGCTCAGCCACCTGAGCTTGCTGAGCCAGCCCTGCCCTCTCCAGATCTGAGGAATAAAGGTGCTTCATCATCCTGTGCAGTTATGTGACAGCTTTAGGAAATATTAAACAATGTTCTTTGAAATGAAACGGGAAGGAGGGGGAACTGCACAAAGCAGGTGAGAAGGAAGGGAGGAGGGAGGGGCAGACAGGGTAACCTCTAGCAATTAAGCCTTCCTAGGGGCAGCCCCACTCCCTGGGCAGAACCTGCCTGGCTGCCCCTTCCACTCGTCCTGCTTGTGCACAACAGGACAAACAGCCAATAGTGATAAAAAAAGGCCACTATCAATCAGGTTTTCTTATTGAGTCACTGGGAATTTGTATCTGGAAAGGCTGAGGAACCTCCTCTGTTTAGTGCTGTCTCCAGCTGAGAGATGATGGCTGGACAGTGAACAGGGCAGCCCTCCAAGGAACCTGGTTTCCTACAGAGATTCCCACACTGCAGTGTCCTTTTGCGGGAGGATGGCTTAGCAGGATAGCCCAGACCTACTCCACGCAGTTTCCTGCAGTTGTCCATGGATGTTTTGCCCAGTGATGTGGGAAATGAGTTGGTCTTGCCACTTTTACTCTGGTGAAAGAAAGCAGGACTGACCCCTTTCCTGGCATTTGCAGGACTGGAAGAGTAATACCAGAGTTAGTGGTTTTATTATGAACAAGTGCATGCTTGGATTCCAGGCCAGTGCCTACACAGAGCAAACATTTGTGTAGATGGGAGGAGGGAAAAACATCTATTTTCTTGTGACAGTACAAAGGATGACTAAACATCAGGAACAGCTGCAGTGCACTTGGAACATTAGAAGATCAGCTGATCCCTACCATGCTTCCCCAGCTAACTGGCAACACCTGAGCCCTGCCAGGTAAAAACTAGGCTCTGTGCTTTGTCCAAGTCATTAGAGCTCCACTTGGAGAGAAGTGAGCAAGAAACAAGCTGTGCTTCACTGCTTAATGTTGCTCAAAAAGAAAAAAAAAATACCTGGAACAAATATTTCAGTCCAAAGAAATATTTACTTGGGTGCTTAAAACTTTGTATAATGCCCTGAAGGTCACAAGACATTCATCCCGCTGTGTATTTCTCTTTAAGAAGGTGTTTGTAAGTACTACTGGAACACGTGTGATGAGGGGTTGCCATGGCAAACAAGTTTTGGCACTATTTAAGAGAGAGAGTTTTATTGCACAGCAGAATAAATAAGCATGTTAAAGCCACATACAGTAACTTGTTGGCACATACATTAATGCTCCCAAGGGCTGCAATAACTTAAGCACCCTCCCTTTAAACATTTTTCAGTGTTTTTTCTTTTTTATTGACTACATGCATTCAGTATTAGGGCTAGGAATGTCCTATTTCCACCCTCTTTTGAAGTGAGTAATTGAGGCAAAAAAAGAGTACTGTCTAATAAATCTTAAAGGGGCATTGTGCACAGACAAGAGGGGCAATTTTCCCATTCCTAACATACATGAGGATAAGCCAACGTGAGACCTGTGTACTAAATCCTGACTTGTTCCCTCTAGACATAGGAGTAGATTGGCATGTTTGTATTTCTGATGGAGCTTGAATAATCAGGAATAGTTACACACCGTTTTCTGCAGTTTCTGTCTTGCTCTGTTGTACCAACCCAGTCGTTCCCACATCATAGTAGCAAACTCGTTACTTTGGCTTTATTCATTTTATGAACCACCTGCTCTGTTCTCGCTTTGGCTCCCAGTTTACACCAGCGTGTCCCGGTGTTGAGGAAGTGCCGCAGGAAGGCGAGAGGCAAATCTGTGCCTGTGAAAGGGCTCAGGTTTGTGGTGCTCTTAAAGGTGAACATAAATTGCATTTATAATGAAAGCTCTGGTTTAAGAAGCGTTATTAGTGTATTAGTCTGGGCTTTATTAGCTTGGAGGTTTCACAGCTTTGTGGGAGGTGTGACACTGGCTCCCTCTTCTGTGGGAACCAGTAACATTTCTGGTTTGGAGAACTTTGAAGCCACCAAAAGCAGATGAAGCCCCTGAAACCTCCCCCGCGCCTCCCGCCTCGGGACATTGGTATAAATCCTGGTAAATTATTGTAGATGTGATCAGGTAACGCCCAGCTGTGAGGCGGGGCACGGCTGCCGCCTCCCCTGAGGAGGGAAGAAGGGCCGAATGTTCCCTGAGAAGGGAAGAAGGGCCGAATGGTCAGGGTACTCAGCAGGAGGTGCTGGTAACTGCCTTGTTTAAAACTGGGAGCTTGGCGAGTGTGATGGACCCAGTTCTTAAGTTTATTGGGGAAGATGGATAGAAATTACATCTCACCCTAAAAGGAGAGTGCAGGCAGTGCTGACTCCCGTTATAGTCAGAGGAAAAATCTGGATTACATAATCCCTATAGTTTTAGGACAAAAGCTGTAAGATATTTTACTCTTAGAACCCTCTGTGCCACCTGCCTTATCACCAACATTACTCCACACCCTTCAGTTAGGCTTGGACTGAACATCAGAGCTACTTGTTTCTCAAGACCAGGCTGGATGGGGCTCTGAGCAGCCTGGTCTTCTGAAAGGTACCCCTGCTCATGCAGGGGGTTGGAACCAGCTGATCTTCCAGGTCCCTTCCAACCCAAACCATTCTGTGATTCTCTTCTATGATTCTAAACTTTCCTATACACTCAGCAATCGCTGAAGTATGCTCAAGCCTCAGGAAACAGGGGAGGAAAAAAGGGAGTTAATTATTTTTGAAAGGTACATGTTTGTAGTATTGCATACGGATGGGTTAATTATGAATTACAATTTGCTGAATGGGAGGATTCCTGTGGAAGGGACAGTGCATGGAGAAAAAAGAAAGGCAAAGGGAGGGAGTGGATTTTTATGCCTGTAAAGGTGTCTGCTGGGTGTAACCAGAGTGGAAGATGTACCATTTCCTTCTAGCTGTTTGGATTTGTTTGCAATTAAAGTCTAGTGGAGCTGTCAGGGGCTGTTGACAAATATATTATAATCAACTTAGGTTAAGCGAGTTACTTAAAATTAATCCATCCCTGCACAACACTTCTGTTTCACTTCACAAGAATGTGCCAGGAGGAATGAGTACAACCCTGACCATGATGGGAGAACCTCCTCAAGGTGGAAATTTGCAAATAGGACTACTGTAGTATGTAATGAGAA
This sequence comes from Anthoscopus minutus, assembly GCA_013399455.1. Taxonomy (NCBI): domain Eukaryota; kingdom Metazoa; phylum Chordata; class Aves; order Passeriformes; family Paridae; genus Anthoscopus; species Anthoscopus minutus. The sequence goes on from VWYI01026254.1 coordinate 332,303, forward strand.
GCTGCAGGGCTTTCAATTATCCCACATAGTCTGTCTCTTTGCAACTTGACTGACAGCTAATTATGCTGGTGCCATTTTTTTGGCAGTGGAATTTAATCTCCCAGATGGAAAGCAAATCAATCTGCCCATTGCTGCAGCTGAGGCATACTTTGGCTCAACTTTAATTTATTCTCCTAAGCCTAAGAAGGTTAGTCATTTCAAGGTACAAAAATATCAAATTTCTTCTGTTAACCAGGCTGGTGAAAAAATGGGGAAGAGTTGGGATTTTATGGGCTGCACTGTGAAACGTTGTTGCTCCTTCCTTTGTATTAGGAAACAGCAGTATCATCTCCCCTTGATTCCTGGTTGTGGAATCTAACAAGAAAAAAAGCATTTATGAGCAGGTTGCTAGTGATAATGGTTAAACATGAATTGTGGAGGCATTAAGTGGGATTCTATGGAGGAGTGAACTAAATCTCTGAAGAACTTGACACAAAAAGGAATCGGTGGCAATTTTCAAGCACTTTAGCCAGTGTGCAATAGTCTGGTTCCCTTTGGGTTTCATGCCAGGGATATAAATACAATCCTCCTACTTACCTGCACCCTTCAGGCCTATCAATTATGCTGCTCCTTCCGAGTTGCTGTTACAACTTGAGGTATTACTGTCCTCTGTAAAACCAGCACAGAGCAGAGTATGTGACTGGTTAGCACAGGCTACAGACCTCATCTTCAAGTAGACAGCACTTGCAGCTCCTGTCAATGTTGTTTCTCAAGCTAGAAACCCCAATTTTAGCTAGGATCAAGGGGAAGGGAGCTCACAAAAACTTGGTGCTAATGAACGCTGGAAACCTGGAGCCTTATTTTTCTGTAAACTTTTGCCTCTCTGGTTGTTTCAGTCTGAGTATGGTTCTGATGTCCTGTCTGTGTGTTATTATTTTCTCTGTTGGAGTGCTTTTTCTGAATTCTCTGGAGGTGTTTAAGACCAGGTTGGGCTGGGCTTTGAGCAACCTGGTCTAGTGCAAAGTGCCCAAAGCAGGGAGTTGGAGAGATATCTTTAAGGTCCCTCTGACCCAAACCATCCTAGGACTCTGATTCTACTCTGGTTTTTGGAGAGTTTATACAAATAAGAAGGTTCCCAATTCACCTTCTTACTGGAAAAAGCATTTCTAAAACTGCTTTGCTCACACCTAATGACTCCAGTTCCAGTCTTCCTCACACTTTTACAAAGCTACAGTAACTTCAGTGACTCTTCCTTAGTATATACTTGGTGGCTGAAGGATTACACACTCTTCTATTAACCCCTATCTTTTTGTATTTCCATATTATCCTTATGATTATGTTGGTACTGCTCCCAATGGACCCTTGAATTGCATTTCCCAATTGTGATAAAATCTTGTACATAGAAGCATTTTTGGTGACAAATCTCTGGAGATGTCCAGATGTTGTCCCATTGGTGCATTTGTTATCCTGCTGCACACTCTGCTTCTCCAGTATTATAGTTAGGAGGGCTTGAGTTATTAATCTAAAATTAATTATTTTTTTAAAAAATCCATCATTCATTAAACAATTAGAACAATTATTTGTTCTCAACTATGCTGTAAATGCTGCTGAAAAAATGTAGTGTCAGACCTGTAATCTCTGCACATGGAAGCAGTGCAGTCCCACCCATTCCTTGCCTAGTTGCCCAAAAATAGGGAGCAGTGGGATCTCCAGGATGCAACAGGGATCAGGACAGGCAGTCTCTGCCATGTGTCTGTACCTCCTGTCAGGGTCATCCTTACTCAGCCACCTGACTTCTACTGATGTAAATTGAAAATGCTATTGACCACAAAATGCTTTTAACTTTTTTAAAGTATTAAAAAAATTAGAGAATGTCTATTTTAGTGGCTGTATTCAAATAAAAGCTAGAACAAACTTACCAGTAAGAGAAGAAGCTGTAAAGGCACCTCACTGACATTTTTCCATGTGTGGTCTTCCCAAAGTTTGATTTTTTTTAAAAATTTTTTTTGGCAAGTGAAGCTTGCATGTTTAGCTCCAACAAGCAAAGTGCCAGAGAGATTCCCAAAGTAATGTCCTGGCCCCAGTGCACATGTTAGCAGGAATTTCTTCTCTTGTTTTCCTTATTATGAATGTAACCTGATATGTTACTTTTTAGGTTCTTGAATAGGTGCCATAATTTACTTGGGCTGCCTGAGGTCAAGCTTGTTCTAGGATCTCTGGCTCTCCTGACAGAGTCTGCTGGATTCTGGGACCTTGGCACAGCATTCCTTGGGCTGTGGGAGATGTGGGTGAGCATGGATGGCTCTGGGCTGTTGGAGGAGGAAGAAGGAGATGCTTTGGTGTTTGTGTGGAAAGAGAATATGGCCATGCCCTGCATGAGCTCCAACACTGCAAATGGTTTTGGTTTTGTTTTTTCCTTACAAAAGCACTGTAATCCCAGCAAATAAAATGGCACATCACAGGTGAACCCAATGAAGTCAGCCAAGCTATTTATGGATCCCACAGCTAAATAAGGAACTGAAATGTGAGGCCAGAAGAAGCAAGTCCATGTGATTTGAATTACAATTCAGTTTGCTTTAGGATTTTCCAGTTGAAAGACCAAAGTTGGCCTCCCCAGCCTGGTGCAGTATAAATGAGACCTATTAAATGCCACTAGAGGTTGTACTTTCAACTACCTAGAAAATATCTTTGGATAAACACTTCTGTTGACATTAAAACTTTCAGAGTTTAAAATAGTGAGATTTAATACAGTATAATAAATTCTACACTGCAAACAGATCAGGATTCTGTTATCTGAATGCTCAGTGTGATGTATGCTCTCCTGTGTTAAAAATCCCCTCCTGTGCTGAAAAAAACAAGGCCCATTTCATTCCAAGTTAGCTGCTCATAAGAGTTTTTTGGTATTTTTGAATTCTTTTAGTGACATCTAGTGAAACTTGGGGAAAGTGCAAGTTCAGTTGAACTCCAAGGATCAATCCAACTGCTGTAGCAAATGCTTCACAATTAAATGCCCAAAGTATTGCAAATTATTTAATTTACTGTCCCTTAAGCTGCTGTCTAAGGAGAGCACAAAATGCATTTTGGCCATTAAAAATTTTAAAGTTTGAGCTCATATTCTGGGTCAAACACTTTATGCATTTGCAGCACAAAAATATTTTACTCTTTATTCCTTTTAACTTTATGTATATATTTCAAGTAACTTTTATATTTTAAATTTTGCCTTGTGTTATTGGTGCCATTGCTCCTCTACACTTGAAGGCTCCAGGTATTTTGGCTTCTTCACAAAAAACCCCAAATTTTTCCAGGAATTACACATTTTCAGTATTTGGTATTCCTGAACTTACTGGTCTGCTTGTTGCTCTGGGCCAATCCAGACTGGATGTGAAATACTCTTTCATCACCAAATTCAGTTTTCAACAGCGATGGAAAACGTATGCCTCCTACCTAGAAATCAACTACAAACTTCAAAGGAAGAGATGCCTCCCACAGAGCCACATCCATATGCAGTAGCCTTTAACAGTGTAACTTGTTTTTCTCAGAGTACAAACCCTAGTGGCTTCCATAAAGGTCTGTGTTGGTATGGATTTCAGCTGTGTGAAGGACAGGGCCACCACTATGAACAGGACTTACAAATATTTGGAAAAAATACAAAGTAGCTTCAAACAGGCCAGTAGGAGATGACTGGAAAGTGTTCAAAAAAATTTTAGGCCTTGCTTGATCTAAAAGGCTTCAACCTCCCAAACTGAACAGGGCAGATTCTGAACATCAGGATCCGAAGTCAACTGGGAACTTATGAGCACCCTCTGGAAGAATCCTAGCTGTGAGTGTCACTGAGCACACTCACATGCAGCCAGCACAGGGAAGATGCCCAGCATATCCAAACAAGTTTCCAGGTCACTAATTCTGATAGTCTCTCATCCTACTCAGAGCTAACTTTTCAGAACTTGAAAAACAAACAAACAAACAAACAAACAAAAGGCTTAAAGGAAAAATCAATCCAAATACACAAAGAACAACAGTTCAACCATTTTACTAAATCAATTCACACAGTTTCAAAATTGTAAATATAATTAAGGACAACAGGGTTTATGTATTTTTTTTTCTCTTCCAGAATCATTAAGACAATAAACAAACACAAAGTAGGTTTATAGCATCTGTTCTTTTAAAAAATGAAAGGAACATCACTCGATGTATTGATAAAGCACCACAACACAGTTACAAAATAGGGTTGGCCTGTTTCTTTCACAAGTAAAAGACTACATACTCCTAACAGCTTCCTGCTTCAATCCATACTTCATTAAAATAAAACTATAAAATCTTCTAGATTACACTAACTTCAGACAATGCCTGGTATAACAGTGCATTAATAGCAGTAATGCCAACTATCAGTGCCAACATAAAACAGTTTGGAGAGGAAAAACAAAACAAACAAAAAATTCCAAAACAAACAACAAAAACCGCACCTTTATTTACCTAGATGAGCAAAATTTAAAATAAGGGATGCTCTGCCTCACAATGAGTAAAGGATTTGGGAATGCTGATGGGTGGAAAAGGGGGCTAGTACTGTAGCTTTCTAGGTTTAGTTGGCATCTAGTTTGGCCATTTCCTGCACATATATCCCTATACTCTCACTGTCAAAGAGCACGAAATACACCGTCTTGATTGAAGAAGACATTGTTGAAACAAAATAGCTGGAGATGGCTTTCAGGATAAGCTGAGCAGCTGTTTGTTTTGGGAAGCCGTTTCTGGAAGAAGAGACAAAAAAAAGAAAGAAAATCAAGATTTGTTGAACCAACTTTTGATGGTTTAACATCCTAGGGAAGGCTCCAGCTCTTCTCCAACACCTCACGGTAAATAAAGCTGCAAAGCCAGTGTTTACAATCTGAATTAGAATCCACAAACTTGTTGATTTAGGCAAGACTTAAATTGCTCAAACAGAAGAAAAGCAGTCCCAAAGTATGAATATAGAGTCTACACATACTGATATGTTGAATCTCATGATACCTGATGAGTCAACTATTCTCATTTAACAGGTAAGTAAACTAAGAGCTGTGTTCTGGAAAGCAGTGTATGTGGTGGAGCTGTAAAGTTAAACCTGTCCTGAGAGCAAAGCAACTGTTAAAGAAAAGTAAAAAGGGACAGAGAATTTGATATGGAATATGAAACATGAAAAGACCTAAAGTACAATATGTCTTACCACTACTAATGGTAACTAAGCACAGGATTTTACAGGATCTAACCTGACAACCTTTCTTACAAACTTCTTCACATTTTTATCTAGGAATCCTTGTCTGAAAGATTAATCTAATCTTAAAACCAGTCAAGCACAAGTAGAATGGTCTGAACAAAGCTATGACGTGAACTTTATGATCTGAATTTTATAGGTCACGGCAAACTCCCTGAATTACACCTGGTTGGAACATGGGCTGAACTTTATTGCTGTGTTACTCCAGAAATACCCAGGCTGTGCTTTACCCTGCCAAACTCTGGGCCCTCCCCCAGCCTCAGTGATGTGCACTCTGTAGTCAGTCTGAAGGTGATGGGACATGACCACTCTCTTAGGAGTAGCACCCAAAAAGAACCTGAAAGAGCCTGTTGGACATCACCTGGTTCCTTGACATGCACTTACAGATACCTGGTAGTAAAGACTCCCTATTATAAAGTGTGTACTGTTAATACTAAAAATAACTTAGAGATTACAGATTGATGAGTATCTCAGCATTTCCTGAGTAGTTCAAAGAAGCTGGGCTAAATCCACCTCTAGCTCTAACAGGTGAACATTTCTTAGCACTTGTTCACTGAAGTATCACACTGGTATTAAAATGCTGTTGTAATCTCCCTCTTATTCTGTGCTGCAACACACCAGATGTGAAGGACAACTGCCTGTGTCATGGCCCACTTGCTGCAGATTGCCCTACCAAAAAGCATTCTCAGAGAGCAATTCTACATCAGTCCTGCCTGTTATGTGATGTTATTATGTGCTGTCTTGAAGATAATGTTTGTGGTATTTCAAAAATGATGGCATGAAATAGCTTACACTGGTTTTTCTTTCCTGAAAATGCCTGATTTTTCTTCTATTGAAGAAGAAAAAAAAAAGGAAAAAGCAGAGTGAGCAAAGCTTGTACTATTCTAAAGCCAAATGAACTGGTCAGGGATAATCAGCTGTGTGAGAAGTTAATCAACTGAGAACTGAGTTTTGACACAGGAGCTGCTTAGGAGTCAGCAGCCTCCACACCTAAGCACTTGCAGGTCACTTATAAATTCTGCATCCTGACATACAGTGAAGAGATCTTCCAGGAATTTTGCTCCTGAACTGTCATGCAGGGCAGCACAAAAGGGGACATACACTGTTTCTGAACTGTTCTTAGGGGCCTCTGAAGTCACACAGCTTCCAAGGATTCTGGCAGGGTGACCACACCAGGGCACATGAAAGAAGAGTGGCCTGGTGAAAAGAAGGCAGAGTGCCAGGACAATCCATTGCCCAGGACATCTCTCCCAAAAGAAACAAAGGAGAGGAGAAAAATCAGCAGAAAGGTGCTGGCCTGATGGCCATGTGTGGGCTGCAAGAAACAGAAGCCTTATCCATTGATCTATGGGTCTGGGTTAAATTCTTGTGAAAAGGCAATTTGGAACTTTAGCCAAACCAGTGTCAATTCAGATCAAAGTCAGAGCTTCAGAATGAAATCCCTTCTCAGAGGATGACTTCATGTTCAATCCCTAACTCTTCTTTCCCTTTTCTCCTGCTGGCCCTACCAGACTGAACTCCAGGCTACCTCTGAACAGCACCCAAATTGTGCTTTCCATAAGTTGGCTGTAGCTGAGCATCTGGACCTATGAATGCTTCAAGTATGCTATTTTATTTCCCCTTGTGATTTATTTGAACTGCCCTCATGTAATCCCATTCCTTAACTATAAAAGAGAATGAAAATGTTTATGTGGGTTTATTGGGTGATGTCTGCTTGACAGATGCCTGTACTATAACAGCTGCATACATGTGGTGTCTTTGGCATTTGCTATCTTTTAAAGCTTTACTTTTTTCTTTTTTAATGTTTTTGCCTTTGTAAAAACAAGTAGAGAATATTGTCAGAATATATTATGTTCTCTCCAAAATTAATTTATGTTTGAGTATCTCTAATTAAGGGGAAAAAAAGAAAAAAATACATAACCTCATATGTTACTCCTTTTGATGCTTCTCCATCTTTAAAAATACCACTTCAACTGGCTCAAGTAAGAATGACATGTATATGCCAAGTGGAGAATTTGCCCCAGATCCTGCCTGTCAGTAACCAGATTTCAGAACAGAATGTGAATCCTGAGGATTGTTCAAGGCTTCATTATCTTCCAGTACCAATCACCTACTTCACAAAAGGCTGGGAATGTTCTTTGCTGGGAGCTATCCAGAAAGGACAGGGCTGTGTGGAAGATACTTTACCTGGTCCCACTTTGGCATAACCAATTCCACAGTCTCTCTGCACTCTTCACATCACACCATGGAGGAACAGAGCTTCTCCCAGACAGTGATTCAGAGCTCTTCTTTGTATTGACCAGCCTGTGACCCTGACAGCTACTCCAACAGGTTACCAGGAAGCCTCTATTTCTCTACTGCTCTGCAAAGTTTGCTCAACTTATCTCCTTAAAATTAACCTTAGCTGGAGATTTGTATGATGCAAGTTACTTAAATTTAGCATCCTAATGAAGCTTGTATTTCTTGTAATTCATCCAAAACCTCAAATACTGTATTCTGCCCTAGCCCACAGAATATGCAAGAATTAATCTAATGTTGCAACACAGCACAATGGGAAGAATATTCTTGTACATCAGCTAGCTTCTTTCATGGCAAACTCAAGAGGGAAAGTTGTTCAGGGTTAAGAGACAACTGTGTAATTCAGCCTAGATTTGGCCCTTAGGTCTTCCTACTGAGCCACCAATGAGGGCCAGGTGTTCCCAACCTCTCTCTGCATCCCAAACCCAGAAGCCTCAGAGTAAAGGTGCCATCAGTCTGGACTGAGACTCCTGAGAACATGATCCAACTTTCAAAGGTACTGAGCACACTGTACAGAGCCAGAGCACCTGAACTTTAGACTGAGGCTTTCAAAGACCTTGGCAAGGGTTTTTAAGGTCTTTTTTTTTTTTTTTTTAATGAAATAGTCCTATGATGTAAACTGCATGGAATTCAGCTTACGGATTTTGTATGAAAGTTTGAAGTGACTCTGCAAATCCTGAGAATCAAGGCACTTTAGGTTTGCTGCTTAAACAAACACTAAGCTATGTCTTCTGGCCATTGTAAGACAGGTAAGTTTCATTATGCACTAAAATCAGACAAAAGAGACCCCTTTTCTTCATGTTCTTTTCCACATGTCCTGTATACATGAATGGATCAACAGTCTGGAAGAGGTCTTTTAATATTCTCTCAGAAGTTTGTTTAATGCTCTTTATTCCATTTGCACTAAGATTTGCACGGATCACTATGAGATCCACCAACACTAAACCAGTAGTCAGGAAAACTGGAAACTGCAGGCTCCATGCACTGCCTGAACAGATCTAGAAGGAACTTCTTTTAGGAACTGATTTAAACAAGGAAGAAAAAAGCCAGCATTGTAGCAATGTGTTTTGTACATGGGAAGGGACTGAAACAGCAGATGGCACTTAGAGAATGTGACCTATTTGGCATTAGGTTTGCCTGACAGCCTTACCTGCCACTGCCAATAGAAGGAAAGGCAATTGATTTCAGCTTCTTTTCATCAGCCAGAGCCAAGCAATTCTTTACTGTCTTTTCCAGCAGCTCCTCGCATTTGTCTGAGCCCCAACCTGGGCTATTACAGTGGATCACAAATTTTGCAGGCAGTCCATGGCCAGCACTGACAACAGCTAGGAAGAATTGAAAATGAGACATAATTACTTTCCTCTCTTTAGGACTAAAGGAGTGTACATGTGATTAAAATAGCAAACAATCAACAGACATTCCTTTAACCCTGAGAATGTTTTAGATTACAAATCACACAGCCTTAAAATACAACATGATTACAGAGACTTTGTGTTTTCCATTTCCAGCTGCATTTTGCTGTGATAATTTATAAATCATAGCTAGGATTGAGCTTATTTGAGAGAGAGCAAGAATTCATGGCTGACATCAAAGGAAGCAGATTTCTACTGAAGAAGAGGTAAGGTGAAGGGCAGTATCTGTTAGAACCCAAACCCAGACAAGGGATGATCCTGCTTTGGTTGGGTTTACTGCAGAGATTCAGTAAATACCAGGATGCTGGAAAGGCACAGGAAGTTACAACTCCAGTGACCTTCAGCTACTCTTGCTAAATGTACAGTGTTCAGCTGGCTTCTGACCATACCCCAGCCCAAATTGGAGCAGTTCAGAGCTACCAGTGCTCCACAAACCCCAAAGGAACGACGGGAAAAGAGGTGAATTAAGATTCTGGCTTTATTTCCAGCTTTGTCTCTCAATAACTATAATGATGACATTTTGTGTGATTTCAAGACATCAGGTCTGGCCTTATTTTAGCTTTTTTGTGTATGGTTCATCCAAGATAATTTGAACAATGCTGGGCTTAGTTTCTCTCTTTCATTACATTCTTGACAGAGGGGTGTAGAGGATGCATTTACAGATTTGCAGTGTTTGGTTCACACTGTTGGTGTAACAGCAGGCCAGACCTTGTATGTACAAAGGAATGAAGAAGAACTTTTACCATGCTAAATCTTATCACCATAATATTACCATGGGCATGTGGAGACTAAGAAAATGCATCAAACTGCCTACAAACTGCTTACAGGAAGGGATTCTCCAGATGAGAAGCCTCCCTCTCTGCAGGAGAACACATTCTGGGTTCACCACTTCTCATCATAGAGCAACAACAGACTGTGCTCAGCCTGCCAGAAACCAGGGTAGAAGGATCTCTGTCATTTCCAAATTCACTGGGCTGTGGTTGCAAATAAAAAAGTTGTAATTTCAGTTTGTTAAAAAAAAAAGGTGAGGGGAAGCAAACCACCCTAATCACAAGCTGAGGGAAGAAAAACATCTATCTGAAATCTCACAAGAGCATACAGTGAGCCTTCACAGAGAGTCAGCTCCTAAAATACCCCACAAAAGTGTAGGTATGAAATGGCAGCTTATGTCTTCACAAAACCATAACAAAAACACCAATAAATTTTTTAAAAAATTAAAAAATCAAGTCTGCAAAGATGCTTAGAGGTCTGAAATCCTCTATTCCATTCTAGAATGTTTATGAGGCATTTTCCTATTTAAGTACAGTATAATGGCACATGATCATCACATATGGATACTATCTCATGGCTGCTGCAGGGAAGAGAAAATAGACTTTGTCATATGGATCCTGACCAGGGGTTAACCAGAACATTTGAACGACAATAGAAGCACAAGCATTTATATTCTTATGGGTTTTCCCAACATGCTGAATAGCCCCAGTGTTAGGCAATGTTAATTTGTCATAATGTCCAACTAAAATGTTGGCAGATTCCGAATACATCATAAATCCAATAAAATCTATTAAAAGCAGCTGACATATCTCTAGTCAGATGTGAAATATGGACATCATCCTCACCCTGAAGGAATAAAATACTCTATTAATACACATGACCAACTTTACTATTTCTCAGGGAGTGTTTTCCAGGGTAGTCATTAATTAACTCATTAGGATTCTGATGAGGACAACTGTTCATTATCAAGAGCAGCTGTCCCTTACTTCAAATGCAAATGCACTGAAATGGGAAGTAAAAAAGAGAAAGACAACTCTGTACTTATTCTGTGCTAGTCACATTCCAGGTAAGCATTCTTGTTATGAGTAGGAATGCTCATAGAATTGAGAAATCTGAAAACTGAGTATAGGTAGGATTGAAAAATGGATGTATTAGTTCTGCTCTAGAGTCCTCCAAAAAGTCCCTAACAGCCAGTTTATCCCAGTGCAGTGCAGAGCTGCCCTGAAGTAAGACTGGCAAGCAACCCACAGATCTGAAGGATGCACTAACAGCTGAGAAAAAGGAACTTTTCAGCTTGCCACCTATTTGGAGCAGTTTGGTCTGGACTATAAGCAATCTTGTACAGAAGTTAATAAAAAGAAAAAAGTGAGTAATTGATTCTGCATATTTTTGCAGAGCAAAAATTCCAAGAAAAACGTATTAAAATTTTTAAAAAGCAAGGGAGAAACCCCCGAAGTATTAAGCTCCAGAAGTAAACAGTTGTAATTTTTCCTGTCAGAGCTGAATTCTTACATCTCCCCTTTGGCTGTAGTTAGGATTCGTTTACAAAACTGTGCACACTGTATTTATTTTTATAGCATAAACACAGATGGCAGAATCAGCCTCCTATATGAACAACATGGATCAGCAATTTCACAGATGGTGTAAAATTATATATTGCCATTATCAAACTTTATTACTCACATAGTAGATTTTGCTCCAATATTACATAAATTTTGATAACTAGGCATCAAAAAGTCATAAGCTTTTATAGTGATGATTTTGGCACTGATTAAACTAAGTACCCAAGCAGACACTGAACTTTAAGCACATGCTTAAGTTCAGTGAAAGTCAGCAGCATTTCAACAAAGCAGATGTTTAACATAGTTGGACTCAAAAATAAGCACCTCATTAATTGCTTTTCTGAACTGTGCTCTTAATGATTGACACTGAGCGTGCATGAACGTACCTGTGAACAGCCTGGCTTTACTGTAACACTACAGCACTGCCCATTGCCCAGGTGCTTTGGTAAAGGTTACTTAAGATGCAATGTGTGCAGTTTAACTGTGGAGAATACAAACATACAGCCCTTGGGAGCTGCTGCAGACAGCAGAGCCCAGCACTGCTGCAGGAGGAGCTGGGCTGTGTGAGCCAAGCCCCAGCAGGGCTCTGGGCTGGGGTCCCGAAGCGCAGCCTCACCTCCGGCTATGTCCAACGGCCCGTTCTTTTTGCGGAGCTCAATGACGGCTTCCACAAACTCCTTGCCTCCTTTCTTTTCCAAAGTGCTCCCTGAACAGAGAATTGTTAGTTTACTCCTCTGATCTCAACAGCCATGTGACTCATCATTCGCTTTTGTTACATCACTCTAGAGTTTTCTGCCCAAACATTTTTTGGGGACTGCAAAGTAAGATCTAAACCTTTTGGGACTTGAGAATTAGCTAGTCATTAAAAACAACAACAACAACAACAGAAAGAACAAAAAGACAACCCTAACAACCCAAAATCCTCACACTGGTATCCCTTGCTAACATTCTCAGACTTGAATTTACTGTCAAAAAACATCTGACATGACATCCCTACCTCCTTCCTTCTCATGAGCATCTCTTAGTGTGAAATGTTCCAGAAGAATGTACTAGTGCTCAACAGTGGTTGAAGGTTTGTAATTCCTTCCCCTAGGATTTATTTCCCCTCTTCTCTTACAAATTGTTTTAAAGAGCCATTTGCCACAATAAGAATTTGAAACTCACCTGATCTTGGTCCCTGACCCCAACAGGTGGCCCCAGGAATGAAACAGTCTCGTGAGTGCAGCGGGCTGCTTTACTTGGTAACTGCCCAGCTTGTTGAGCCACCTTTAACCAAGAGGAAGAGCCTCAGAAATAAGGAGAATCTCTAAGGAACACATTCCTCCAAAGAACTTGTCTAACTACAACTAAGGAGCTGGACAAAGTCATTCTGGGAGAAGAGCTGTGCAGCGTGTCAGGGCAACCAAAAGGTATGCTGTTTACAAAGGCAGTCCATCACTAAATGGTTTAGATCTTATTTTGCAGCTCTAGTTTTAAATATTAATGAAAGAAAAAACAGCCCAAGAAAGCATTTTCCTAACTACTTAAGCATCCCACATAATTTTGCACTGTGCATATTAATTATAAAGGTAAATAAATAAAAAGCAGTGATATCATAAAGGCTCTGATTTGAGATATTGCTTTGAAAACTGATTTCCAAAAATTCAGAACTAGTATCTTAAAGATCTAGACATTTATTTGGCGACACCCCTTACTTTCACTGATGAAGAGAGAAAAAAAATGCAATTTCTGATGGAAGTGCACATACTATATGCTCCAAGAAGCAGACTCCCTCCTGCAAGATTCCAGTTACTAAATCAGGTTATAGCTCTAGGAGCTAAGAAGACTCCAAGTTGCTTTTGTTTTGTTTAGCTAAATTTCTACCAAACTGAAAAGCTGAAAACAATGCATTTGTTTTCCATTCAAAAACTGACTCTGTGACCCTGAGTCCATTTTGTTAGTGGGAGTTTATTGCTTTTGGGGTACAAAAGCTGAAGACAATAATGAAAGCTATGACTTTCCTTAGGCTTTTTCATAACCAGTTCACAACAGAGTTTGCCAAAAACTGGATTGCAAGGTTAAACTCTGTGTAGGTCAGAGTGTAATTTGCTCTTTGTGCTCATTTAAGTATTTAAATATAAATACTACAGCCAAACTCCCAAGAATTTTCTGAAACTTAGTTACCTATCTCAGTGCAACTGAGTGGGAGGATGACCTTACAAATATCTTAGAAAAGACAGCAATGGCTTTATTTGTAGCAGCAAAGTGCCTTAGGAGAGTGCTGGGAAAGGAGATCCAGAGCAGCACTGTGGTGCTTGGAAGCACTGTGCCCTTCAAAGGCAGTGAATAAAGCACAACACCCTGTGCCCTTTGCTGAGCCCATGCAGCAGATGCAGTTGACTCCAGGGTCTTATGAAGTCACTCTGACTGAGAAGGGATGGGGAATAAAAGGCCTTCCATTCTATTTATATTTTTGTTGCATATATTTCCATATCATTCCTATTTCTATATATGCCAGTTATATTCCACATGAGTCCATGTACTCTGATCAGTCCTAAAACCCATGACATTCATAATCCTTAATTTTCTCCTTTAAGGGGAAACATAATTAAGCCTCATGCAGAACCTAGGAACAGTAAAGTTCTATTAGGTAGGTCATTTCTTTGCCATTGCAAAGCTGTTGTACATTTAATGGAATTTAGCCTAGTTTGGTTTCATTCAACCCAGAAGGATCAGCTTTTTCCCTTCAACTGGGAATTAATTTATAATTAAAAGCAATGAACAACCATGTCAGTTTATTCCACTGAGCTCTCTTCTTTCAGATCTGGTATAAGGAAAAGTAATATTTGGTATGAATGAGTGAAATATGCTGCATTTACTCCTCAATTATGCTCTTCTTCTGATTAATAGCGAGCGTTTATACTGAAATTGTACTTGATCTCTGTGTTGTAAATTACCTTAATCTGGCAAAGGACAGACTGTATTTAACCATTTTCCATTACACTAGCAAGTTCCTTGATGGAAGTCTTGCTTCACAGCTTCAAGTTTAGTACCTTATTTGCTCTCAGGCATAAATATGTGTCACTCCCATGAGAATAAGATCATTATCTCATGCTTTCCAAGCAGGCATTGGTATCAGTGTTGAAAACAGCGTTAGCAGAAATTTAGGCTTTAAAATTCTCAGGATAAGCCCCCAGTACATTTAAATTGTTAGGGAAAAAAAAACAAAAAAGAAACTAAAAAAAAATTTAGATGGGTAAAAGTTAATCATTGGAAGCTAAGCATTTGTGCACTTCTATTCTTTCTTACAGCAGTCAGAGGCAACAGGAACCTACACTAAGGAACAAGCAGTCCAGCTTCAAGAGACAATTTTCTTTGCAGGGTAATAAAGCACTTCTTTGTCACAGGGTAGGAGACAGGCACATTGGCTAAATGAGCCTGACAGACTTTGGAAGCATATTCTTCAGGTACAGGCTACTATGACACTGCATATTATTTAGCCAGCAAAATCACAGTGCTTCTGCCCCAACAGGCTGACCAGAGCTACATGTCTCTGCTCGTTATTCAAAAAGCAGCCCTTTCAGAAAAAGCAGGTGGTGCAGGACACATGCCCCTCCAAGTCAGAGTACTGAAAACAAGGTCTATGGAGGGAGCCCATTTTCACAGTGATGGGGAGGTTAAGATGAGATGCAGAACAGAGGCTGGGATCAGCTGACTTGTTCTTAAGCACTGCCAGCAACTTCTGCATTTGGCCCAAATTCTGATTTGCCTTCTCAAATTACCAAGGCAGCTCAATCAAAGTACTGCTACCCTTTATAAATCCTTCAGGATTCTGTTTATGAGAGGGGTAAGAGAAAGGCTAGGAGAAGAGTTACTTAGGGGACAGTTAAGCTGGCTGAATTAAGAGGTCTGTCCTGTTTCCTGTCATGCCTTCTCTCATCCATGTAGCTCAGGTGACTGATGTGTGTGCAGCACTAGCCTGGGCTTGTTGGCAGGAGACTGTGGAACGGGGCTAGGAACGGGGCCATTGGTCTGTAAGGGTAATCTTAAGAGTTTGGAAGATATGGACAGGTTAGATCCAGTCCGTGAATCCAGATGTGAACATCTGAAACTTGGCATGGAGAGGGTGCACTGGAACTGGTTAGAAATCTAAAGATCAAGACAAACCACATTCAAACCAGGCACTTAACATGTCAAACCAACAGTGTTGTAAATTCATTTTCCTTGGTCACAGGCCTGCATTTAACGCACTGCTCCTGCACTTCAATTTTGGTGGTGCGCTCCATTCTACTTCTGAAAGGCTGATTTGTCAATAAAAACCAAAAATTCCCACTAGGTTGGGAATTATTTATTTCTTGTTCTGATCAGTCAGGACTGCTGGAAGTGAGAAATGAATGCAAATCTGCATAGCTACAACAAGCTGGTGGCTGCTGATCGACCATGCACACACATACGAACTCCGCAGCACTGAACTTGCCATTACCTACTTCACCACCGGTGTAGAAGTCAGAGTTTGTCGGGTGAACGACAGCATCACTGTCGATCGTGGCAATGTCAGCCTGTACAACTTGCAACTACAACAGGTAAACAGATGTATATCAACCACGTTGGACAGAGACCCAGCACAGGCTCTACATTTACACATGTACCAACGTCCATATTTTCCTACCTTTACATCTCCAAACCTTGCGCCAAAGGAGTATGCTGAGCTGTGTGTGCAGGTGTGTGTAGAGAAAGGGGTGTAGGGAGCAGGAGGAGGAATATTGAGTATGACATGATCAAATAAATGTTAAAATTACAAGTCAGAGCAATCACATGAGATAATTTCCAAAGTTTTAATATCAGCTAATGCCCCACTTCACTTTGCAGAAACCTAGAACAACCAGTTCCCCACAGAGCATGACATTAAAATATGAAATCTGTTTAAAAAAGAGAAATTCAGGATCATCAAGCCAAACAAAATAATTAGTTTCTCCATTTTGTCAGCATTAATAAGCTGACAGGCACTGATTTTCATATGTAAAGCCATTCATCATTTTGTTTCCAAAAATGCCAGTTTCCCTCACATGTAGGGAACCATGTACTTGAAGCCAGGGTTGTACAGAATTTGCTTTAAAAAATACAAATAATTGTTCATATAGCTTAACAGTAAGGCATATCTTTTAATTATATGCTGGAATGGCCGAGACATTTGCAGAAATATATGTATTTCTAAGAAAGGCTGATATAAAAATTAGCCTGCTTAGACCTTTTTTCTTGTTAAGTTACTTCTCTACATTCCCATAGGAAATGCAGCAGTATTAGAATTATGTGTTGTATTCCATTAAGGAAGTTTCAAAAAAAGACAGCAGCAGGTCTACTCAAATAAGAAGGGAATGTAGTACATAATGCATGAAAGGAAATTTTTGTTTTGTTGAAGAAGAAACTTCTGCTAAAGGATTATTTTGATTTCTTATCAATCTGAAACAAGAGAAAAGCTTTCAAAGTGATTCTCCACCCATGATAGCTCACTCTTGGTATAATATCAGTATTTGTTTCCAGCTGAACGTAAAAGTGACAGGGAAGAACTGAAACATAATGGAAACAAACAACTGACTGAATTAAACATCAAATCAAGGTATGGAAGATTTGGGGATAGTTAATTATGTAACAAGCCCTTTCCAAAATTTTTAAGTTTACTCTAAATATTGAAAAAAAACCCCTGAGATTGGAGGTAGAATGGAGAAACTTCTTATTTTGAGAAAAAACCTGATAAAAAAGTATTTTAGTCCTCAAAGTATCCAAATAAGAAACCCCCCAAAATAGCTAACAGTCACATATGATCATTATGGAAAAGAATTTAAAATTTTTGAACTGAAATCAGCTTGAAGACTGTCAATAGCTCAAATATTAAGAATTGGTCAGAAAGTGTTTTGAATATAGTTCTTCAACAAAGCAGGATCTGCAAGATTGGAATTTCTGCTCTGATTAAAGGTACAAAGCCCTAGAGAGTAAATTCTGAGTTCCATAATTTCCATGTGACCGTTAGTTGTGTCAACCCATGCCCCATTTACCTAGGTCATCTTTAAGGTCAATGTCAGCATTGGTAGGATTGATAATGGCCTCCACCTCGAAGCCGGCTAAATTACTGATTTCACTGTGAATAAGGTTCAGCTGAAAAGAAAAGCATGAGGTGGGAAATAACAGGACAGCTGGGAAATCACAGAGAAGCTGCAGAAAAGTGAGCTTTGCAACACAGATGGAGATAGCATCACTGCAAACAAATATGCAAAATAAAAGGCAGGTCATAAAGGGTTATTAGCCCAAAAAACTTCAAACACAAGACTCAAACACTGTTCATACTGGGAGAACATATAGGTAGGGAGTACCTACTAGTAAGCTCTATTTGGGTTTTATGCTAATCACTATTTGGGATTCTTATTGTTATCCAGTATCTAAAGGGAGCTTACAAGCAGTCTGGATAGGGACTTTTCATGAAGGCATGGAGTGACAGGACAAGGGGAACAGCCTTAAACTGATGGAGGGGAGGTTAAGATAAGGTATTAGGAAGAAATTCTTCCCTGTGAGGGTGGTTAGACCCTGGCACAGGGTGTCCAGCGAAGCTGTGGCTGCCTCATCCTGGAAGTGCTCAAGGCCAGGATGGATGTGGTTTGGAGCAACCTGGTCTGCCTTGGATTGAGATGAGCTTTAAGGTCCCTTACAAAGTATTCTGTGATTCTAATTTTGCCATTAAATGAGGGTATTTGTTTCTTCACCAAGTATAGATGAAGGACACCCTACATCCCTTAAGCATCAATTATAGGGGTGTGCTGGGACAATTCTGCACTTGAGACAGGATCAAAGCTGCTACTCCTCCTTGTTTAAGCCAACAAACATAAGCCTATCTCTGAGAAAGCAGACATTTGTCTCCAGCAATTCCTCCATCCCAACAAGGGGATGTGGTTTTTTTTTCTTTCCTTATCAGTGGTCACCAGCACTTCAGTCCTCATTACAGTTCTGTAGCCTTTGGGAATGTCTGGTGAGGTACTATAAGAAGGTACATGATATTACATGCTTATTGCTTCTGGTTTTTATTTTGTTTGCTTTACTTCCTTTTGTCCCTTATGAAAGCAGAGATTTTTAACCCCGTCCATTAATGCCTATTTACTCCTTTAAGTACCCCCATATATTTCAAGTATGTCTTTCAATTTCTTTCTTGTTATAAATCAGGAGGATCTCTCCTGGGCACACAGGAAACTGCACAAGGCAGCACAGAGATCTAGAGACTGACCTCACATCTGCACGATGTGTTCTTAAAAGACAGTTTGGGTGTTCTCCCCACACCCTCATAGAATGTGACCCCCACCACAGAACCAACTCTATAATTTGAGGCAACCTAACAGAAACCCTAAACTTGGCAAAGGTCAAACCTGCAGGTATGGGAAGTTTCTATCCAGGGTTTGAACAGGTTGTGACGCTGCTTCGTAGCTTCTGCTGGAAGTCTGATTTCACAGGCACCGAGTTTACTACTGACAAAACTTTAAATACTTCAGAAGTGAAAAAGATTTTCCAGACCTTTTCATTTGGGGAAATACATTAGCTACAGCATGACCGATGCCTGTGTTTACAATATGTATTTTAAATGATTTTTTCAGTAGCCATTTGGAGGATATGGAAAATGACCATGAAGTAGAAAGCTTTCATTCATTTATACAATTCCTGCAACCAGCTGCTGTCAAGCCAGTACCTTGATTAAAAGAAAACTTTTAATCCAAAGCCCTCTGGCTACAAAGCATAACATACATCTTTTGGCATGGCACTTTACATCATCAGTATCAGTTGTTCTTCTCTTGTTCGTTGTAGCCCACATTCTTAAACTTAACTCTTCAAATCATTCCTTTGTGTATGTTAATTTATTAAAAGGGAATATGAGCCAGTCCATGAAACCCATACAAGTGAATGGGACATTTTAGGAGGCTACCATCCCTATATTTAAATTTATGAATAATTTCTGAAAAAATTATTTCCATTTCATTAATTTGATTCTATGAATCGACCTTCTTTCTCTTTTTAAAAGCCTGAAATTTCATATAATTTGCATGTATTGCTTGAGTAAACTATGTTACTTCAAACTAGTGTGATTTTGACTAAAAATGAATTTTCAGCCCTGTTTTAAGTATGTGTCTGTTTGGGAATTTGTAACAAAATCTAAGAAAACTTCCCTTACAAATAGCTTGGAATCCTTTAACACTTCACATGTGGTGAGTTATTCATACTGGAGTTTGAGTCTTGAGTTTGACTACAAGCAACTGCTGTTTAAAAAAAAAGTCAAATCAAATCAAACCAAAATGTTAAAAAAACTTCATGAAAATTAAAAAAAAACCAAAAAAAAAACCAACAGCAAAACACATGCACACACCATGACTGTTTTGTGGAGATTATAGTATGTTCCTAAATATATTTTGCTCATTCTGTAAGTGATCTTTTTGATTCCTAATTTTGTGCTCTACAAGTTTTTTTCCCCAGATCTATCAGCTGCAGACTGTTTTTTGTTTTGGACCTTAAATCTATCCCCGAGCCTACTCATATACAGGATTTACATAACAGCCAGCTGGTAATTAAAGTTTCAATTTAACAACAAGAAGAAATGCTTAAAAAGCTGCCCATGACTGATAGCTGTGTTGGCAGCTAAGTATTATTTTACTAAATTCTGCATTTACTGTTACTGTTAGCTACCCAATTGACAAAAGCAAAAAAAAAATTAATCAGAATTTTTCCTCTGGCATTAAATCCTCCAGTAAGTAATTGCTTGACTTCACTACCCAATAGTATGAAGCATGTATTAGACAGAGTTGAACCCCTAAAGGGCCACTTTAAAAAAATAGACACAATTTGCATATACATGGACAACAAAGAATGGACATAACTTGAGGTAATATTTCAATTACGTGTTAGTTGGATAAAATGCAGATGGCACTTAGCACATCCATGACTAATTTCTAAGCCAAGCCTGGCATTTCTAATTTCAGACAAAATTACCTTAAAAGTCTTGAAGCTTTTTCTGGTATGAATTTCATACTGAAAACTGAAGATGCCTATTGCTGAGGTCTCTTGGAAAGTCCAAACCTTAAAGCTTAGGCTTGAGATCCTGCAACTCTGCCTCTACTTTGTAATCCTCTCAGGAAAAACAAACTAGGTGATGTGCACAATGCCACATTTCCACTGGGATGTCACTTGTTGATGTGCACTCATTTACATATTAACTAGATTTTAATAATTAATGTGGCACTAATAAACTTCTACAGGTATAACTGAAGGGCCATTTCATGTCTGCTAAGAATTTCCAGCTAAATATCAGCAGTTACCTAAAGATTCAATGCAATAACTGTAATTTTAAAAACTGAACAATACCCAGGTTTGCAACATTCTTATTTGTGTTTTTTCCATCAAATTAAATCTGAGGTTATTAGAAGGATGAAGAGCTGCTCTTCAAATTAAGTTCCTTCCCTTCTGTAAACATGGAGACAAGAAAAAGATTTTTCCCATTAAACACTGATGAATGATGTGATATCAAAACCAAGATTATTTTCTTCCTTCTCTGCATTCAGCAAAGGATTTTCTGATCTGGAAGATAATGGTTTTGCAAACCAAACAGACATGCTGGAAAAATGTTCAAGAATGTCACAGGAGATTTGAAAGATCCTGACTGACTAATCTCAGCAGCAATTCTTCAAATGCCTTCTCTAATTAGAACATGAGCTGTTTGATTTGGAGTATTCCCTCACAGGAGACAAACAGGTTTTAATTTTCTTTTAATTTCTCTTTTCATTATGTGTTACAAGAAAAGGATAACACCTGGTCTCTCACGTGCAGGGCTAACTGAAAAGGACCCAGTGCAGGGATGGATGTGTCACACCAGTAATTTTCGCAGGGGGCTGCACTCCAAGTGAATGAGAAAGCCAGAAAGTCCATTCCCCAGGACTAGGACTCACTGGGAAGCTCTACAAGAGACACTGGCTTTTCCCAGCACAGCTTAAAAAAGTCCTGGAATTAATGATCTTCTTCCACTGAGCCCAACAGCAAAGGCCCACTGATTTGCTGGGTCAGTCTTGCTGGAATACAACACTAGGTCTTATTACAGGTTTCCTATGGTAACTAAAATGAGTTCAAAATCAGCTCCAGAAGTCTGACGTTACTTGCTCTCTTGAAACAGCAATGTAGACTGTAAATTTTGGGTTCTAATTTAGTCATCAAAATGTCTTTGAAAAACCACCCCCCTAATAGGAGTAAAATAAAAAAAACAACTCTACTAAACCAGCCATCTAGCTGCAGCTGTAAAATTAAATGTGGAAAATGAGAAGTCTTGAAAAAATGTTACTCTCACGCATATTAAACTTGCCAAAAAATGGGAGGATAAATGGAGAACAACCTCAGTATGAAACAAAAATGAGTCAGAGGAGTTACATTCCACAATGGACAATGGCTCATCTTTTATGGCTTACAACACAATGATCTGATTCTTGAATGGTAGCAGAAAGATGCCGTTTTACTTATGAAAATTTTGCATCACAAAGCCAGGTTTCAGGATAAAAGACTTAATTTAATTTAATGACTCGTCTCTTTAAAATGGATCCTCTTTAAGCAGATATGTATTTGTATTAAATCAATCCACATCCCAAATCATATTCAAAGGGAAAAAAATAATTGTTGATCTCTAGTTTTTCATAAACGCATCATTCATTATTACACAGCATTAACTTCTGGAAATCACAAAGCAGAACACAGCATAAAATCATTATTATGAACAAATGCCTGAAACAGGTTTTGATAAAAACCTGTAAATTATTTACATCAGCAATGAAGTGGGCTGACTGTTGAAAAAAATAAATTTTATGCTTAGAATAATCTCTTTGGCAGATGCTTATCTATAACAATTCTGTTGTTCATGAATGAGATAGATTACAAGCACACAGGCTTTCCCTCTAATTAAGTATTTAATTATGTAGTCACATGAAGACTTATTTATGTACTTATTTTAAAATAGTCTAGAAGCTGTTTTGGAGAGTTTCTTTGAAATTAGAAAAACTGTTATCATACATCTCGACTGCTCAGTGGGGAAATGTCCATTGTACCTAGATGTTTTGTGGAAAAGGGGGTAGTAGGAGGGGGCTATTCCCTAGGCAGCACAGAAAGATAGGTATCAATTTATAAAAATGCAGGATCATACCTTCTGGCCAAGAAACAGGCTTTTGGTGGACAGGACTGTGAAACCATCTGCAGGAGTTCCCTCTGTTGTACTGTCAGCACTGACTGATTTGCTCACTTCTCCCTGCTTCTTCTTCCAGAAATACAGTTAATTAGTTAACTCAAGGCTCTGAGAAAAACAGTTTAATGACACTAGGATATATGACATGCACTAAATGCTTAGCAGGCATAAAATGCCTGTACAAACAGTGGTGTTGGATTTTATCCTGTAGTCCAACCAAAGTGCCTGATAACAGCTGAAAGGATCAATAGGAAAAATGACCTCAGCATCTGCAGATCTAGAGGCTCTTGCCCACAACAGTGCACAGCTGAGATCACCACCGTCTTGAACATTTCAGGAATACCTAGGAACAGTCCCAAACTTCTCACACGATTTCTAATGGCTCGTGTGGACAAAGAGTACAGATCTCTGTGTGTGGGCAGACATTCATTCAAAGCGAGAAACTGATTTGTTAGAGTATAAATTTTATCTGTGAAGGGAGGTGCTCCCAGATTTCACAGACTTATTTTTAGAAATTCTCCTTTCTACTGTCCTTAGAAACAGTGTCAAAAGAATACATATACATACTTTCTGTTTGCCTGCTTGCAGAAAAAGGGCTGAACAATTTTTTGTCTTATTTAGCATCATCACCTACTTTCATCTCAAGTGAAACTGCTGGAGGAGAGAGGAGTTCCTCTCAATCAACGTTTTTTTTTCCCAAACTTTATTACTGCAGTCAAATAACAGGTTTCAGGAATTAATTGATTTACTGAACAAAAAGGAGAATTAGGAGTATTTTGAAAAGGAAGACAATTCACAGAGGCTGTATTTATAAACTCAATCGGTACCAAGAATAATTGCACATTTTCAGTAAAATTATTACTTACAATTTCATATAAATATTTGGTGCCTCAGAAATATCTGTGTTGAAGCAAAAAAAGGACACCTGGAATACTAAGCAAGTCACTGTTCTCCTATTGTCCCTTTCCCAAGTATATAAACTAAGTCTGAGGCTGAACAACTAAAATTCCTTTGATGCAAGGGTACATTGTGCTCTTAGAAGCTGTAACCATGCCTTACTTTACACAAGTGTTTTGAAAATTAGATTTTCATAGGTCTTACTTCAATTCCCCAGGAGTTTGCTGTTAGCCAAATACCAATATAGTAAGCAGACAATACAGTTGATTGTGTGGAAGAAAAACAGAACCCTACAACAGACTTCCTGCTTTTGTAATCAAGCAGGGCAAAAATATTCCAGATTTAGGGGAATTACTAGTGCATGTTTATTGGAAGCCTATATCTGAAATGCCAACTAATAGGTATTCTGAGGGAGAAAACTAAATTTAACAACTCAAAAAAACTGTAAGAGTGAAACAATCAGAAGAGTGACCAAGTAAACAGTAACAGGATAAATAAGGAACCCTTGCTTGATCCAGAGGCAGCTTTCACATTCCTGGTCCATTTCATGTGAAATTACTGTACTTTCCTTCCCACTTGCTAACTTATTGCTTAACTGTAGCTGTTTTGCAAAAAAAAAAAAATCCTTGGCTACACAGGTACACATTAGAAAGATTCCCTACTCTAGAAACTGAAACCTGTAATGCATGACCAGTACAGCCCCCAGACGCCTTCCTCTTCTGTCTCCTGGTACACCCTGTGCCCACCTCAGAATGTTTCTTCCAAAGAACAGAGTATTTATGGTCCATCTGCCTGTGCTGCAGACCTGGCCCACTCCTGAGGGTGTTCAGGCTCCAGCTGCACCAGGGAGAGAGCAGAGCTCCTCCTCCCCTGCTCACGCTGTGGCTGAAATCACCATTGGTAACAACACAGGCAAGGGAGAGCTGACCCAGTGTGAAGCTCCCTGCAGCTACTGCTGGCAAGCCTGTTAGAGTTCAAAATAAACACGTTACTCTACCTTGGATTTCCTCGCTCCTTTCTTGCCGCCTGTTTTCTTTGATACAGTTTTTTTCTGTGATGGAGACTTTGCCTTCTTTGCTGGGGGTGGAGTGATGATGGCTTCCAGTTTTCCTTTTGATCCTCGCTTTTTTGCCAACAGCTCTGGGTGAATATTGGGTAACACTCCACCACTGGCTATGGTGACCCCTTTTAATAGCTAATCAAAAATTAAAAAAATAAAAATTGTACATGAGAAAGTCCAGTATTAACTCACCAATAAACAGAGAACAGGATTTACTGCAAATTTTTTATACTGACTTGAGTTTCTCCACCATTATCCTTGAAGAAGAGATGAGAAATGCATAAAATGGAGCTGACCACATACTACATTTTAACTATAAAGGGAGCATGTGCTCTTCTTGCACATGTGCTTGTCACTGTCAGCATCTCTAGGGCTCCCCTGAGATCTGTTTCTCTGAATCCATGCCACGAAGGCTGTTGCCCAAGGAGGAAAAACAAGACAGCCCCAGGGACACATGTGAGGGCCCAGCAGGGCAGCCAGTGATAGAAAAATGGGACCCCAAAGTTCAGGGTGTGAGAGACTACAACAAGTGCCACAATGTGATGAACCAAAGTGCTGAATTTTAGTTTTTCAATTTAAATGTCCCACATGCTGAATTTTTCTGCAATTGTGTTATTAAAAAGATTTTTTCTTAGAAAAATATACTTCAAAATGGAGGGGAACATTTATTCAAATCTCTATACCTGGAAGTCTTTCTTCAAAAAATTATGCAGTTGAAGATCAATATTCAAAAGTGTGCAGTTCATTCAAGCCTTTAAAAGCAGAGGTGAAATGTACCATGTTCTGTATTTAAAAACACTAACTCATTTTTATACATCTAACTGGGATTAATTTACTATTCAGGAGGACATAGTGACATTAAAGGTACTCCCACCTTCTGATTCATGTCTACTGCTCTCCAATCTCATCTCAGTTGAGGCTCCAAGCTTAAAAAGGGCTAATAAATGGAAAGTATCACCAAATTTCAGACAAAGCCAGAAGGAGGGTAGTTGGGGGATATGACTTTTTTCCTGCTCCATCATGATATACAGATTTGGAAAAAGCATCTTTTCAGATGGGCTTTTACAGCACCTCACACAAAGGTACATTAATCCCAGCCACTGCCTCTAGCTGACACCACAGCACTGTAATAATAATGCCAAATTTTTTTGTGGCCAGGTTAAAGGTATCTTTACATCTGCAAAGTACACAAACTTTCAAGAGTTCAGAGCTCTTCTGTGGTCACAAGAACAGACTTCAGTGAGAACATACAGATACCACGGCATCCTAAGCTAAGGGGAAACTAAAAACAAACAAAAAACCAGCATCTGCAGCATTTTCTCTGTGTGCATGAGGAATTTATGACAATACCCCTGTCCAACAGAAGTAGCTGTAACAGTGTTAGCAAACATGATCTTACATCTCCACTGCACTGTTACACATTTTAGGAGTGCTGAAATACATAATTAAGCTGAGTACTGTAGTTAGTTACACAGGTAGTGAGTTTTTCCTCAATAAGCAGGTCTTGATACAAGCCAGCTGTATGGAAAGACAATTTAAGAAGCACTAAAGGAAATCCTGGCCTTCACAAGACAGAGATTTTTCTTACCTGATTTAATTCTTCATCGTTTGCTACAGCCAACAAGATGTGTCTAGGGGTGACTCGACCCTTCTTGTTGTCCCTTGCTGCATTTCCAGCCAATTCCAGAATTTCCGCTGGGGGAAAAGTAAGCTCCTTTTAATTACAGTGTGGTCATTAAGAAAAGTCAATGTGTTATTTAGCATCCATGCAAAAAGATATGGGAATTACATAATGTTACTCCTAACTGCTGTAGAGATGCTCAACAGACATCTAACTCTAAAATTATAATTTTGTTTCAGTCACTGAAGAACAAATGCACACTTAAGTTTTGTGCTTTAAAGTAGAATTATTTCTTTTTACTCTTTTGAAGCAGTTTCCCTAGATTCCTCATTTTTTTCAGAGTTCTTCTCAAAGCTACTGTGCACTCATCTTTTAGGATCCCTCTCCTATCAGAAGACAGAGTATAGTAGATACAAAAATTCTACGGGTCTTTTTCTCAAACCTGTCAAATGTGAGTTCCAGCTTTGGTCACTTCTACATTTTTATTATTGGAAAAGACACTATTCTTCATGACTCATTTTTAGCATTAGGGAACCAAGTTAGGACACTAAAAATACAAATTCTGCTGCTACACTCATTTAAAGATTTTTTTAGCTATCTGAGAAGAAGTTTTTAACCAGAAAAGTAATTGATGAATCATGTTTGTTTGCTCCTCATAAATTATACCCTCAGAAGATATTTCCAGTGCTGACGAAATGTTTAACAGCTATGCAAATAATGGCTTTTACTGAATTGGGAAAGATAAACTTGCTCCCCTTGCAAGGATCTTTGAAGAGAAAGGCTAGAGCATTATCTGCTAACTGATCTAACTGCAGCTCAACAAGCCTTGGGCAAGGATACAATTAATTACAAGAAAGTCTGGGGAACAATTAAAAAACATGACATAACGTATTTATCAGATTTTGCAATTATGTCCTACTGCTGTCGCCATTATACCTAACCTTTCATCTCCATCTCTACAATCTGTGTATCACTAATGCATTTGGTAGACTTCCTTTTGCATATCTGGTAATGTTTGGAGAAAAAGAGGGAAAAAAAAGGAGGTATCTTTTTTACATATATTATATGCTAATATTAAAATGGAATATTACAATAATATATGAGCTTGATTTCACATTTAAGAACTGACTACACCATGACAGCTCTCTCGTAAGCTTTCTTTAGAGTCAAAGAGAACTGAATTAAGGCATTAACCTGGAAACAAAAAGGACTAAAATCAAAGTTCATGTGACCACATGCCTTTACCACAGGACACACTGTCTTCAGTAATACTATACAGCACAGACTATGGCTTCTCATTAGACTGAATTTAACATGATTCACTAATTATTTTTCATCCTAAATCTTGTAACAAGTAGACTATAATGCTTACTGGAAAACTTTCAGCTGCTTCTGGATATGGTACAGTCAAACTTCATTGAGGATTTTCACCATTTTTGTGTTCTTCAAAGCACACAATTAACTTTATTATAACATGAAGCAGAATATTAAGTCTAAACCCCCAAAGTAACTCAACATTTCATGCTGACAACAATTGCTTTAATTTATTTTTAAAGCAGGATTAGCAGGGTAAGGTCAAGCTGCCCATGCTTTCCACACCTCCAAAGAACTGAATTAAGTTGGCATAATCCTTTTCATGTACTTCTTGCAAGGCCCAGCTCAGACACGAGAGGTGGAGCCGCCTGCAGCCTGGGGCAGTGGCAAAGCCCTGCATCACCTCCCAGCAGACACAGTGAAATAATCCTGGGTGCGCCCCAGGCACCCCCCACTGCCTTCAGCGAGGCTCTGCCACAGAGTAATGCCACCACCTCCTCACACCAGGAATGCAACTGTTTGTATCTCAGACTTAATCCCAGCTGAAAAGCAAGGGAAGGCTTTGCTGCTTTTTGGTTTGCCTCTGCTCCCCCACCGCCGCTGCTTTCTGGCATCAGGCCGTGCTGAACAGTCAGGCCGTGTTACTCTCTGTGACTGATCAGCACAGCTATGCAGACAGGTCATTCTGGAACTAAAGACTCTAAGAAAGTGTTATGCCTGTAAAGCACAGAGGAATGTTTTATTTGTTCCTCATAAAACTAAAATGTCTGCCTCGTACAGTGGAGAACTGTTCTTGTAAGTGCTAAGCCCTCTTCCTTGGACAGGAAACTCATTTGGAAATTACAGTTTTCTAATGGTCCTTTAGGGAAGTTGAGGTACCCCACTTCCTATTCAGGAAGAGAACGTTTTGCACTGGCGTTGAGGACCACAAAAGAGGAGCTTGGAGAGAGGGAGAGAGGAGGAGGCCATGGAGGGTGGAATTTCTCTTCTGGCCTTCTCAGTGCTCCAACAATAATCAAGTATTGCTTGTACATGCACAGAGACCCACAGCACCAAGAACTGCCAAACTCAGCTATGTACACAAGTCTGGTCAGAGGGGACTCTCCTATTTAAAAAGAGAGGATTAGGAGGTATTCAAACTGAAGCCAACATAGGCAACAGTTTTTTGATTTAGAACTGACAAGAGACAAACCTAATCCAAATCCAACAGATCAGAGCACTTAGAAATGCTGGAAATGAAGACTTTCTGATTGCAGACAGGATTCAGACTACTTGCACGGATTTTTCTTGTAGACAGCACTACTTTCACATCTGTTTTGTGCTGCTTTAATTCTGAAGATTTAAATGGTGTTTTGCCCATTTTTTAAACCAATTTTAAATTACAGGAAAATCTAGATCTCTCTGTAAGGGAGCTGATTCAAATTTTCAGAAGAGTAACTGTGTATTTACCTGGAAAAAAAAGTAGGTGGGAAAAAGAATTTAAAATTGAGACCAGACTTGAACTCTTAGGTCAACCCATCTTTGGAAGTGTCATTCTACCACGTTCAAAGGTTTGAGTCATTGAGTTCTGTTTCATGAAAAGTAAGCTTCCCACAGTAGGAAAAAAAAGACATTCAAAAATCAACTCCAGCAGCTGAGCAGGGTCAAGAAAGAAAGCTTTGCTTAGAATTGTTGAGGCAAAACAAAGTGTTAAGAGCTTCCATGACATCAGGTTTCACTCAGCTTGTATTTATTCAGCCAGAAGACCAAAACAAAAATGTTTTACAAAAATGAGGCCTCACAAAAAGGATGGAAGTTGCATAATGTCTATTCCATTAGTTTCACATATTTACTCAAGGCATTTCCCCCCTAGAGAATAATTACATCACCACCACTCAGGCAGCAGGCTCACTTTACAGAACTAAAGTACATGAAGAGCTGTATTTTTAAAAAAATGATGAAAAATCCCAAGTTTTTCAGTATTATATAGTTTGGAAGGTATCCATACTATACTAAAATCAGCTTAATATAAAGAGAAACTCCATTTGCATATATTACTTTTTCTGTGCTTTTGGGTAATTTCAAACAAAAATTCAAACCAACATGTGTTCCTTAAGAACAGATATAAAACAAACCAGAAAAAGGCATGAGAGCTGTATAATTAGGAAAAGAAAATTAATTAAGAATGCAATGTCAGCATGTGATATATTCATATATGGATAGCTGTTTAATAGCAAAAAAAGCATGGATTCCTCAGAAATCTGACTATACTATGAACATATCAATTTGATTTTAAAGACATCATTATGATTAATATTTTTCTTCTTTTCAGTCATTATTAAAGTAGAAGCATTCAGTGGGAAACCCTAAAGGTTAAGAAATTTTCCTTAAAATTTATCTCCAAGGCAGTTCTCATTTAGATCACTTGAAAAACTTATTTGTAATATTTAGAACTCGGATATGGGTAGTGAAAACTGGTCTAAGCCTGTTCTTAGCACTTGGACCAAAACTGCTTTTCTTCAGCTGAGGTTTGTAAAAGTTCAGTTAAATATTTTTAAAGGAAAAAAGTAAACCGGTTGTGTATTTTCATATTTAAGCTTGAGATAAGACCACAGGAAAAGCTGTTCTCAAGACATTTCCTACTCAAACACAACCAAAAAGTGTCAGAAGTCTCCACAGAAACCTCACCCTGGATGAAGTTTTCAGGATTCAGATTTCAATTTTCCTCATACTTTACTTTCTGAGACTTTGGTCATAGACATCATACTAAGATCCCAATTTCACTACTTGCATTTCCCTGTTTCACAGTGGGCTGCACTATGCCCTGAGTATTGTTACATTGGTATTTCACAACACTTGAAAATTCTGCAACAGAACACATGGTTAAAATGAAAGTAATTACTGTTTGGGTAGAACAAAGCAGGCACAGTAGAAACTGCAGATCTGGATGCTACAAAACCCAATGCATTCTCCTCCCTCTCCTGGAGCATGCTCTAGTTCATTTATTGCTTGTTTTCAAACAAAATATTACTGTTCATTACTGACTAAAACTCCTCTCAAGCCTAAATGACAAAGCCTTTAGCTTATCATGCATTCCAGGCTGTAATACTTTCTCAATGTAAATAGTCAATTCAATTGGTCTGACTTCATCCCCAAAATTTTTTTTTTTACTCTTTTTTTTCTTTTTGGTTTACATCTCAAGCTAAATCATAGCTGTTGCATCGAATCTCTTTGTCCAAATTGTCTTCAGGGAGATGAAATAACATCTTTGTAAATTAAACTCTTAACAACTAATAGTTGATGTGTTGACACAAGGCCAAATTCTGAACATGCAAATTCCAACAGGAACAAATCTGGGGTTTCTAAAAAAATTGTGAAGCCACTCCTCAAAAGAAAATTGAAAACAATATCCAGAAATCAAAGAAAAATGAATGTTGATACAATTCCACTGAGAAAAATACGTATTTGCTACAAAGCCAACTACATGACAAGGAATCTGCTTATTGTAGTTCAAATTAATCATCTTTCTCATCAGCATTTTATTGAGATTCATTTTACATGATTTCAGAAGGTTTTAACCTAATCAATACCCATCAACCAAGGTTGTTAAGAGTTTCCTGCATTCTTCTTTCCGTATATTCCACCCAATCCCCCTGGAATCTGCAGTTGCAAGCGTGAAGGTAGAATCATTTAACAACACTTTCCCTCTTATGCATTCCAATAAAACAATTTTCAGCCTTGGTTCAAAGTCATGGAAATCTGATGCAGTGAAAATCAGTTTAAGAACCTTTACTGCTTTAAACAAGCCTCGATGAAACCTTAACTCTCAGAAGGGCAATCGTTCTCTTAGGATGTGACAAAAGCCCCAATCCATTCAGTCCTCAGTGTCTGAGCTATATCAAAACAAGGCCCCTTAAAGGAAAAAACGGTTCACTTTGCCAAGTTATTATAAGTTCTGCATTTCTGTGAGGCAGATGACAGACTACTGTTTACATAAAACAAAAATTCAACCACAAAAGCCACTTCCATTTAGAGACTTCTGATCTGATTTACACGTCTCTTCAGCTTTTTTCTCCACTTTAGTATCATCCATTATTTTTTGTAGAAGAGACAATGTTATTTAACTTCCTTTTTCTTTTTAATTTCAATTTTAATTTCTTGTTTACTATTGATCTGTAAAAGATACGAGAGTTCAATTTTCAGGGAAATCTGAATTTCAACTCAGATGTTATTCATTACAGTGGCCACATCCTGTGTACTAATTTAAAGAGATAGCATAGCTCTTCTCCACAGGAATCCTGATCTAACTCAATTCAACTTTTATTCTTTTTCAGGGGAGCTTCCTCTACCTGGAAGTATGCTTTGCTGTTCCTCTTAACAGCTTACATATGTTTTAGAAATGCACTCAAATATGATTAAAATAACTGCTGCCAGACATTACCTGATCAAGTGCAGCATGCAGCACTGGGGGACATGGTTCAGTGCTGGACTTGGCAGTGCCAGGTTAACAATTGGACTTGATGATCTTGGAGGGCTTTTCCAATCTAAGTGATTCCATGTATGCTTTGGTCTGGCTGTTAAAGAATACAGCAGACTACTCACATCCTGAGACCTGATCCTGACTTTGTCTTTAATGCTGCATTTCTAAACATTAAAGAAATCAAGAGGATTTGCTGTAACTTCCTTGGAGCAAAGCCCACATCCAGCCTGACCTCCAGTCCTCAGCCAGTGCCCACGGGCAGGTGGGCTGGAGCATTAAAGGAACTTAAAATGCTGTTTTTCCAGAACATTCCCTCTGATTCCTGCCATGTGCAGCTGAGTGGTTCCCCAAGTCAGAAATGCTGTCTTTTTGTTTAGTTCCACAACAGATTTTAATTCTATGGATGTGTCTAATTGTTTTCTGAGCCCATTCAGAAAGGTTTGGCATCATTTTTAGTAACCATAACATCTTGCACTGACATGTCTTGCTATATCACAGACATTTTGGCAATTTGAGAGAAAAGTACCTCCTGCTTCGTTTAGAAATATTGTATTTCACTATATATCCCCTAAATTTATTTTTCCCCAGTGAAGTTTACATTGAGGATGGAGCATTGCATCTGATGGTATCGAAGAATCCACATGGAATTTCATTTCTAAAGGTAATTCAGGGGAAAATATACTCTGGAAAAATACTGCAGACAGAATATTATCTGAACTCAGGCATTCTAAATAATCCTCCCAGAAAAAAGGTGACAAAAAATCATGCAGAATACTGATGCAAGAACTTCTAAAATTTGAGAATATCTGAGGAAAGAAACTGCTTGTTAAATACACTGTGGAGTCAGGATGTCCTTCTGCTTCTACTCAGTTGTGCTACAATTGTCATTCCAAGAATAAAGGGCCAAAGAAGAAAACACTTAAGCTTTATAGTTTCTTTCATTCTTCTCAACAAGGAATTCCAATTAAGACAAAGGTATGGTAGGAAAAAACTAAAAACTAAAAATGTAGCAAAATCAGCCACATTTTTGTTTTACATTTCTCTTACACTTCATTCTTCCAAAGGCTGATATCAATACTAAATTGAGCAGCAATATATAGACAAAGTCATTACTCTGTTGCAACTTAGCCAAATAAATGAAATTACTTATTAGAATAAGAAGTATTTCATGCTAAATCTAAGGATATTAAAATATAACTGAAATATAGCAAAAAAAAAACCCATTTTCAAGGGAGAAAATATTCACTGACCATGCCATAAAAACTAAACCAGCCCCATCCAGCATCTTCTACTGTATTGCAATATGACACATCACAATGTTCCATATTTACCCTTCTGAACTATGCTGACAGAGCAGTATGCACTGTTAGAGCTTTTATTACAAGAAAATACTCTTCTTGGCGCTTACAGTTTTTCATCAAACACGACCTGTGCAGCTTGGAGAATACATTAGGACTGTAATCAGGTCAGTAATTTTGTATTGAGTGAGCTTTTGTAACTCAGAGATCCATGGAAGTTTACAGGACTACACAATAAGACACACATCTATGTAAGTGCTTACATGGCTGGAGCCGAGGAAGGGCTTATCAGTGAAAGAAAGCTCTTCATTTATGTACATTTGAAATACATGGATTAATGTATTTATAATTCAGAAAGCCATTCAGTTGATAACACTGAAAAATTTTTTATCTAAAGATACACTTCTTACAAGTAGAGCAATTTTAAATTGTGATAATGACATTTCACTGGAGAGCATGACACAAGTCTTATGTAAAGGAATGTGACAAAGGAGTTTTCCTATGCTGATAGAGTCAAAAGGTTTCTGCTTGTGAGGTTATTGCCATAAACAACCCTGCTGTATTTTAAGTGCAGTATCAATCCATATTAAAAGCATACTACATACTAAGAGGTATTTTCATGCTTGCTAAGGGAAGGCACAGGTCCTACAAGCCCCTAATTTACTTCAGACATTGCTGAGACAGAGTTTATGGTACACCACCATAAAATGATGTAGTGTTTCTAAAGTTGCCTGTCTAAATAGAAGAAATATATCTTGGTAGTCAATGCACATTTCAATGGTATCAAAAGGATACTGTCAATTAATAATCTTCTTAAATTTCACTCTGCAAGGACAGTTATTTATGGGAGTCTGAGACTGCCTGGAACTTGAATCTGCTTTCAACCTAATGCTTTTTTACTGTGGACCCCTGAGCTCCCCTCTGTTTCCAAGCAGGAGTTCAGTGGAACATCTGCTTTGACAGAGAGGGCAAACCATTTCTTTCCTCTATGACCCTGTGAAGACTTTGGTCAGTGAGCAGAACACAAGCGGTGACCAGCAGTTCAATTTGCTCAGCCTGCACATTGCAAAGTGAGCAACTGAGGTGAGCAGTTAAACCTGCTGCTCTCAGGAAGGACTTTCCTTTTTCTGCCAATCAGCATCTGGATTAGGAACATTGAAAAAGATAAAAATGCAATGAACTGAGCTCCAGCACACAAACTCACATTATTTGATTCTGGTGACATCAGAAAGCCTGAAAACAAAAACTTAGGCAAACATGGGAATGCCTCAGATGCAATTTCTAACCATGGGGTTCAAGAAGTGCTTAGTTTACATTTCAAGAAAATATATAATCAACAGTACCCCTGTGCAAAAAATCCCAAAAACACAGCTGAGAAAAAGATAAAATGGAGAAAACAGGTATTTAACATTTTCTCCTACCTTCATACACAACTAACGAATATAAATCAGAGTCATTTCTTCTGTATTCCTGTGCTCCTGCTGTTTTATAAACTTTTCCTTCTCATCATTTGCTATGACATTTTGGCAATTGAAAATTATTTATAGTGCAGAACAGATGATGGGGGAGGGGGGAGCAGAAATCACTTGCAGGCCTGGCCCTTTCTGCCTTTAAATATGCTCAAGAGATTTCTGTTTTTCAAGAGCAAAGGAGTTATCTTTTTCCATTAGTAAGATTGTAACTTGTGCAAGCTCTACATCTGAAAAGACCATACCTGATAAGTACAGCAATATCAGTTCTGAAAAACACAAATCACCAAAATTCATGTGAGTGGCTGCAATGCCCTGAATGAACACTGTGGCCACTCTCTTGACTGACCTAGAGCTCTTTTTTGATATAAATGGATACTGATGCACTTCTTTGCAGAGAAATTAAGGAGGGGATTTCAGTTTTCTGAAGTCCACGTTAGGGAAGACAAATGGGCAAGGAACCATTTGGAAATAAGTACAGTAAGGAATGAAGACAAAAGGAATTAACAATACTGAACTTGCCAACTGAAAACTGTTCATAATGCTTAAAATTAATTACTGCTTATGCTGAAGAACTGATCCACTATTCTGACTATTCCCTGCAAGGCCAGAAGCCCTGCATGAACTGCTGCTCCAAAGAAGGAAAAGAAACAAGAACTCTGCATTTATAGTTCTTTGGCATAAACACTATTCCTCCAGAGTAAAGAAATGAAGTATATCCACCTGCTTTAATACTGGTAATGCTCAAAGTTATATGCTCAAACTGCATATTTACCCACAAAAGACACACTTGCATCCTATTTACAGTGGACAGAACATTATTTCCATAGATAAAACCAAGGAAACAATAAACAACCTGTCTTAAGAAACCAAACTGGATACACTGCTTGTATTGATGAGAGAATTATTTTCTAATGTTACTTCCAGGTAACAAGAACCTTTAGTAAATAAGTAAGAAAAAGAGATACTCACCATGCAACTGAAATATCTGGACATGAGAAATCACAGAATATGTACTCTTACTTTCTGATGAGGAGCTATACATACATGATAAAAATGTGGTACTCTCAAAGTACAAAATGGGTAAGTCATAACTCCTGGTGAATCTAGAAGAGAACTTTAAGTCCAAATAGCTAGAAGCATTTCAGAAGTTCAAATCTCAAATTGAACAAAAACTCCCAGATCTGAGCACATTACGGGCTAATTTCAGATTTACATCAAAGTTACACCTCAGCAAAGGCCAGCACAGTTTAGCACCTCTCCTTCTAAAGGATTAAAGTTGGTTTCATATTCTGCACACTGATGAACCAGTTTTTAAACCATAGTAGGTTTCTTTCTATTAGGTCATGTCTGTCATTTCCCCTCCCGTTTCTGTTTCTAAATTTCTCTTTCCTGTGACTGCTTTTGATATTTTATACTTCTCCTTCCTGGATGCACAGGATTGCCTTTTAATTTAGCCAATTTATTAGCATGGCAGTTCACATGGTTTCCTTTCTATTATGTCATGTTTCTGGTTTTACTTTGAAATGGTTGAAGTGCTTTGATTTGGTCTCAGACCATGTGCTAACATGAGGATCTTTAAAAACTCTCCTGGAGAGAAGTCAGGATTTCTCTGGTTTTGTGAAGTAATAACTGCCATGAGGTAAAAAGAACACAAACCAAAAATCTCAAAGCATTCCATTTCAAGGGGCTGTTTCTGCATTACACTGAAAAAGATGAATGACCTCAAGTTCAGAAAACACACTGAGCACTAAAGGCTAAAAAATTATACTATAGTGTGAAAAACTTAGAGAAAAGAAAAAAAAGCCCTATAGACAGAAACAGTAAGGGGTCTACAAGAAAGCTGGAGAGGGGAGGACTTGTAGTGCTGGGACTACAAGGGGGAATTGCTTCAAACTGAAAACAAGATACATTTAGATTAGATATTAGGAAGAAATTCTTCCCTGTGAGTGTGCTGGGGCACTGCTAGTTGCCCAGAGAAGCTGTGAGAGCCCATCTCTAGAACTGGCTGAGATGGCTCAAGGCCACCAGACTGGATGTGGTTTGGAGCAACCTGGTCTAATGGGAGGTACCCCTGTCCACAAATGGGGGATTAGAACAAGATGAACTTCAAGGTCCCTTCTAACCCAAATCATTCTATGATAAAACCAGTAGTAACTCTGGAAAGAAAGGAGTATCTGTGCTTTTGAGATACATCTATGTACAGAAATAAAGAAAACCCTGAGACAGAGGTTACTAGGACTATCTACCCCAGTCTTCAGAGGAGACAGAAAAACTACAGCAAAATTGCCTATAAATAGTTTAAGGGACTTCCTTTAGCTATCCTTGCCTCCTACCTTTTATTTTTCC
Organism: Anthoscopus minutus; assembly: GCA_013399455.1. NCBI lineage: Eukaryota > Metazoa > Chordata > Aves > Passeriformes > Paridae > Anthoscopus > Anthoscopus minutus. The sequence goes on from VWYI01026254.1 coordinate 369,261, forward strand.
TAAAGTGATGTATGTTACTTTTCCTTGTTGGTAATGTCCTCAGACAGGTTCCTAAAATGCACAGCAGTTAAAAAAACTCCTTTATTTCCCCAGTCTAACCTTAACTGCCTAAAGTGTCACTGCCTCAGCCAACACTTTAAATCAGTTAACCAGTAACATGTGCCGCTCATTAGCAGAGACTTAAGCTCACCTGTACTGCTCTGTTTCTTTAAAAAGACAGCATTCAAAGCACCCTTCACCCTAAGAAGCCTTTTATTTGACCTGTTACTGCTGTAAGCAGGAACCTAGCTAAAGGAAATGTTAATTTTTTAAGGCCATCTATGAAGTTTAAAAGCATTCTTTTAAAGAAAAGGCCCAAATAAAGAAAATTGAATGTCAACAAGTGAAAGAGATTATAGTATGAATACCTTATAGAAAGCAAGTACTCTATTATTATTTGGTAATATTACTAATCTTCGTCTTCAGGGGAAGAAGAAACTTTATAGGAAGAAATTGTCAGTCCTTCAGTGTCAAGAGCCATTATAAAATGTAACAGCTTGCTTCAGTTTTAAATACTCCCCAAAAAGTCAATACCTTATAACTTCGTGCCTGAATCAAAGAAAAACCTGTATCTCTTAGAGGCTCAGCATACCAATACAGTTTAAAGTCTCCTGTCCACTGAAACACTTGAACCTACATCAAGAACACTGACACAAGCAGATGCACTGGAAAAAACCCACTGCTTTGAGAAATAAGATCCAATTCAAACTTTTCCTTAGTCATGCTAAAATGACATGGCTCCAAACACTCATTTATCTGGCACTTGTGCTTCTTGCTAGATCCCTACACCTGAGGTATATACTTAGATGTCAACCTGGCCTCACGAAGGTGACTGAACCTTCTTCTCCATTTTTTCTTTATTTTAAGCAAACCATTATTGTAAAAAGCTCATATGCTTTTTGCTGCATACAACTGGTGTTTTCTGTCAAAAGACTGTAGCACTGTAATGTTGTTTGAGGTGGTAAACTTCCAATGTCTCAAGTTTTGTTTAAGAACAAAACAGCTATGTAAAGTTCTTTACTTGCATGTCTGGTTATTTACATCATTGGGCAAAGCAATTCTTCCTTTACAGCTTCTTTCTAAATGGAGGAAAAATAATATTTTTGTCCTGTTAGAAGGTGAGGATAAGAAAGCTATTTAAGGTATTCTTGTTCTAATGTGATGAAGGGAACAGAGCAAGAACTACAACTGTAAGCAAATAAGCTGCACAGATGCAGGGCAGATGAACAGTGTGCATGTATTGACAGACTCAAATTGCCAACAGCATGTGTAGTCTGAAAAGAAATCTGTAAATTGAACAAAAATGTTTGACCAAGGCTGTAAGCAGTCTCAGCCCCATGTAAAAATGGAGAAGCTCTCTATTTAAAATTAATGTATACATTTAACAGACAATTATAACCCAAAGTCCTAAGGCACAAAATCAAAGCAAGGAGGGCTGCAACAACGCAGTCCACATACACTGATGGCAGTGGGAACCCTGACTGTTTATCTGGAAGGAGTGTGTTTACGGGAAGTGAAAGCAAATTCTATGCAGAAATGAACAAAAGTCATCAAGGGTAAGGGTATCTCGGTTTTGGCTTAGATGTGTGATCTAAGCATAACATGTGTTTCACCTGTAACTTTTCCAGTTTGTTTGTTTTCTGTGCAAATTCAGTTGTGGTTAACATTTGCTGATGCTGTTTCACATAATTCAGCAAAACCTACCAGTTAGATATTCCAGTACTGCAGCCATGTACACAGGAGCACCAACACCAATTCTGTACTTTGGGTGGCCTTTCTTAATGTACCGGAGCATTCTTCCAACAGGGAATATGACCCCAGCCTTTGCAGAGCGGGAAGTCTTGGTTGACTTCTTCTTTCCACCCCTGCTGGACATCTTGTCTGTATCAGGTCTGAGACAGCACTCTATATTTAAGAAGAAAGAAAATAAAAGGAACAAAAGGTAAAAGGTTATTAATAAAGACTGATATTATAAGACCACACTCTGAATTCCAAGGCAAATCAGCATTTTGGGGTAGGCAATGCATTAGAGTGCCTAAAACATAAAGACAGCTTGCCTTTTTAGAGTATACACAACAAGAGCCTAAAATAATTTCCCACAGAATGTTTACTTCCCATTGTAATTTGGCCTAATTTTATACAGAAAATATGTAAGTTATTTCCTAAAAATCTACTTTCCTGAAATTCCTAAGAGAGTACCACAAATGGAGCAAAGAATGATAAGTACAGGATTTAAAATAGAACTTCTCCATTGAAGCAGAGGATGCTTTCTGCAAGAAGACTGACACAATCCCTGATCTCCGTGAAAACCTTTTGATAGGGCATTTAAACAGCTGTAGTAGGGCAATTATGTTCATGCATAATTACATTCCAAACTAGGAGAAACTGTATCCACTAAAGCTTTCATAAAGAGTATTCACCTCCTTTATATATAAACTCGATTTTCCAGATGTGTGATAAGTGACAGAACAAAGGTGTGGATGACAAAATACATCTGTACAGTAAATATTCTGTTTTTAGAAAGATCAGAAATGACTCCCTTGAGATTTCAATCTACCAAAACTCAGCCATCTCCACACTGAAAACCATACTGCATCAACATTCCCTCCAGGAATCTGATCTTCTATCTGCCACCTTTCCCTAAAAGCACAGTGATCTGAACACCCAGCACATATCTGACAACTGTATCTCGGTTTATCTTGTGAACCTACTGCTGATACAGCTGTCAAACATATTCTGTCCTCTCCCTGATTACTGCTCAGGCTGTAAATAGAAATTGATAAATCCAGAGGCAGAGGGTCCACAGGCTCTCAAGGTGTCTTTGAAGGTTTAGGCAACTCATTGGGTTTTGAAATTACCTCAGAGGAAAGGAGGAGTTGCCCATCTCCCTGTCTCTCCCCTCCCTCACATCTGAACTCTAGGAAAACCAGCAGAATGCATCAGTACACACACACACACCTTCCCTTGCTGCACAAATCCTACCTAACACACATGCAAATTCACTGATGTGTTTATACACCTCACAATGAAACTCCCTTTAATCCTGCTTTCCCATCACACCATTTCTCTCCTTCCCCTATTTTTCACTTGTGTATTCTGAACTCTCTCCTTACCCCATGAACCTAACTGTATTTCCCACATGCCTGAATCCACAATGGAGATATTTCAGAATTAGGCAGAACAGGCTCATCAACCTCACTTCCAGGTTTTGCAGTTTCTGTTCTGGGCTGATACATCCTGCAGTCCTTCAATTCTCAATGAGTCAATAAGACTCAGGCTACATAACTGCCAAACAAAAACCAGTCAAGATAGCTAAAGGAACACAGGTATCAGGTTTCTTTTCCTTTTCATTTCCTCATTATATTTATCAGAATCTACACTTGCATAGCACATTAAGTAAATGAAATGCAATGGGTTTACTGTTTTTTAAAGCTAAACAAAATAATTCCATCTTCATAGACCAGATTTAGGAAACTCATATCCACAGACAGGAATCTTTGGGAAGGGGAAGTCATCAAAAAGCTCCTTCTCCTTTCATCTGCTCTGGACTCGGCTCGGTAACAACCATTATTTGGTGAAGAAGAGGACAAAAGCCAATCTTCTTGCCTTGACAAATGCAGCCCACCAATGATTTAAAAAACTTCCATTTAATTGCATTTTCCTATCTAGTTAGCTCTGTTTAAGCAGCAAGGGTGCGTGGGGCTTTGACCTGTCTATAGACCTTCTGCCAGGAATTATTTTCGTATTTCATAATCCATTTTCATCAACAGTACTAGGGATGTTTAACCTCAAATGTTAAGAGGTTCACTGAATCAAATACCATGGAAAGGGGCATAAATATCTGTGCTGCTCCACAATATATTTGGTTTGTAACTGAGAGGTCAATCATGAAAAAAGTAATTTTTCCAGGAAAAGCCTGCAAGCCTTAAGCAGTAAACTTATTAATCATTTAGTGAGTTTATGGGATATCAGAACAGCTGGAAGAGAATACGGAAATCCTTACTTCCTAATGCTTTCTTTGTCAGCTATCAGCTGCTGTAACATTTGCACCAAAGTATTTGCAAAGTAGGTAGTAATACAGAATAACCCATATATGAAATGGTGTCTTTTTTTTTCTTTCATAAGCTTATTTTATCACATCTGTAAAATCTACACATAATTTCTCTTTTTATTTTATGCACTTGGTCACATTACTCACATTAGTGTTTAGGATACCCCGGACCTATCTCGACAATTCACCTGATCCCCTTATATGGAACATTAAAGACCTTTCTAGCTGGAAGTTTATTTCTGAGAAACTCTGCCTGACTCTGGAAGGTGCTGCTGCAAGGGGCTCCATAATGAAAAAAACAAACACTTCTGAAACTTCTAGTATTAAAGGTGAAGTGTGATACATTTCTCAGATGAGTTTCAGACCTCCCTGTCTCAAGGATCCCATTCCGACATGAAGTGAATCACAGGATGTTCAGATTGTTTAGATGTTGTGGGTGGAGGGAGGAAAACTTCAATTAAGTTTCAAGTACCACATTTACTGTTACCACACAATTTGGAAGGTGAAAGTGAGAATCTGGCATGGAAACCTTTTTCAGAGCTTAACCGTGCATTCAAGATCATTACTTTGCAGAACCTGTTTGTCCTGACTTTGAGCTGCAGGATGGCCCAACCAACTCTCAAATGTCTCTTCCCTATTTCTAGTTCTCCACCGAAAAAGAGAAGGGAAAGATATTTCACTTGCAAAAGACACAAGAAAAGGTACTGAGGTGAAATGCAAAGAGCATGGCAACAGATCAAAAACCAAAGAAAGCCCTGCGCCTTACATGTTCCAAAAAGGTTTATCTTTGTAACACCAGAAACTCTGGAATGCTGCCAACACTAATGAACTAGAGCTGTTTGCTGAGTCACTGCGAGCCCACAGATCAGAGGCAACCGAAGGCAACCTTATCACACGCATCATAGTTCACATAAGATTCCAGCAGTTTAAGTAAATATATTTTAAAATAAATCACAGTCAATGGACCAGTACTTTCCTTTCTTTCTTCTCTCCTGCCTTTGCAATGGCATTATTGAGAACTTTACCAAATACATTGCAAAGTCTTCAAAGATTTGTCAATAAAATTATTTTATTTCAATGTGAGAGTTCACAAAATTATCATTGTGATAATCAAGAGGTATCACTGAGGAATCAAGTATCTAAGTTCACCTTTGACTTCAAATCAAATTTAACACCATATTCTTCAGTGACTCTGCTGTGCTTGGACACAGATTGCCCTAGATATGGAATTTAGCACTCGATTCACAGCCTTTTGAAACTCCTTAAAGACTGTGGCAAGATTCACTGCTTTCTAAAATCTTCAAATGTATAAATAAGATTTAATTTTTTGATTGTGGCCGCATTAATTGGGCCACAGCTAAGATTCAAGCTACAAGGCTCCTTAGCTGTCACACCTTTGCGAACGAGAAATACATTTTCTAAGAAACAACCTTAAGGTGTAGCAATGAAATCAGCATAATTAACATCTTTTTCTTTGAAATTGGCTGGAGTAACTCTGGTTTGCTATATTTTTCTGAGTGAAGACACACTCTGCTGAACCACACTTTCAAATACCATCTTCCTTATACACGCATAGGCGTCTGTTTTTCTGAAAGGTTTAACATCACTTAATTCTTAAAGTACAGCCTGAACATCCTGGGAAAGCAATATTCAGATTCCAAATACCATCACTTCATTAGTTCAGTGGATTTGACACTGATCAAACAGCAGTAATAAACCCTGTTTGTTATACTGTCTATTATTAACAGTTTTCATGTACTGCCTCTTAATGACTAAACAAATTACTATGAATCTTAGTGCTATCAGACAGACTGTTCTGATCACGGGCTTACACTGGTGTATTAACTGCATTCAGCAAAGAGATGATTCGATTTAGATCTACATCATCATATCAGTAAGTAGCAGAATACAAGAGATCATTACAACAATAGGAAAAATACTACGATGTAGTAATTATTTTTCTTTTCTTTCAGTACAAAGATTAAGCTGGAAAGTTCATTCTGGTATCACAAGAGATTAACTGCAATACTATTTTCTTTCCATTGTTTCAAAAGATTAACAATGTAAGTGCTGCCATTCTCTCTTAAGTCTTTTTATCATAATAATATATCCACTTGCTGAACTCTTGCTGAAAAGGTGTATTTGACTTTGCTGTGACAATGAACTTGCTCTGCTCTTAGCAAACCATAAACTACTCTGGCATATTTTTAAATTGGTATAGAATGGTCTCTAATAACACCTGCCTGGCACAACAGTGTCTCTGCCAGGGACAGTGGTTTTTAGGTACAACTAATAAAAAGAGCCAATCACTCTTGTGATCACAATCACAGTTATCATTTGATCTGATGTGATTTCAAACTTTAGCTCAAGTTCTTTATCAAAGCAGTAACCCTTTGATGTCTGAAACAGAAGAGTGAAAGCAGTTTCAAAACAGTTGTTCCAAAACCCCATTAATTTCTCATCTGAGAAGGCAGCACCATACATTGAGTTTCATTTGGAAAACCAAGAGAACACGCCCCATCTAGGAATGAACAATAGGTGTACTTTCTGTTGAAGATTAAGACAATTAAAATTCCTACAGCAGTACCATAGAGGGTGAGAAAAAGAGGAATAACGTTTTAACAAAATCTGTGTGCTAAACAAAATAGTGCTGCATAATTGTATTCAACTGGCAAAAGTCTCTCCCTCCCACAGTGGGTCAGAAACACCAAAACAAATACCCCTTAATGTGCAAACCTCCACTAAGAACAGTGCTGGGAGTGTAACAAGAGTTTCTGCTGGGCATCCTGCCACCAATAGTCCGGAAAACGTAAATACAATTGTCTACACTGACCACTGCTGGGAGAACTGGCCTGAAATAATCATTTATATATTACTGGTTTTTGTATACTAGATAGAAAGCATAAAAATTCATAGAGGGCCTTACGTTACCGTACCATTTGTGATTTCAATGCAGAAAAACTGTTTTAAATAATATTTTGAAAACTACTTTGTCCCTTGACATTTTTGTAAGAAAATAAAAATATAAAAAAGAATTCATGTGGATGCTTCGAAGGGAAAATTCAGATGCAGAACAAAATTTAAAATAGTATTGTATGCTGAGAGAAGGGATTGCAAGAACTTGACCCATCAAGAAGGTTATGAGTGGTGTGATTCCTGCACCATTCCGGACCAAGGACCATAAGGTGAATTCTCATCATCCTGTCTTTAGAATGGGTCTGGACAAGGAACTACAGCTTCTTTATGTGCTCACAGCATTTTTCCCTACCAAGCAAGCAATCCAGCCCTGCAGTCTCTCCACAAGCACTGCATTTTTCTTTTCCAATTTTACCTCTTGAGATGACAAAACCTAATGCACTACCCACAGGGCCAAACAATACTTCCTCTCCCAATGGAGGATCTATGTAGAGGCTCTTTTCTGCTCTTGTGGCATCAGTTACAGACCCCTTCTCCTTTATCCCTACTTTATAACCTTGCTGGGGTAGGACTACCTTTTCTGTGAACAGACAGCATGCCTTGATCCTAGCTGACAAGAGATGCACAACAATATTTCTGCACTTCTGAGACCAAATGTTCATAATTATTCTTCCAGAGTGTGATTATATCACTTACCTTATCAAGAGAGTATCTTTTATCACAGCTTATTGCCATGTATTGGTAGAACTAGGAAACTCCTAAGAACAAATTTAAACACACTGGTTTTTCTTAAGACTAAGCTTGCACTGGTGTACTTCCCTTTTTGCTCATGCTGATCTACAAAATAAGCAGTGCTTAAGTACTTTACTATCATTAAGCCAAATTCTAGTCTTGTCACTAGTTTTTACATCAGTTATGGCTAAATCTACACTGTCAATATTTGGTTTTACTGGTAGACAGAAGGGTATACAGCACACACAGGAAAGCAAAGTTACTCTTTAGAAACCCAGAAAGCCAAGATTTCAGTGGGAAAGATTACGAAACATAATGCAGCAAAATAACCTGCAAGCATTACTAAGTAAACAATGTAATTCCTTTCTTTCACAACACTTTAAAAAAAATAGCCCCAAACACACTGGGTTGTTTTCTAGGGACTACTTGATACAAAATCTTTCACATTTAACTGCATTAAAACATAATTTTCAAAGCAACTGCAATTGCCTTGTTCCAACATAAGTCTTTCAACTCTGGGCTGTCCCTGAGAACACAGGTACCGTTTTTATTAGCTGCACTATTGCTCCTTCACTCATTTATTTCTTCTACTCTTCAGAATGGGGGACACAGTGGATCTTCCAAGTTCTCTACAGACCTGTTGCTAAGTGACAACCACACACAGTCCTGGGGAAAAAATGGTTGTTCACTTGCATGGTCAAGAGATAAATAACAAGTCTTATCCAAATATATTTCAACAACAAGCCTCCTTCCATCTCTACAAACGACGCAACATCAGCTTTACACCACCCTGCTTGCATAGGAGCTAGTTCCAACTGCCGGCTTCAGACACAATTTCATGTGCCTTCTACAACTTACTTTGAAAGATTACAGAAGAAACAAAAGGATTACAGGGAGATGCAAGTCACAAAACAGTCTGCTGCCCTCAAAGTCTCCTACACGCACAAACACGTCAGCCTCGAGTCTCAGTCCCAGCGCTCCTGTGCTGGAGCGGGGCCTCAGGGACCTGCATTCACCTGCGCCCTGCAGTGCTCGCAGTCCCCTCGGAGGAACACCCACACCCAGACCGTCCGTGCGGGCTGCTCAAATCCTGCAGGCAGACATATTGCAGCCTCTACAAGAAGTGACAGTCCTAAAAGAACAAGGAGCCCTGTTTCCAGACAAACATTTATTTTTACTACTCTCAGAAGCCTCTGCATGCAGTTTAAAATATATCATTTGGCTTTTTTAAATTAAGTCATTCACACAAGGCAGGTAACTTTTACACCGCGGGTTCTTCATCCCGAAGTTAAACACATGGAAAACGCGTCTTGCTGTTTTTTGCCTTGTGCTTTTCTCTGTCGATTATCCTCCCCTGCTCGGCGACCCGCAGTGGGAACGCGTCCTTTCGTGGAACAGCAGAGACGTGAGGGACCGCGGCTCCACAGCCCCGGCCGCTGCTGCACCCCCGCCGGGCTCCTTCCAGCCCCACACCGTCATTCCATAGCGGATTCCATGGAAATACAGCCCCGCTGCCACCATTTCGAGGGGCGCGGGTGGATCTCCCGGCTTCACCCGAGGCACAGCAAGAAGCAGCTGGACCGACTCCCAGTTTCCCTCAGCGGAGGGGACCGGCACCCCTCCGTCCCACGTCGCGCCCGGCCGGCCCGGGGCCCCCCCACCGCCGCCGGGTGTCACCGCGCCGCGACAGAGCCCCCCGCGCCCCCTCTTGCCCGCACGGCGGGCGGACCCAGCGGCGACTTACGGCGCGGGAAAGATGTCTCCGGTCGGCCGGCGGCGGCCCCGCTGCCCTCCCCGCTGCCGCTCCCANCACATCCAGCGCCCGCCCCTCTCGGCGGGGCTGCCTCTCGTTCCCGCGCGATCCATCGCGGTCCCCCAGGAACGCCGCCCGCTCTCCTCACGACGCACTCACAATCCTTCACGATCCCTCACGGCTGGGCTAGCGGTGCCGCTATCCCGGAGGTTCCCAGAGATCCTCCTGCCTCTCCTCCCGCCCGCACGGGCCCCAGGCGGCAGCTCGCCCGGCCCGGCTGTTGAAAAGCTCGGTCCCTCCATGGGGCTGGGCTTTGGCACCGCGGCCTCCGCAGCTGCTGCCGGCTTAGCCATTGTACTCAAACGTGTTCGCGCCCAAATTTTCAGGACGGGGAGGTCAGAGGGAGAGGTTCGCGCTGTGTTCCTCCGAAGAATGAAGTTAATGGAGGGAAGAGAACGAGCCGCTGGATTGTTCCGTGAGGGGCACACACTTTCTTCCTCGTGCTGTACAAAAATGGCTCAGTGCCATTTTACCAGGGCCCCAGATGGAGCCTTTGGAGGCGTCTGTGCATGGGCCACGTGGATGTCCTTGAGCTCACCTTGCCGGGTTGGTAGCGCTGGGTTGCCGCTCTGCCCCTTGCCCCACGCCCTGTGCCAGACCAAGAGTTCAGTCCCTTTTCCGCCTCTCCTGCCTCCCTCCCGTTGCCTTGCCCACCGGCTGCCAGCGGAGGAGAAGAGGAGCTGCCACAGCAGATCTTGGCTCAGGACAACAGACTGCCACTGTGTTTACAATGGTGGGACTAGAAACAGCTGGAGTTTTGAATGTCCTGGAAGATTCCTGGCTTGCTAATTCCAGGCTCTTGTGCCATTGCCATTTGGATGGACCATCCTGTTCAGTATTCAAAGCAGAATACCAGCCCATAGCCTCCTCCTCAGTGTCCCTTGCTATTTCATGTGTGGAACTGTACCAAGTGACAAGTGCCACAATACCATTACTACTAGATGACAAGGAGTTTCTCTCCTGCTCTTCTATCAACCACTCTGATCTCCAGCTCTCCTTATTTTGCTGAGTATCAGCTTATCATCACAGGGGATTTGTCATACAAAGTAGCAGAAAGGAGGAAGGGGGTTTAAAATTAAAAAAAAACAGGAGTGAGCCCATGTAAAATGTATGTCTGGTCTGAGAAATATCCCTTCAAAAAGTGTTTCAGGCATTATAATTGTGATGCTCTTATCCATCTAAATGGCCAGACCTGGTTGTGTTTTTTTAACATAGCTAAACTCAGTGTCTCCGATGAGACATCTCTCATTACTTCTCAGTACACGACACTGTCTGTTGTGGTGGATTTAGGAGTTTATTTCAGTTTCTATAATAAGTTATAATGGTTTTGTCCTGTTCCTCCCCCCATGCTGAATGGTTTGTTCCACCTTTCCAGAAAGTTCTGTATTCTTACCCACACAGCTGTCATTTTTCCCAAACCATGCCCCTTTCCCTGTCACATCACCCCTAACTCAGCCCTTATTTCCAGAGAGTTCCCTATCACCCAGACCACTCACCCACTCCCCCCTCTCTGGAAATCTCCTAAATTCCCTAATCCCTTTGGTTCTTTCCCATGTCTAACATCTTGACCCACCTCCTTACCTAGATCTGACTGGTTCTCCCAAGAATCACTCTTTCCCTTTATAAGCAAGTGTAAGTTCTGTATTCCAAGCTCCTGAGCACAGCACCCTTCAGGGCTGTTATGTTGTTAATAAAGCTGTTTTACCCCTGGAACTGCTGGCTCAGGGCTCCTCCTTAACCCTTTGCTCTGAGCACTGCTCTTTTGAGAGGACCCTTGAGTCCTGCTCGTTTTTTCCAGCATGACCAAGCTGAGGAGCTTCCCAACCCGAGGCTTTGCCTCTGCTCAGGAGGAAGCTCCCTTGAAGTGGAGGTCGGCTGGGATTACCCGCGGGGCTAACCAGGACCAGAGAGCAGAGGCAAGGGTCAAATGCAGCGTAGTCCTGGCTGCACTCCCTGAGTGCTGATTGTACCCTGCATGTCATGCAATGGGGCACTTTTACCTAACAAAGGCTCCCTGATGGGTAGGTAGCCCATAGTCCCTGATTTCCCTTAACCCAAGGATATGGATATAGTCCTTACTAGGCCATCTGCCATGGCTCTTACACAGCTGAGGACATGCTCTGCTTTCTGTGTTCCCATCCACACACATCATCTCCTTCCCACCTCCTCCTCTTCCTCCTCCGCGCTTCCACTCTCCATTTTTCCTTGCTGGTAGTGCTGCCCACGCAGTAACCTTTTCTGTGTGCTGTGCAGAGTACCCAACAGAGCTGGTCCTCCAGTGCTTGGCTCTGCACATTCAGTTTTCCTGTCACCCACACAAGTTTAAATAAAAAAAATCCAGCGAAACAAAAAACAAAACACAACCCTCTCCCAAGTATTTCTTTTGATATGAGCTGCAAAGGCAACTCAAAAAATTGAAAGCACAGGTTTAAAAATTAAAGAATGCACAACTTTGTCTAATGGGATTGATGGAAGGCTGCAAGGGGTAGGGAGTTGAGAGTTGTAACTAGATGATATTAAGGTCCCTTACAACCCAAAGGTCACTTTCTTTGCTTTTCTACTATAATTGTTAATTTTATCTGGTTTGAAGTGGAGTCTATGGAATTTATACTTTTGAAGAAAGCCTTCAAAACTTTCAATTTTAACTTCTCAGTTTGTGAGAATTTCTGGAGTGGGAGCTGCCTGAATTTGCAGAGGACCTGAACAATTTATCCATGGAATAGGATGTTGGCATGAAGACTGTTATTGATAATGTGTAATGTTAGCATTTACTGGCTCACCTCCCACCAAAACACAGATTTATAATATTGAACATCTGCTGTGTCTACAAAGTGCTCATTTTGAAAGCACACAATGTGTTATGACTGTCTAGAAGTTTCTACAAAAGCCTGTGAAACTACAATACATGAACTACCTCACTAAAACAAACCTTGGATTAGATTTTGTTCTCTTTGCTAGTTGTGATGTATTTATATATAGAAGGATACCTTTTATATATAGAAGGAACCTTTTCCAGGTTTCCACTGTCTTTGTTTCTAATATAAACAGTTCATATTCGTACATTTATTTACTCTTATTTTATTTTGACACTGATTCTGTGATCAATTCAGACAGCCTCAAGAGGCTATTTGCAGAAGAAAGTTCTGAATGATTGAGAATACAAGCACTTAGCTTCTTTATGCAGCAGAGGTGGTGGTGAAGGAAATATCACCTGGGAGGGGGCAGAGCAGTGTGGGAAGGGCAGTGGCTGGGGGTAATCCACTTAGATAAGTGTTTCACTTTGGGATAGCTATCCTAATTCTAAATGCGTCCCCTCTTTTATCACTGGTATTTGTTGTGTGTTTATTGCCTACTGAGAATGCATATCCTAGGTTACTGCAGGTTGCTGAAGTATTCCTTCTGGATGCTGTGTGCCTAACCAGCAGACCCTGCTGTTCTACTTCAACCTTCACATGGTCAAAAGAAGGTACAGGTTCCTCAGACATGACCTGCTTCTCAGAAGGGGTTATCTGAACCTCCTTTGGCTGCTTAGCCTCCTCTTTCTTTGCAGGAAACATAAATGCCTCTCTCTCAGCAATATGGAAGTGTGCTTTGAAACTAGCCTGATGCACCCTGGAGCACCCAGGGAACAGGCACACTTGTCTGTTCCTCCTGTGGTCACAGCTGCTCCCAACATAACCTGACTCCCATGTTGTCCTTTGAGCAGATCAGTTCATTCCTTTCTGGTATTCAAAACAGCCTCTTCCATTGCTACATTTTTAATGTCAGGTGGTAGAGGAAAGTTCTGCATTATTGTACGAAGAAAATATTAAATCCGAGAGCTATGATTTATATTATGAAGTCAAAGAATTCAAAATTACTTCACATGATGATCAGCTCAATGGTTCTTGGTAGCTGGTGTAAAGCTTGGCAGAGAATAATGTAGTAATAACTCAGATTTCTTATATTTAGTTATTAGGTCCTGTTGCTCCACTACATTAATTTTCCATGTAAGCAATAGCTGTACTTGCCAGAGGGATTTTATATAATTGCAGATGGTAGGAGACATAGTTGGTAATTGCAGAAATGCAGAGGGAGATGTCCAGAAGATGATCTTCTATTAAGATGTGGCTGTTGCTATGGAATACTTTCCTAGCTGCTGTTCTGCATGGGATTGCTATGATGCATCATTTCATATAAGAGGTTATTTTTAAATCAGACCCATTTCTTTGCCTGCAAAAGCAAAATCAGATCACCTCTCTGAGGAATATTAATTAAAAAAGCTCATATGCTGGACAGCAGACATTATATGGTTCATGAAGGAGGCAAGAGAATTAGAGTCCACCATAATACCAGGCAGCAATGAAATCAGGCACTTTCACATCCATCTCATGAGACAAACCCTACTCCTTAAATTAAACAAAAACTTCTCTTGCAGATGCAAGGATCATTGACTGTCATAGCAAACCATACGTTACCAGAGGGGGATGTCCTCAGTTTAACCTGAGCTTCATAAATTCCTTACATCAGAGATAGCCCATCATTCCTTCTGTTTATTTTGAAGTATGTTTGCTGTGTGGAGGTACAGAATGAGGAAGTGATGGTGCCAGCTATTCATGATGGACACAGGAATATATTCATGTCAAATGTGCCAAGTGCTGTGGTCAGCCTGGCTTTTGCTGAAGGATCCAAAGAGCGCTGGGAATGCAGTAGCTACTTGCCTGCTTCATAGAACAGTTTCCATCTCCACCCCTCTTTAGGAATCATAGAATCACAGAATGGTTTGGGTTGGAAGGAGCCTGAAAGTTCATCTTGTTCCAACTCTCTCTGCCAGGGGTAGGGACACCTGCTACTAGGATCAGGTTGCTCAAAATCCCATCCAGCCTGGATAAACACTTCCGTGGATGGGGCAATCCCAGCTTCTCTGGGCAACCTGTGCAATGGCCTTACCACCCTAACAGGGAAAAATTTCCTCCAAACATCCAATCTAAGTCTCCTCTCTTTTAGTTTAAAATCATTCTCCCTTGTCCTATCACTAGAGATAGGACATCTGCCCTTGCAATAAGTTTCTATTCATTTTTTATAATCTTCCTTGAAGTACTGAGGGTCCACAATGTGGTCTTCCAGGAGCCTAATCTTCTCCAGATTAAACTTCTGGAGCTTCTCCAGCTCTCTCAATCTGTCTCTGTAGCAGAAATGCTCCAGCTCTCTGAGCATCCTCATGGGCTCCTTTGGACAGGTTAAAAAAACAATCAGGAATTGTAAATTCAGTAATGCTGGCTCAAAAAAGACATATGGCAGGACAATGGAAAAATTTAATTCAGTAATAGACATGACTGGCAAGTTCTGGAGAATGCTTTGCTTATCTTAAAAATCTACATATTGGGAACTGTCTGTGCTGTGACTGGGGCAGATAAAGTTTTTCCCATGACAGGGCCAGAAAACCTTTAAAATAAGAAAGAAACAAAGCAATATCTCCCTCTCTGGGAATCACCTGAATTGCAGCCCCAGGCTCTGGGCAGCTGAAATCTCCTGCAGTGCTGCCTTACCTGTCTGGCCAAGCCTCTGCTGCTTCTGCTAATTCCAGACAGGCCAGATGGACTGATAGGGTGCAGATGCTGAGTATGAACCGTAACTAATTATTTCTAACTAAAGTCTTGGTTTCTAGACAGGTACTCAGAACCTGTGCTTTTAAGGAGTTTACATATGTTAATGAGAAACTCTATGATTATTGCTGGGGTTTTGCCTTGCTTTTTTTTTTTCTTTTCCCTAACAGGCTTTGCAGTATGGTTATCCTCACATGTGCTGCTTTTGCAGGGGTAAGCAGCATCAACCTAACAGGATATTACCAGCTGAACAGGTCCATCCTTCTGTCATGTTTAGATGCTGTCACTAGGCACAGTAAGAATCAGCAGGTGCCTGTAACATATATATTATTTTGTGTGTGTGTGTTTACATAAAGCCCTACAATTCATGTCAGGATATGTTATTCTTTTCTATTTACTTCTTGATAATTCATCTTACGACATTTTTATCCATAAAAATGGCTTATGGAGAGCACTGGGGTGAATATCAGTGAGAAATGGGCCAGGGTATTTGTTTGGAAGTACTTAGAGGGACATTCTGAAGCTTGCGGATTAACCAAGCAGGCAGAATTAGTCTCAAGTGTCAGTTGACCTGCACAAATTGAGCCACGGAAAGTAAAGCATTCTCTGGGTGATAGTTGTGGTAAATACTTTCCAAACAATTAATGCAATATAAGTACAGTCACATAAAGTGGTTATTGGATAATAAATTATTATGAAATATGAATACAACACAAAATTAATACCTTTTTATGCACTATTTTGAAAAGAGAACAGTCAGTGTTTGATGACTTCCTGATTGTACTGATTACTGTTAATAACCCTCACAGCTTGGAAATATGCCTCTTAAATTAATTTCTGATTTCCCTGTATGCCATGCACTGAATTCTCAGAGATTTCTGACTCATTAATATCATAACATTTTTCTAAAGTCTTAAGAAAATAGAAGATACATGATTTCATGCTAAATTACCCTCGTCACGCATGGAAAAATTTACTAATGCCCAACATTTTTTCTGAATGCTTTCTTAAACTTCTCTGTAGATTATTTTTCCACTGAAGCTGATTTTTAGGTACTAAAACGAAAAGGAAAACAAAATCCTAATTTTCTTTCAATGTATGGTTTTGTAAAAACACGGGCATATAGGAGTCCCAGTGGAATTAAATGTGAACTCTCTGCACAAATCCCTCATTGTCACGTGTGTGCATTGTGTTCTCTGTGTGTATATATGCAGCTAGTGTTCTACAGTTACTTGTAATGCATCTCTGGAAACTGGATATGGGAAACAAAATAACATCTGGTAACTCAAACCCCTATTTCAAGGTTTCTTTGTGAAATAAATTCCCTTTTTTTTAATTGAGAGGACATTTGTTGCTTCTCCTTAGACCCATTTGCGTTCCAGAGTATTTCAGGGTTTTTGCCAACATGTTCAAATGTGATTAGTGATTTTGCAAATCCGATCTTTTAGACATGTTTCTATTAAACAGAGCTATAGAGATCATTAATCACTTCAGAAAGTCTTGCTTAGCATTTTTCTTAATGGGATGTATCATAGATCTTAAGCCCCTTAGCACTGGAAAGGGAGCATCCTTAAGCCCCTTTACCATCTGTATGTGCAGACGTGATGTCGTTAAGGAGTTCAGCCAGCAGGTGGAGGTTAAATTGTATTTAAACAGCAATTTTAGACTTTGGTTAAGGTTTATCTGAAACTGTGCTACTGAAAATGCCTCTTACAGACACTTCTGTAGGAGCATTGGGTCAGTGAAGTTTTGTTGCCTGTTTATATGACTGTTTATATGACTGTTTATACGTAGACCACATTGCTGCTGCAGAGTGTAGATGGGCAGTTTATTAACTTGCTTGCCTCAAATTTGGAATAATGTGGAGGAGTGCTAAATAGTTGTCATTATGTGTAAATAATAATAATAAAAAAGGTCATCTGTCACTTTTATGTATACCTAAACAGATATGAGGAGAGAAGGAGCATTCAATGAACAGAATTCCCAATTAAAACTATTTTATTTTTTGCCTTAATGGAAAAAAAAATAGTATTATGATGAGTGTAGGATTTGATGGCAGTGCTTCACTAGAAGCTGCATTAAGCACTGAAAGAGATGGAAGGGTCAAGAAGTATCTGACAAAAATCAACACTGCACTGGTATCAATGGGAGGTAAATGAGGGCAAGGTTTATTGCATCTGTCACTGAGCTTTATTATGACCCTAATGCTGAACAACAGCCAAAGCAAGAGAGACTGGAGCTGGCCAACCCTTCTGAGCAGGATATGGCTATGGCTGGCATCTGCCTAGGAACAGAGCCAGGCTCTAAGGCTTATACCTCAGTCTTAGAGATGTGCTGTACAGTGTGGCATCACTTTATCTTGCACTGTCTGTTCTGGTTTGAGCTTAATGACAGGATCTTCTTTGTAAATGCTGCTATGATAAGCTAGTCTGTTCTGGAGGCAGCTTTTTATTGTCCAGGAATCTGTGTAAGAGGTGTGTAAGACTGTGAAGAAAATCAATGATGGGATTTTCTTTAGTTAATAGAATTGTAAGCAGTACTGGCATCCAGGGAAGACCTTATACCACAATTTTTAGGGAAAAAAAACACCTTACACTGTGCTGTGGTGATTTAAAGGTGAAATTTTGCGTCCTTTAGGCCAGGAATGGTTTGCAGAACCTCAGGTAAATGGAGTCTATAAAATCTAGAGTCCTACTGGACACAAATCAGGCAGGAACATGCAAAGAGGAGAGGAAAGCAAACCAGATGGGCAGATCAGGGACTGCCAGGTTACCTTGACTTCCTCTGAGCTATGCAGGAGAAGAAAGGGAATTGGCAGGCATTGAAAGCACATGACACAACTCGATTGCTGCAGAGACAATGCAAATTACAGGCAAAACACTGAAGCAAATTATACAGACTGAAATTTCAGTTCTGTCCTGAACTATAGTGACACTAAACCTGTGACAAAGCACTCAGAGGAGAGGTGCAAAGCACCACAAAAACCGTGTTCAAAGCAGGTGATGCAGACTGGAAAAACCTTCTAGAAAATGTCTAGATGTTTGCAAGCACTGAAATGTTTTTCAGATCCTTGCATTTGAAAACATGCTTGTATTCTCAAATCAGTCAGCAGAACGCCTTAGGAGAGAGAAGGGAGTAACAGGAGCCATAAAACGAGCATCTCAGCACTCATAACAGATGCAGCACTAGAAACAGATGGACAAACTACACTAGACCAAAGTAGCATTAAACAAAGCCAGGGCCAGAATTTACTACCAAATTCCCTGAGTTCAGTGAATACATTTCACCTGGCAAAAAGAATTTTTTTCCTTACTAAGTGCCAAAAAAAGGAAAGTTGGCAACAGATACTGGGGGAGGAGAGTGGCTGTGGCCACAGAGGCTGTCATAAATAATGGCAGGAAGCATTCCAGGGGGCAGGTCATCCCTGCCTGGGTGGGCTCAGCCAGCCAGTCCTGGCTTATTCCTCCTGTCTTGACAACTGGAAAAATTAACAGTGTTTTGCTTGCCATGTTAGAAAACCTCAGCAATCCAAAGGCCTTGAGGATGCACTTTCTGCCATAGCAGAAAGCTGACTCTGCTGATCTAAGGATCTGTTCCAGTGCTGGGTCCTGTGTTTCAGTTTCACACCATCACCCTCTCATGGCTCACCAGGAGGCAATGCTGAATCAGCAGCTCACTCCACTCACTTTTTAAAGAAAGCTACAAAAAGCAAAGAAAATATATGGCATTCCACTCTTGGAATGATACACTATGGGCAGGCTTTCCAGCCTCCTGGTGCAATGCTTCCTGCCTGATGTTAGCATACTTGTGCATTTTGGTGCTTACAGTCCCAACATCATTTTATCTGCGAGGATGGAAGGGAGTCACAGACATAAAGGAAGAAAAATGTGCAAAGAATGAGTACTGAGCTACTGGCAAGCTATAAACCTCCCTAACCTAGAAGTGGAAAATTCTGGCAGGATCAGGCTATTTCTTTTTTAATTAAATAAACTCTTTTCATATTTCTGTTGGATTCGATCTTAGTGATCTTTTCTAACCTAAACTATTCTATGATTCTATATTATTTTTCTTCCTTCAGTTTTTAAACAAAATCTAACTGCCAATGTGTGGGATATGAGGTCAATGGGATGCACCTGAAATCAGATGGGACTCCACAAGTAATATGCTGCTTGGATTCCAACATATTAACTGCAGTATTTCTAGCACAATGCTTTTTATTTCAGACATCAAAAGAAATGAACAAGCATTAAAAGAAAAAAAGGAGGAGAAGAAAAGGATTCAAAGTCAAGGACGGTGAATTGCTGTACAAGATAAAAGAGGTGATGGTGAGGTAACACATGATTTCACCTTTTGAGTTTCATCTGAACCTCAGTCAATCAGTTCTGCAATGAACTCCAGTTTTACTTGGATTTGCTGTGTATTCTGTGTGATCTTGTCCTTTGCTGCTAATACACAGTCGCTGGGAGAAAAATTGCTGTTAGAGTATTGCAAAACTAACTCTATTGTAATGTCTTTCGGTAAGGGTCAAACAAAGTTTGGTGATTTTACATTTGCCAGGGTTGAGAATATTTGTACTGTCACCCCCAGGGTTGAGGAATATTTGTGCAGTCACCTCGAGACTGTCACAGAGACCGATAGAGGAGGCAAGCGTTGTTTTATGTATGTGCCAAAAAAGTGGCAAATTGTAGTGAGACTGGAGAGAGCAAGTCTTCACTTCATTAGTCTGTAAATTACAACAGATGGTTTTAAAATTACTTCATTAGCTGTGAGTCTTTGTTTTCTTCAGAGATCCTTGCCATCACTTCAATCCTCAAAAAGCAGACAGTGGGGATTTTATTATTATCATGCCTTTGCTGACTTCTAGCAGTCAGAGTGAATAAGGAGGGAGGAATCTAAGTTGGGAAAATGGTCGTGGAAGAGGATTATAGGAGATGATCACTTTGGTTTATAGGAAACTCACTATTTTTTCTTAAAGGACCATTGTTTCTGTGCAGGAGCTCCTGCTCTCGTATCATGTAGCTTTAAGTGTTCAGGATACCTATGGTAGCTCATTGCCAAGGCCTGTTGCTTTTTTTAAGTTATCCTTCTCAGACTGAAATGTCCCCCTCCTGTTGCAAAGAGCAGCGTGGTTGCTCTGGCCCCGTGCAGCTCCCCTGCAGATGGCTGTGCTGGAGGTTGCTGTGATGCACACACAGCTCTGCTTTGCCACACTCCTTTCTTTAAATCTGGGAAACAGCTCCACAGCTGCAAAAGCCATTGTTCAGATGCAAAGGGCACCCCAGTTTTGCTCTCTGACTGAGGTGATTACTGAATTAAAGTGAGGAGGTTATGGTCAGTTTGCAGTGTGTAAGAATAGCTATTGGCTGTTTTGAGGAGGAGATTATAGCATGGGAAGTAAAGGGATAGAACAGTACTGCTGGAAAAAGCATGTTTGAGCTGTTGAGGCTGCAAGAGGGTTCATCAGAAAAGAGTTTGGTGATTTTATCGAATAAAGGCCTCTGTCAGATATGCATCCTAAAGATGTATATCTCCCATTAGGCAGTACCTGTGGTGTATCACATGAGGTATTTATTATTTTGCCTTATAATGCTATTTGTCAGTGCTCTGGATTGTGTAAAACATGCTGGAGGAGCTCATTCTTCCTGGCTCCTGGACTCCATTATCCAGACCGTATTAGCTCCCGAAATAATTAGTATTATTTCTCCAGAAGGCGTACAGGAGACATGGAACTATACCAAAACATTTAAATGTACAGCCTAAATGTCTCTGTTTTGGTTATCAGAGTAGCTTTCAGCTATAAAAGAAGAATTAATGTAATTAAACAAAATTCAGTGTTAAGATAATAGAGAAACTTGCAGGGAACGTAACAGAAGGTGAAGACAACCTCTGCCCAGGGCACTGATGTAGTGTGATTTTGTCTAGGACTTGGTCTGTACTTTCAAGAAGAAATAAATCCTGAATATAGCAACAGAGCTGCCCAGGAAATGGAAATTAAGGGATGTTGGAACTGTTTCTGCAGGGTCTGGCAATAAATAATAAGAAAGTTAGAGAAATTATGAATATATCCAATATTTTAATGCAAGTTTACAGGTGGATGAAGGGGAGAGTTGTACGCCAGGTCATGTCCCATGCACAGCCAGCATGCCAGGAGATCCCTGGTTTGATCAAGAGCTTAGAATACTTGAGACCCACTCAGCTCTTTCTCTTTTTCAATCCAAACAGGCTTCACTGCAGGAGGTTTCAAGTTTCCTCCATTTCATGATTTGGTTGATGCCCCTATATGAAATTATTAGGAATATGAGCTGATGCTGTCCACATCCAGCTGGTGACTAACAGAGCTGGGATTTTTATTTCTGGTAAGAATCAGCCTTTCCTCATAAGCCAACTCAAATCCAGCCTGTACATCTAAAGTTTTCATTAAAGAGGTTTGGATAGGAGACAGAGCTGGTGCCAGAGACACTTGTATAGTTTCAGGCAGCTGATAGCAGGATAATGAATGTGCAGCAAAGATTTTCAGATAGGTGTCAAGAAAATGCAGGGACAAACTGGTTTGTAAAAGAATCAGAATTAGTCCAAGTCTTCTTTTCATACTTTCATAAGCCCTGGCTTTCAGAATCAGAGTCTTTCTCTGATGGCAGGATGGAAACCAGACTGCATTTTCCTAGTGAGACAGTGAATCTGAGAAGACATGTTGCAGTTCCACCTTTCAGGAAGCAATGGTTTCAAGACACAGGCATTTTAATCCCTGTGGCTTGACAGCCTTGCTATACTGTATAATAGCCTTGCTATTGTGTTTTTCCAGTTTGGGCTCAGGAAGAGTAAAATAAAACAAAATAAGTCAGACCAAATTTGTCCCTCCAAAGAGACAATTAAAAACCTGACAATCAAAGAGACAATCAAAACACTTGAACCCAAAACATGCCAAGGTTTACATTAAATATTGGAAACAAGTGAGAGGCAAACCAGAACAACATGAAGGTTCTACATGTCTCTAAATGGATGCTGACATATCTTAGTGATTGGCTAGATGTGCTGACTGAGAGGTGGATCTCAGCTGGACTCAAAGTTCTGGACTTATCAAAGTGTAAAGCTCTAGGACAAATGGCAATGAAAACAACTTCGGTGTGGTTGCATTTTCAGGCTGACAGCAAAGAGAATGTCCAGTGAAGAGTAAAGTTTTAAATTGTCTTTGATTAAACTGCCTTTAAAAATATAAATAAGCAATTATACTAGTTGGAAATATATGGCACTGAGTTAGATTTTGGGGTAAACTGGCACAGCTCCACACAAATGGAAGTTCTGCACCCTTTGACACCAGGAAACAATGTGCCCATGGTACTTAACCCCAGTGTCACTTTGAGGGTTGCAAAGCAGCCCTGTTAAGCAGTCTAACCTGTTTCCAAATTCTCCCCCCATCATCCTTTCCCAGGTGGGACTCCTGTGTGTTTGGTCCCTGGTCCCTGCTCACCCTGCTGGTTCTTGCTGTGGTGTGAAGGCACCAGCAGTGCTGAACATTCCTTAGCAGACATTGCTTCTGTGAGAAGAAAATTACAGCTCTGACTTTTATTATCACCTTACCACCACCTCTTTTTCTATGATTCATATTGCTTTAAGAGATTAGTTTTCTTTACCATTTAACCTTTCTCAATATTGCTGCCTGAACCAAATTTATGTCTTGGATAAAGCTATGTCCTCCTTTTATTGAATCCAGGTACTTTTCATAATGAAACTGGGGTTATGTGATATTTGATTGTGGTACTTTAAATTCTTTATTGAAAATGTATATTATATGTTTTTATGACATTAATTGAATGTCACAAAATAAATGACAGCATAAAAAATAATTAATGACTCTATTTGGCTCATTATCTTTTTGGATTTGATTTGTGTTCAGAGCTGGAAATTCATCTGATCCATATAGATCCATATAGATTTACATGTTTCAGAGCACTGCCTCATGGCAGAATTTAGGACTGAAGAGAGAGGGCTTATTTCATGAGTATGGCCCTATATTTTTTTATTTGCTTGCAAGTTCCTTGGGTAAATTGCTTTCTTGTCTATACAGGATGTTATTCCACCTTCATCACCAGAGAGTATCTGAGTGCCTTCCAGCCAAGCATTATGTGATCCAGCTAACATCTGCCATGCTCATTCTGTCTTTCATCCTTACCCCAACGTGTGCTTGTTTGGTTGTTGGGTTTAGATCTTCATGCAGCCATGTGTCAGTGTTACAGAAAATCATATGTACATCAAACAATCTTCTAAATAACTTGCATATTGATCCTGCAAGACCCCTCTGGTTTATGGCCTGAGGTTCCAAAAACTGAACTGGAGGTATGAAGCTATTATAATCTTTCAAGACAGAAATAGTTATAAAATCCATCAGGATTTTATTATCTTTATGTATATCTTTAT
The DNA here is from genome assembly GCA_013399455.1 of Anthoscopus minutus. Taxonomy (NCBI): domain Eukaryota; kingdom Metazoa; phylum Chordata; class Aves; order Passeriformes; family Paridae; genus Anthoscopus; species Anthoscopus minutus. The sequence continues at coordinate 392,812 of VWYI01026254.1, forward strand.
GTTATTCCAGCATCTTGGAGATCTTTAACCATGAATTAGAGCATTTGTAAAAGAAGCTGTGCAGTCTGTGTTTTCAAATCATTCACAATCTAATTATAAGATAACAGATCTTGTCCTTTGATACATTAAACCACCTTAATATGGAAAACCCATGCAGTTGCCTATTAAATCCCATAGAGAATTTCTAAATGTCAGCAGAACTAAAGTTCTGTTAAGTCTTGCAAGCAACTCCTATATGGGTATTATTATTAATAATAATGTTTTTATTGTTTTTCAAAAGAATAATGTGCTGTATAAACACAGAACTATGCCCAAAAGGTGTTTAAAAACTCTTTCTGGTGCATAGCAGGGAGTTCAGGTGCTGCTCAGATTCTGGTTCAAACCCTGCTTAGGGCTTCATGAAAGAAACCATCTGATGCAGTATTTCAGGAGAATATGGAAACACTTGAAAGACAAGTCCAGTGTTAGCAGACGATTGACATTTATTGACTTCCTGCACCATCTAGTGGGGATTAAAATTAATTGCTCTCATTTTATGAAGACTCTAAACTGTTCAGGATGCCCATGGCTTCCTCTCCCAGGCACTGAGAATAGCACTGGAGGAGCCAGTTCTGATCATCCTTTGCTCAGGCTTCATTGGGATCATCAGTGCCACACAAGGCAGTGAGTCACTGTCTCCTCCAGTGACATACAGGGACCAATCCACCCGAATTAAGACCAAGAGGACCACGTGGGAGGGCAGAGCTCAGGGAGCATTACGAGTGTGCCATTGAGCTGTGGCCATAAGCACGACTGTGGAGTCAGGCAGATCTGGCCACAGGAAGCAGAGAAAATATCTGCACACAGTTCTGATGGGCTAACTTTGTGGTCAGTGTGCTGGTATGAATTTCTAGAGATCTGAGTGTGGTTCCTTGCTCTCTCATGACATGGTTGGAATTAAGCTCTGAGACTGTCCTGAGTGAATAGGACTTAGGAGAAACCCTTTTCATCACAGATTAAGTTTTAAAGTTCCCCCACAAACCACAGAGGAGAAGCCACGATCTGATCCTACACGTGGAGGTAAAATTCATTGCTGTAACCTTAATATAAGGCATTTCCTTGAACGTAATTTGCCTGATTATCAGGGAACAGGATGACATTAGGTGATTAAACTCCTAATTTTCTGTACAGGAAACAGGAGCAGCTTTTTCTGTTGCTGGGCAACACAGATATGCTTTGAAATTTGGTCAAAGTAGTGAGTGATAAACATTTCTAAATAGACATGATATCCTGACAGACGCAATCCTGATTGCTATAAACAGGTAGGAAGCTGAAAAATCACACTTACATAATATAGTTTATGAATTAAAAAATTTCTCAGGCTACCTCCAAGGGAGGAATATAAAGAAAAGCTTGAAGAAGCAGAGAGAGATCTCCTCCCTTGAGAAACAGCTCTAATTGTTTCCATATGACTGTTTTTGTTATTCCTGGTGCAGTTCTTGTTCAGTCCATCCCTTATCCTTCCCTTCTCAGAGACTGTTTTCTGGACACGGCTGTCCATGTGTGTGTGTCATTGTAGCAGGAAAGGAATCACTCTCTGCTGGGAAATTGGTGCATCAGAGGCTGGAATTTGTCTGTGGAAAATGTTCTTTACTGCAGAATTTCTCCCCATCCCTACTAGGGTTTATATGACCTTATTCTTGAGAAATAGGGATCAAGTGGATTTTAAATGCTGCCTGAGTAGCTTGAGAAGTCTCCCTTTAGCTTCTTTTCAACAGAGTCCCAAGGATTTCATTGGGCTTCAAGTCATTGACCCATGGGGAGTTGGGCTCTACAGAGACATCTGCTCATCTTCCTCCTCCTTGAGAAGGTCCCAGCAGTTCCTATGAGATGTAATGGTGACAGGGACTCTGGGAGCCTTTGCTGGCTGTGCTCAGCTTTTTAGCATAAAGAAACCAGAAAGGATAAAGTCCTGAACATGGTATCTACTTTGTTTTCTCCTTGTGAGTGCAGGATTCCTGCTTTTCAACATGGATTTCACACTGGCAGAACATAATTCAGTTGTTGCTGTAATCATTCTGTATCCTAGTTTTCAATGACAGAATTTAATACAGCTTTGTTGCAGGTTTTTGTTTTTTTTCTATTTTTTTCCCTTTTGGCTTGACACTGGCTTTCACTGACACTTACTTTGTTGCTTTGTCAGAGAGTTTGGAAAGATCTGTTGCTTTGCACTTATCCTGATGTGAAAGGCAACTGGTGTGTAGTTTCTTACTTACCCACTAAAATACCCATTCCAGTTGCCACACTGTTGCTCTTCAGATACAAATGATAGGACTGTTTTAAAACACAGCTTCCTTTAAAAGCCCACGTTGCATCATACCCGAGCAAATACCTTCCTAAAGATGCTACTGCATTCACATTGATCACCACAGCATTTTTCAGCTCTAAAGAATTTTAAAACTGATGGAGAAAGTCTTATTTCTCACTTCTCCCAGAAGGCAAAGGGCCTCCCACCACAGAAGTGTGATGTGAAATTTCCCATTGCTTGGGGTGCTGGAACAGCAGTAGATGTTGAAACTCCTGTCTCATGGGTCCCATCAATAAAACCTTACAACACCTTCTCTGGGAAGGTCTCGTTCCTTTGGTATTGGCAGCTGTCTGTTAACACAGCCCGTGCCTGGAGAGCACAGCAAACTCCCTGGTCTTAATAGTCTTTAAGAGTGTCAGAAGCTGCCTTGCAAAGCAGCTTCCCAGGATAAAGAATCCAGTTTTCATAGGCATTTGTGACTATTCATATTTAAATTCACTAAGAAGCAAAAAAGAATGTCAGCAATTTTTGATGACTCTTATACTGAATTAAGTTTTTTTTTTCCTTTTAAGCTTTTTTTTTTTTGCAATAAGTTTTGCCAATAACATGTTTTAATTGTATACATTACTTTGACAAATCTGGCAGAATTGCAAACAGAAATGACTGCAGATGCTGTGCTGAGTATGTAAAAATGGAAATTCCATGAATATTGCTCTTAAAAATCTGGCTTTTTAAGGGCAATAAGGGCTTGGTTTACTTTTATTTATTTTATTAATTAATCCAGGTGATGAGAGACTGAAAGTGCTGGTTTGAAATGCCCCCTCTTGCTTTTCTCCACTTAGTGCTGCCCACATGCCTCAGCCCTGATCACCTTTTCTAATTATCTTCTGTTCTTCTTTGAGGAATCATAGAGTCAAAGAGTGGTTTGGGTTGGAAGGGACCTTAAAGACCATCTCTTTTCAACATCTCTGCTATGGGGCAGGAGCACCTTCCACTAGAGCAGGTTGCTCAAAGCCCCATCTAGCCTGGCCTTGAACACTTCCAGAGATGGGGCAGCCACAGCTTCTCTGCATGTTTGTGCCAAACTCTCAGATATTTTTGCTGCTTAGACTGTTGACCACAAGGAGAGGTGACCTTTGTCACTTAGTCATGATCCCAGTAAGCACCATAAGCGGTTTGTAACCCCAAAATGAATAAAAATTAAAGATTCCAAACGTGTCTTGTTTATACTTTGTGCTTGAACTTAGGCGTTTTCTTGGCTTTGTTCATTGCTTTCCACTGTAAGATTGGCTGTGTACCTCAATGTATCTGTCCAGGAAATACCTGCAGACATTGCTTTCTTTGCTTCTGATTTTGATTCTGATCACAGTCACAGAAAAATAAAAAATTGCATGTTAATAACTAGTAAATAAGGTGGGTGTTAATAACTAATGGGACCTCAACAAATTGCCTGAAATACAAAGGTAGTTCAGATGAATGGTTTGTATATAAGTAACTCCCGGTGAACCATCAGGTGGGAATTAAAATTTAATTTAGAATGCACTATCACTGCTGCAGCGGTGGTGGTGGTGATTTACTTGATTGACTGCTGGTTTCTTTCACCTTTGCAAGCCTTAGGTTTTTACTATCTGAGGAAATTAAGGCTGAATTGCAGCAGGAAATTCCTTGTACCCCAGGTGTTTCTAGTTATCCGATGAATAGCTCGGCTGGTGGGGAGGCAAGGATTAGGATGGGATGGTTTGGAATCTAAATGATTCTCATTGCCTGGTACCACACTTTGACATTCTGTCAGCTCTGTATTTGTTCTCAGCAAAGGATGGGAAATCCTACTAAGCTGGGCAACAAGTCCAGCTAGCAGTGATAATTCTATTGTTATTTTTCAATACTAAGGGTGGAGAACTGGTTTTATTACATTGTCCTGATTTAATGCACTGAATTTAAAAATCACTATTGAATTCTCTTGGATCGTGATTTGAGTTGCCTCAATAATGAAGTGGCCTACTCTACTGCTCCTGTTCTCCAGCCTGCCTTTGTGTTATTTTTCTTCCAGATGAAAGCAGGAAGGGTCCAACCTCAGTTGCACTGACTTTCTGGGAGATGGATCAGTCTGGAAGGTCTTCAAATGGCTGAGCTGCTCTTCTGTGAGTGAACATAATCAAAACAAGTCCTAATTGAGGAACTGATTTTTTAAATTGATTTCATCCTTTGCTGAACTGTGGTGGTGGTGATAGGCTTCATAATTCAACTAAGCAGGTGAATAGAGAAAAAAATACACCTTGATGAAAGTAGTGCTTTCTGACCTTAAAATTCTCGATGCAATGGACATACCGTGCAGTACCAGGCCAGGTTGATTGGCATAGAAAAACAAACTGACTTTCCTTCCTCAGCCCTCTTTGGGAACACACTCCCTCAGTGCCATGGTGATGTGATGGAGCTGTCCCTTTAGCCAGTCCTGTGGCAGTTGTGACCTCTGTGCTTGATGTGGCCCATTCCAAGGGTATTCAGAGGTTTCCCAAACACAAAATTTGCTTCTGCCCTGGGCTCTGAACTATGAGACCTTGGTCAAGAGATCCCTTGGCAAGAGTGGAATATCCAGGAACAGAACCACTGCCTTGATACACTTCTCAAAATGTAATAATGCTCCATTCCCACTTCAGCTACTCATGAGAAATAAAGGTATTAAAACAGATAGAAATGTTCTTTCCTTTGCCCAGAGCTGAGGAACCTGTATTTCATGTACTGCAGGGAAGCCAACAGCCAACTCTAGGAGCTGCTGTGATGTGCAAGCTGGCAGCCAGGCTTGAAAAAGAAACAGTGAGGGAACAAGAGAATTATTTCCCCAAGCCCCCAAAGCTCTAATTCATGCAGACCCCTGGGTTCAGTTGCATTGTCAAAGCTAAGTGGATGGAAACAGGGCCATTTCCCTTCAGCAGTCATTAAAGAAAATGACTTCAGGTTTTTCAGGGGTTCAGGTATTTCTGCAGCAGGCTAATGGAGTGATAACCAGTTATATCTTCCTGGACTGCACCAGAGACACAACCCGAGTTTGTAAAACACCAGAGGTATCAGTTCTCCTCCAAACTGCAAATGGAATAGCCCCAGAATAGAGTAAATCTGTGCAAATCATCTTTGGTGCCAAATGGAAATGTAATTTGCAGGCATGTCTCAGCAGAGAAAGTCCTTTCCTACAGAAGAAATTCAAGCAGCCACATGGAAATACTTTAATTTCAGCATTAACCATCAGAGGAGATGACTGTAGCAGATCGTGGAAGCCAGGTAATTTAGTTCTGTACTTTGAATATGTGCAGCACCAAGAAATATTTGGAGATGTGGAATGTTTAATGCAGCCCTGCACTGTCAATGCTGCAGAGTCAGAGGGGAGCAAGAGCAAAGCTTGTACTGAGCTGATTGATTCCTTCATGGAGCCACAGCACAATATTCCAGCTGGGATCTGGCTTTGAAAAACCTGAGCTTTGCTGTTTGCCTCTTAGTCATGAGATATAAAATGAGCCTGGATGTTACTACCTTCTCCACAGTGTGATTCCAACAGTCAGTAACCTGTCAGCAACCCCCTGCCAGGGGGTGAGGCATGGGGCTGATGCCCTGTCCAGTCTTCAGCCCTCCCTCCCTCTCTCCCTACCTCCCTACCTCTCCCTACTTCCCTACCTCCAAACCTGTGAATTCAAATAGCTCCAGGGTAGGTGTATTTTTCCACCCTGTTCCAGGTCAAATTTCTCTTTCAAACTAGTATCCTATATCTTTCCCCACCTCCCACTTGTCACTTTATGGCTTGCTGGATCTGTTTCCTTTAATGCTTGAAAATATACAGTTAAAATCACTTTAAAATTTACTAATATGCCTTTTTATTTGAAAGGCTTATTTCCCTGAAAGGCTTTCCCAGTCTTATATGAGGGCATGCTCTCTAATATTAAACATTTTTTTGTTAAAAATGAGTGCACATATGTTTGATATTTAACTCGAAACAAATGGTGAGAGTGGAGAACATAAGCAAAATTACACTTTAGATAGCTATAAAAGGTCATTTTTGCTTTAAACTAAAAGGATGAATGGGGGCATATGACACACATAATAAAGGCAGAGGTAGGTTTAAAATGCCCTCAGGCTACTCTGAGGTCAGCTGCTAGCATACAAGAAAAGACACATTTTACACCTCTCTTTTTTTGCCACCCGAAAATGTGGGGTAGCAATCTGGGAAGGTCACTCAATCTCTATCTTAAAACCCATCACAATTTTCTCTATCATTTTCATAAGGGAGCCTGATAATTAAATAATTGGCTCCAAACTAACTCCCCTCCTTCCTGGCTGAAAATTGGAGAAGAGTTTAGCTTGTCATGCTAAAGAAACCACTGCTTGTGCTCTGTTATATGAGGAGAAATTTCTCATTATCAGGCATCCAGATTATCAGCAAAAATGTGTGTTCCTCTCTAGTGTGGGCAGAAGGGTTTCTGCATCAGATACTGAAAACTAGCAAAACTTGCTTTCCCTGCAGTGATGCCAGTGCAGCAGCACTGGGCTGAGTAACTGGGTTTCCTTTGGGTTGAGGATTTAGCCTGTGCTGGGGTTTTTGGTCAGGGCTTGGTTTGAAAACTGCCAAGCACTTCCCATGACTATTGAAGGGGAAATGAAGCGGGAAATGGGCCATTTCTCATTTAGAGCTGGCACGGGACCAAACCAATGGGAGCAGATGAGATTTCCAATAAAACCTTCCTGAAAGGCAAAGGAAGGTACAGACAAGATGCTGGTTGTAATCCAGCTCCAGCCATCTGCTCCAGAAGCGCTGGGAATGCAGGGATGACTAGCACCTAGTTGATAAAAGTGACATGGAAACTTCGGCTCAAATTTGGTCATCAGGTGGCTTCTGCATCTGCCAGAACGTCTTTTCTGCTATTAGAGACAGATTAGGGAAGAAATATGGAACAAGAAGGTCAAAACCTTAGCTGTAGCTCCATCCCTCCCTAAGGCTTATTTGAAGCCTTGTACTTATATCTGTATTGAGGGGGCAAAGTTAGAGTCTTACTGTTTCTTTACAAAGTAATTCAACTTTTTAGTTGGTTTTTCCTTTCTTTTCAAAGCACAAGTAGGTCATTTATCTTGGTAGGAGTTGTTTAAAGTTTATTAAATTCTGTCAGCAATTCTAAATTTTAGACATGAGATATGTATGCACATTTAAAGCATTTGGAGCAGAAACTGAAGGCATTTTCTAATTATTCCTAAGCTTTGTACTCCAATCTGTAATCACTAGAAAGCAAATTATCCATAGATCCATCCCATAATATAGAGGTTATTAATGGGAACCAGGTACCCTCCTTCAAAGGAACAGGACCATCAAGGCTCATATCTGTTTCTCATGTTCTAGAAAACATTTCACAGGTTCAATGGTTACTCAAAGAAGGAAAAAAAATCTGGACAATAAATTCAGGAGCTAGCTCAGTTAGAGGTACAAACACATTCCCTGGCAGAAATTCCTCTTACTGAAGCCTAATAGTCTGTGCTTTGTCATACCAGGCACACGAGCTTCCAGCTGCCAACATGAGGGCACTCTGGCAAACAGCCAACCCAGCTGCTGTGGTGACAGTGCCATTGTAAAATTTTATTTTTTATGTTCAGCTTATATTGAGAGTGATCCCTTTGTTCCATATGGCTTCCATATAGTGACATTGCATCCTGTGTAGGAGAGGTCAAGGAGTGGATTATCAGCAAGTGTTTCAAGTCAAGAGTGAAGGGAGCTGGCAGAGCAAATCCGCACAAAGCCTGTTCTGTGCTTCCCATTGCTGCACTGACCTCTGGGTTTCTGTGTCCGTGTGTTCCCCCCTGCTCCCTCCCTGTGCTGAGCACAGCACTGGCCAGCATGTTAGCACAGCATTTCCCTGGGAGGCTTTTAGAGGCAGAAAGAGAACAAAAGCAACCCTGAAAGGCTGTGTGAAATGTTTAGTTATAAGTGGGGAGGCCAGGAGCAGGGAGGGAGCAGTGCAAGGAAGGATGTGCTCCATCCACATCCCCATCACCCAGGCATTGTGGCTGGGTGTCACATTTGCTCACTTACAGTCACCTGGGGCCTCCCCAGTTAGCCAGGACTGATGATAAGTGGTGGAAAGTGGCTCCATACCCTTGGGTGGATCCCACTGGGCCCCACAGACCTGAGTGTGTCTCTGGTGTAGGAGGTCACCGCCCATTTCCTACGTTGGTAGGTATGCAAAATTCATAACTTCATTTAACAACTCCTGACCTGCAAGACCCAAGTGATTGTAAACCTCACAGAATTATTACTGGCCAAGTAAAAATTATACTCCATTTAAATGTTACTCATATAATATCCCCACTGCAGGCAGCACTGAAAGAAAAACAGTGTTGCCACGGCTGTTTCTCTGGTACCTAATGAGTTAGCTTTGGCTGGGGATCAGGAGCTTTTGGCTGCTGTAGGTTACATTGACCACTCAAAGGCTTTAAATATTCTGGACCTTGTTTTATGGTATAAAATTAAATTGGGGCTGAGGGGAGGGTAGTCAGCTGGTTACAGTAATGTTGGAGAAAGTGCATGCAAAACCCTATGCTCAGCCAGCCTCAGCAGGAGCAATGCCAGAGGGGAGCTGGGCTGGAGTAGAACTGGGGAGCCAAGGGACAAGGACTGAGCCCCTGGGTTGGCCCAGGGTGCTGGGAGCATCAGGGATACTTGTGGGGAAATGCATGTTGGCCCTCTTCAGCCTCATATCACCTATCAATAGGGAAAATAATTTCTCCTTCGGTCTGAAATTCCTCTGAAGTTTGTTAAAAGGATTTATGAAGACACATCACCTTTTGCATGGGAAACAGGGGAATGGATGAGGAAGAGCTGTTGAACCCCTCCTGCTTAAGCAGTACTCAGATGTGGAGGCTGGTAACCCCTCTTAAAGGAGACATTTTGGACTGGAAATAGTCTGAGAGTGATCCAGAGAACTGAGAATATGTAATCTCTGCTGTAAAAAGAGAGGCTAAACAGAAACACAGGGATTGGTAAAACTATGTGGGCATGTTGAGTAAGGAGTAATTTGTCCTTTCTGTCCTCAGACAAAAGGAAGGAGTGCTCAGGGAAATGACAGGGCAACTGCTCCTGAACAAATGGAAGTGTAGCAAAGTCCTGGAAGCAGTCCTGGAGTGTAGCTGCCTGGTGGCAAACATGCTGCTCCAAACTGGAACCTCAGGTTTGGGAGTCCCTACATGCCAGCTTGGAAGAACTGAGAGAATCATCACACTGTATTCATCCACCAGCCAATGTCAGCTGGTTCATCTTTGTGTGACCCATCACAGACATTGTTGCACGCTTTTGATTTTATTTCTATTTTTCAGTTATTTCTTTGTTCACCCGTGAAAACAGATTATCATTCTCTTTAATTTTATGTGTCAGAAGGAACAGATGCTAGCAGTGAAAACAAATCCAAAATGTTCTTCCCTTATGCTCTATTTACACTGGATCATCTTCTGCCTGATTTGATTTCTGCATCAATATTTTTCCTTTTTTACCCTTGTGCCATGCAAAAAAACAGAGATAGTAAAAGGGATGGATGATTATATTCCTGTAAATAATATTATGTTGACTTTTTTGCATAGAACAAATAATTTGTTTGAGTTAAAAAGGAATATTATTGAGCATTTTGCATGGCAAGTCTAAAGCTCATTCAGAATAATAAAACACACTTTTCAGCTGAATACCCTGGAGTGTTTAATATTTCAGTTTTAATAGTGTGGCAAATCGATCTAGAAACTGCGGATATTTGGTGCCCAGGTGTGATAGAAAATCCTGCTTGAGGACTGTGCCTTTCCAAGAGCCAGGGTGCTCAGGTGGCTTACACAGCATCCAGCTTGGCAAGCAAATTAAGAGTAGAGGAAAAATGTCTTTTCCCCCTTCCTGTACCTTCTTTGTTAGATTATTTTTAAGGAATTATGGAAAAATGCTTCACAGGTGGCATTTCACTCTGTTGCTGAAATGTATCCAGTTCTACCCCAGCCAGTGTCAGCTCCTTTTTTGAGGACAGTGACATGCTGAGCTGCCCGAGGCCTCTCCTCTGTCAGAAGACACAGAACCAGCTCATCCCATTAAATAAAAACAGAAAGGTTGCAATGTAAGGGAACCTTACACTGCATGGGAGATTTGTGCCTTATTGCCATGCAAATACATGAATGCAAACACTTAGGAGACATCAGTCCTGCACAAAGTATTTGATTTGCCTAATTTAAGCAAAGATTTGATTTGACTTGGAGATTTGATTTAGACTTCCTGGGTGAGATTCTTCATGGATTTTTCTTGGGAGATTCATAGCACTGGAAGCTGGAAGCACATTAGATGAGGTACCACTCATCTATCACTGGCCAATAAATGTTGCCCAGCTCATTCCTGTTTGCAGCCTCATAACTTCTGTTTTGCCAAAGCATGTCTTCCAGGAAGACATCCTGCCTTCATCTGAAGACCTCAAGAGATAGAAAATTCAATTCTGCTTTTCTAATGAGTAATCACCCCCATCACTCAGCCCGAGTGCCGGGGTTCCATTTAGTTCCATTTAGCTGACATGCAAACAGCCATTAGGGCTTGTTAGAGCCTTAGAACTGCTGGGAGTTTGCTCTGGACTCCATTGGAGTAGATTCACATTTTCATGAGAGCATTGCCAGTATTTTTGCATCTGTCATTTGTGACTTTTTTCTGTGTGACCCTGAAATGTTTACAAATTTCCAAATAATGGTGAAGATCTGCTGTTTTACCTGGGAGTGCAGGATCAGTCACTTTAGTTCGGATATGCACCTTTTTTCTGGGTCATGGTGTAATAAAACCACTAAAATTTCCAAATATTTCTGAATCAGCATATTAGAACCTGCATGATCTGAAGCATTCATTACTTATTATTATGGCTGCTTATTGTTTAACCTAAAAATGCCATGAGGATTCTGGTAATACTCTCACTTGTTGATTCCAAAAGAACTTGATGCTTGTTTGCTATCTAAACCTGTGATTGTACTGTATTAGAATAAAATGGGAGCAATTTATTGTTGAGATCAAATTTTCTCTCAGCAGGATTAAAACTGCCACAGCAGTAAAGAGTTTACAAACTCACTAAAGAACTGTAATAACTTCCCTTCCCACTGCCGGGTCAGGGAAAGGTAATACATGTTTCTAATCAGCTTTGAATTGAACTCAAACTGTAGGGTTTATTTCACTTTAATCCATATGTGAGTTCACGTTAAAGGTAAGAGAAATCACAAGACTGAAAACATGGAGTAGAGTTAATTAAATTCTGCAGCTCCTTTTGGAAGAAACCCTGGCTCTGTTAATGTGTGAAGGCTTCCAGGGTGCTCCTGAGGGCAAAACCAACTGGGAAGTGCCTCAAAGGGTGCAGCAAGGACAGCAGCACATGAATTTACAGGGACCAAGTACACTGAGAAAATCTTGCAACATTTGGGAAATATTTCTTTTTGCTGACCTGTAAAAGCCTACGCGCCTCCCCCCCACCCCCCTATAAATAAAGCTTTTTTCTTTCCCCTTTTCTTCCCTGCCCTAGAAAAAAAGCAGCTGTAGTTCCTCAGGCACTGGTGGACTTGGAAACACAGCATGTTGTCAGCTCAGACCCAGATGAGATCTTTCTCCAAGCCAGTCACCACTGCAAATGCTGCTTTTAGAAATGATAAATGTTTATTAGTCTTCTTTCTCTGTTTCCCACTTACTGTGGGAATTGAGCTTGGTCTTTTTTTATTTTTGGATTTCTGGTTTTCTGTCCAATTTAATTTTAAATGTGTTCTGGAAAAGAGCTTCAACGAAGTGGGAGAGACTATTCATGTGCTTACAGTTAAGTCTTCATTTCACTGCCTGGCAGAACTGGGACCTGAGCTCCGGCCACTTTGCAGAATCAGGTGCACTAAGCCCTTGATTATCCTTAATGGCAGATGTCGTTCAGAGAGGCTGTGCAAACCTCAGCCCCTGGCTGCATGCACCTGGGAGGAGATTCAGCTTGAAGCCATAAATGCTTATTTAATGTTCCTTTTTTTCCCATTCTTCCACATCTGAGATGAACTCTTGGAGCATCTCAATATTGGCAGCAAAATTGGTGCAAGTCAAAATGGAGCAGTTTGCCCAGGAAGGTGACAGATGCCACATACCTGGGAACACTCAGGGTCAGTTTGGATGGGGCTCTTAGAGACCTGATGTATTGGAAGGCTTTTTGTAGGACACCTGGATTAGATGGCCTTTAAAAGTCTCTTCAAACCCAAACTACTTTATGAGTCTTTGATTCCATGACAGCTGTGGCTCACTCAAAATCTCCATATCACTGGGGACACATTAGATGTGGGGCCTGGAGATGAGAGGTGCCTCATTACTGCAGGGAGGGTGGCACTTTTTTGGATCTGCATGTGGGCATGAAACCATGTCCTTGTCATTGTGCCAGGCTGATCAGCAAGGTATAGACCTCAGAAGAATATGTTTGGTATGTGTTTTGTTGAGTGGTAGACTTCAGTCACTGCGAATGGTTTGGAAAGTAGAAGGGTCACCACACTGCCCAACAGAAAGAGCTCTCTCAGTGCTCTGGGTTCTGGTTGTTGATGCTTGTCAGGAGTCCCTGCATCCAGGGAAACAAAATTTTCTTCCCATGTGAATCTGACAGTGAAAGGGATTTCTGTCTAAAAATGAATCATGTTTCACAAACGAATTGCATGACATGTGTGAGGTTCTGGAAAAGCATGCCTTTCTCAAGAACTAAAATGTGACATTTTAAAAATATGAATTTTAAAATATTGCACCATGCATTCATTTTACCTCATGCAATAAAATAAAAGTCTCCCTTAAAGCAATAAAAGTCTCCCTGAAACAATTTTATTATTCCTAAACTTCCCACATAATATCAGTGAAAATGCAAGTAATTTAAGCATCAAATGCCAGATTTAGTGCCTCCTGAAGGATTTCTTCATGGCTTTAACAGGCCTCAGATCAGGTCTGTAAGATCATCTACTGAGATGCCAATGGCAACTGCCCTTTCTAGGTAGGCTTGGAGCTTCATCTCCTGTAAAAACTCATCCACTTAACAAAAAGGTACTTCAGACTTTGCTGAGAATGCTGGATTTGGGCCAAAGAGTTCTCTAGTTAGTCATAACCATTTTAATAGTTCTCATTTTCCTGTATTTCAAATTCTCATTTTCCTGTATTCCTCTGCTCAGATGCTTGTAAGAGTACTTGAAAGTTATTTGTCCTCAAGGGCAGAGATCTGTGAAGAGGCTATTTTCTTACATATGCCCCAAGAGCTTTTCCCACTTCTCATCCTAGCTACTTAATTTTCCCTCTATGGAGAAATGTCCTTGGCTACTCGGAACTTTTGTTTCCTGAAGTTTCCTTGTTTGCCAAAGCAGAGGCTCAAGTGCTTAGTTCTTCATGCTTAGAGGTGATTTCAAAGCAGTTCACTGCAATTCTTCTTCTTATATAAACACTTCAAAATTACTTCAGCAAACTGAAATACTTGTACATCAGCAAAACAGCTTGTGATGATGATGATCTTATGTTCTGTGCATCCAAGTACCTTTGACTCAGATAGTGTTCTTTTATATAACAAACTTTTCTCTTAATAACTTCCTGATTGCAAATTCAAGTTTTCTTTTGGGCAAATCTGGAGATATGAGCACAGTCCTGTTTTCTCTGTTAACGCTTAAGTGTTTTAAAACAATTGTTTTCTTATAAATCCCCATCTCAGACATAGTGAGTTTTTTATATTGCTTTGGTTTGTAGCATTGTCCACTCATGGGAACAAAGCTAGTTCAGGTCTTGCTAGTCTAGCTTTTATTATCACATTAATTTTTTGGTTTTTTTACATCAGTCATCTTTCTTTAGCTGCATTGATCAGACTATGATTGAGGAAAATCGGTTCCAGGTTTGAAGCAAGAAGACTCTTTTGTGATGACATCCATCATTACATCCATTCTACTTGGACTCCATAAACCTGCAGTTCACCACCTCATTGCAATCCCAGTCTCTCTGTTTATGCTGCTGACTTTCCTTGGTCAGATTTCTGAGGTCAAATACCAGGAAAAGGTTAATATCAAAAGATACAAAGCAAGAAGGCTAACTCCATATCATTTAGCCTGAATCTGTATGTGCTCTTGCAATGAACAGATCATTAACTTTTGCAATGCAGCTGCTGAGAGATGTCTTGAAATACTTCAGTTCTCCAGTCAGGGTGATAGCAGCTCATTAAAGTGCAGTATCTGAGTCCTCTGTTCACAGAGGGTTTGGAGATCACTTCTGTTTCTCCCTTCTGTTACCACAGAACCAGGAAGGACACAGAGATCAGCTGATATTTTATGTCCTTGTGTAGAATGTGGTGACCTCAGGGTTGAGGTACTTGCACAGACATCCTGTAAAAAAGCATTCCAGGGTTCATTAGCCAACACAGGAACCTCAGAACCCATTGGATTAAGCTGGAAATAGACTTTCTTCTGGGAGCTGCATTAGGAAGATAAATCTGTAAGAGATATTTGGTATTCTGTAACAAATTGAGATTTACATTTAAACTAGAAAAATCCATCCTTTTTCTTACTTCTACCCCACCATTGCTGCACCTGAGGCACTTCTCTTGAGCTGCTCTGATGTTCATTTTGCATCTGTCTCACATCCAGCAAAGCCACATAAAGAGCCAATGAAAGTCCACTTTATGAGCTGATGATAAGTTTTGTCATTACTCTGAGCTGAAGATGTTCATATTTGTGGCATATGTTTAATCCAAGAATCTTTACAGATGAGAGTTAGACGCCAATGTCTGTGGTGCTTGTTCCTGAGCTGCACCATTGCTCTCGTCAGTGGTCCCACATTTATGCATGCAGTGGCTCTTCCCTGTTACTGGGTATGAGCAACATGCAGATGGTGGTTTTAGAGGAGATTTGCCTAATGATCATGATGAGCTCCTGGAGGCAAAACTGAAGAGGAAAATCTGGCTATTCCATGAAGAAATATGTCAGGACTGTGTATGTGTCCAATGAGTCAAATAAAGACAGTGAACATGTTTCCCTGGAGCACCTTCAGGAGCGGAATTCAGCCTTCTTCCTTCTCAGGAGTGTGTGAATCATCTGGGATGCAGCAGGTACATCTTGGACACAGCTCCCAGTTGCCAATACACAGGGATGTGAATGTGGTCCTTTGTCTCCAAGGTGTCCATGCTGCAGTTCCTGGGGAATGAACAGCTCAGGGAACCCTCACAGCCTGCAGATGCCCCCTCCTTAAACTGAATTTCATGCAGAGCTCTGCAATCAGCACAGCTGCCATTAGGTTTCTGGGTGAAATTCCAGGTCTGGAGCAGAGCTTGCAAAGCCTTAACCATTTCATGACCTGGGTAATAAAGAGAGGGAGGGGAAGAGGTGTCTCCTCTGGTGACTGGGGGAGTAGGTGAGAGGGCATCCTGATCACATCTGAAAAGTGCTTCTCTCATTTGGTCCATCAGGTTTAGAAAACTCGCAGGCAAGCTGCAAGGACCATCTGTATTCCAGGGACTTCAGGGATGAGTGTAGCAGGGATGAGGAGGTGGCTTACGGGGTAATTGAAGGCTTGCAAGTGCATCTGGTTTTCTTTGAGGGAAGAGTGGGTTCTCAGTATGTTGCTCTTTGTCTGCAGCTACAGATTTTGTCCCCACGTGTCTTGATGGGATTAACGTGCACTGCGCACCCGTATCGACTAAAGCTTTATATTCTTGTGGTTCAGCTGTGCCAGGCCAACAAGTCCACACAGCCCAGAAAACACAGTTTTCCCCAGCCTCTAC
The DNA here is from genome assembly GCA_013399455.1 of Anthoscopus minutus. Taxonomy (NCBI): domain Eukaryota; kingdom Metazoa; phylum Chordata; class Aves; order Passeriformes; family Paridae; genus Anthoscopus; species Anthoscopus minutus. The sequence continues at coordinate 408,874 of VWYI01026254.1, forward strand.
CTGGCTAGAGGCAGGGCCCCTCTAAGCCTGGTTATCCTTCTTTCTTTGGACATATGTCGTGGAGGTTCCTTCAAGGGGATCAGACATGTCATCATTATCATTATACCTGGCAGCTCGGCTACGGGCAACTGGAGCTGCTTTCCTCTTGGTGGGACTTCCTCTCTGAGCCCTGTCTTCCTTCAGCTCATGCACCTGTTGTGCCAGAGCAGCAGTAGATTTTCCATCCCATCTCCTCATGTTTTCTCTGCAATCACGAAGGAAGAACCACAGCTCAGCTCGTGGGGTGTACTTTCTCCCTCCATCTGGGGAACGTCTGCGTTGGGTGCCAGAGTCTCTGANCTATATAAAGGAAGCTTACCAGGTTAAATATCAGAAAGATGGTCTCTCTAGCATTCAGGGGAAACTGAGCATTCTCCAATAGGGAGGTAATAGATACAGAGGAGAAGAAGGAAAGCAAAGGCTGAAAAGTCTCATCCCCTGCTCCTCCTCTAACAAACCTGGGTGTTTCCCAGGTCCCAGTCCGGAGCAGGTTCAAGTGGTTCCAGAGAAAAAGGGAAAGAACAAAAAGAGCAGTCCAGGGAAAAAATTTAGGCTGCTTAGATCAACTAACTAACGAGCAGAAGCCAGAAAGCAAGAGCAAAGCAGAAGCCAGAGCCAAGCAAGAGCAGAGCAAAAAGCAAAAGCTGCACAACCTACTGTCCCATCTCTGTGTCCTGCCAGCCACTGGGGGAGTGAGCAGACTGATAGCAAAAACAAAACAAAACTTCCCTCTTCAAAGCCAGTCTTGAAGGCACAGAACATAATATCCAGTGTAAACAGAACACACGACTGGGGATACAAGCATCGTAATGTCACCCAAGGACAGCATGAAAGATGTGGTTCTCACCAGTCTTATTCAATCACACTGGGCAGAGAGAGGACAAATCTGCTCTCAAGGAAGCTAGAGAAGCTCCTCTGAAGTCTGCTTATTCAAAATTTACCTTGATGGATTTGAAAGCCAAAACCAGCCTGAATTATCTATTAAAACTTGCTAAGGCTTTGGGACAGATTGTGCTTTTCTTGAATATGTGAAGGAGACAGAGCAGGAATTTCCTTCCCTTAAACTTAACTTAACTTAACTATACTATATAACTTAATTATATAACTTAACTAACTTAAGCATAATATTGGGAAATCAAAAAAGACAAGAAGGTGATGGAGATGACAAATAATTCCTGTGAAGCTGCCTGGCCTTTTGACTGATCTTTGGCTACACCAATGTCCTGACAGTAAATCACAGCAGCTTTGACTCCTCGTTCCCTGCTCCCAGTGGAGACACCCTGGGGACAATAATGGCTTTCTCCAAACCAGTGTGTTAAATAGCTGTGTTCTCCGTGTCATGTCTGGAGGTTCCTGCATGAGGAGGTGTGGGGTGTCAGCCTGCAGCACCCACAGGTGCTGCACTGGGATGCACTTGGCTCCACAAATACTTCAGGCAGCAGGAGCTCCATTTCTGTGGGGTGAGTTTTGAAATCCCTGAGAATAAGCTGAGTTGTAAGACAGCAAGACTACAAAAAAGTAAGACTGCAAGAGAACAGTATCTATCCACACAGGAAAGCCACAGAGAGGCCTGAACAATTAGCTTGGAGCTGGGGCAGAGAGTGTTTGATTAAAAATAGGAACTGAGTTAGTTTTGCTAAGAGATTTTACATCTTCTGTACATTCCTGATTTAGTTCCTGAGAAGTAAGTAATGTAACACATGCTACTCTCCTATTTCATGGTAATCCTCACCCTTTGTTGTCAGAATACAAGCCAAAGGTGCATATTTCTCAATGAATTGTTTGAATTACTTTCCTCATCCTGATTACTTTTCTTCACTTTTTCCTTCATCAACCATCCTTTAGGTATTAACCTTGTATTTATGCTCACATTAACCAGGGTCAGCATCAGAAAATGCTCTTACTCTTGCTTTTGCTCAGCCACCTGGAGAAACAGAGAAGGGAGACAGTACCAGACACACACTAATTTCTAACATGTGTTTCCTGACAGTACTGGCCTCGGCAGCTCAACCACATAAGTCACCCTGGGAATAATTGCTAGTTGAGCACAGTCTGTGGATTTGCACGAATCTGAGAAAGCTCTGTTGTGGAGTGAGTGTCCTGCTGAACCTCAGCAGTCTGAGGGCAAGGAGGCAGACTTGGTACAGATATCACAGTAATTGGTGGTGTGCAGAAGATTCAGTTTGGCTTCATCTGAGCAACTTACATAAGTTGGTTGCATAATAAGAGGTAACAGCTGTAAATTGGGATGAATATTTCTATCTGGGATAACCTACTCCCTCTGTTTGAATAGTAAAAGTGAAGCCTGGCAGGCTGGGGTTCTGCTGTCCATGCTATTTCCAAAAACTCCAGCAGCATCAGAAATGGTTTGGGTTGCTTTTGTGGTTTTTCTGGACACATGAGGTTGGACTTGTGGACTTCTGTCTTAGGCTGTGCCCTGGCATGGACTGGGGCTGTAGTGTGTCCCTGGATTGGAGCAGACATGACTTTTGATGCCAATGGCCTCATTCAGCTCAAGTGGTGAAGGCAGCTGACCCTCAGTAGCTGCACACAATGCCTGGGGGTTTGGTGACCTGGAAAAGGGGCTGTTAAGGAATGAGATTATTTTGTGACTATTTATTTAACTTTTGTCTGCAAGTGGATAAATGATATCTCATCTAAGAAAGCCACTTATATCTGACACCTTCTCTGCATGTCTGTAATTTTCATTGCTATATGGCATAAGCCCAGCACTTAGATGGAGTGGGATTTTTCCCAAGTGTTTTGCTTTGGCCCACCTTTTTCCCTCACTGGAGCAGATGGGAATTTTGCTGTTGATTTCAGTATGAAGAAAGTTTCAGTCTGGAAAACCCAGGGATCTCCTGTAGCAGTTGGATCATGGCATGTGATGGGAGCCCTTTTGGTTCTGCTTAGGGAAGGACATATTTAAAGATAAGTGCAGTTCAAACTCACTGCAAGTCTCAATGACTTCAGAGCTGAACCTGGCCAGGAGCACTGCTCACAGCTGAGACCTCACTCCATGAGACCATATTCTTAGTTTTAGAAAAGATAATGCTGTGGAAACTTTTTGATATTTGGTAATTAAGACAGAGCAATCAATTCTCATGGAAGTGAGTTCCCTAATGCTTGTGTCCCTCTCCTGCTTCTTTTGCCCTCCTGTAACTTGTGAATCTATTGATCAATTTTATACAAATTGAGCAAATTATAAGGAAGCTCTGAGACACTGAAATGTTAAAAGTTTGTGAGGTCTGTTTATAACGACTGAGAAACATTACAGCAACAGCTTGCACAGATTATATTCTTGAGTCCCCATATGTGATCAACCCCAGAAAAGACTGAAGCTCCTGCTTCACCAGAGAAAAAGTGGAGACATACAGGCTTTATTAGGTTTGCTATTTGATTTGCTGTTCACAGACTAAATCACTGTGCTAAATCTCATGAAGAAGCTAATATTCTCATTTCTAGCTTTCTGCAGGGGCAGGGGGAAGGTGTTTAGCAGTCAGAATCGGGTTTCTTCTAAAGGCTCTGCCAGATTCCTGGTCTGTAATGCCAGAACCTTTTCATATGCCAAGCTAGGAAGCTGATGCTTTTGGATGCATCCTTTGCAGCAACAGCAACTCCCCATGTGAGGCATGCAGCTCCTGGTGAGCCCCTGCCTGCCCCCAGAGCTTTCTTTATGCCTGTGGTTTCTTCTGAAAACTTACTGTGAGGATAAGGAAAACCAAGGCCTGAACTTCTAGAGCTCTCTAGGGGGAGCCAGCCTTGCCAGCTTTTCCATTATGCTATTTGTTACATCGTCTCTTACTTAAGTAAATGTGAAACCTAAAAGGTAAAAGGATACTGTTGGAAATGTGGTATTGGAGTGAAGCCCTTCCCCACCCTGCTCTTCTTACCAGGCCTGGGAGCAGAAGGGATCACAATCCACTTCTGACTCTGTTTTTTCCATGCAGTAATTCTCAAAGAAGTGTCCCTTTTTAAGCTTTCTTGCTTTTGGAATTTTACTCCTCCCTGCCTTACTGTCAGGACTGTGAAACCAGTTTGTGGCTTTTAGTTTTCCTAAGTTGAGTTTCAGCCAATGCATGCTGCTCATGGGGTTTCCAAAGGTAGCCAAGGTGTGAGTCCTGCTGCAGCTCCATCCCAGCTGCCACAACACCATTCCTTCTCCTGTCACTCCCTTTTCCTGGAACTGGGTGTTTGGAGGACTGAAGGAACAAGAGACGTAAATTGGGAGGAGACCTCAAGCCCATCAGGTCTGTTCACAGTTTCCATCAGCTTCCTGGGCTTGCCCAGCCAGTCTGGCTCCCAGAACAGCTTTTTCTCCCTTCATTTCAGTAAGTTGAGAGCTGCAGCCATTTCTTTCAGTTTTGTTCGAATAGTATATGCTGGGTGCCTCACAGGTGTGTATTAATCATTAAATTCTTGTGCAGCTGCCTTCACCAGCAGATCTCCACGTGCTTTCCAAAAAAGGCTGACATCACTGCTCTGGCTCTGAGTGGGGAAGCTGAGGCATGGAGCAGGTTTGTGTTCAAAAAACATGTAGATGTGGCACTTGGGGACATGTTTAGCAGTGGCTTGGGAGTGCTGGTTGAAGGCTGGACTCAATGATCTCAGAGGTCTCTTCCAGCCTAAATGATTTTGTGATTCTAGACAGAGGCTGACCTGTTCCCAGGTCTCCTGCATGCTGATGGCCAGCATCTCTCAAGCCATGCTGCCTGAAGTGTATGAATGTTCCCTGCTGGAATCCACAACTTTCCTCTGTGTGGGGACATGGAGCTGGTAAGACCGGCTCTTGATTCACCTTGTGCCCAGGGCTTGCTGCTTCCTGAAATCCTCAGCCACTTTTTAAATCCTGTCTGCCATTTATTCTTTGTGGGCCACTAAGCAGGAGTTCCTCATGTTGGGTCAATTCTTAATTAAAAATGTTTAACAGGACCTTGGTTATCAGCCAGAAATAAGGTTTCGCTTTAGCAGGTGCCTCATCCATGACTGCAGTGACAGGGACACACAGGACTGGCACAGGCTTGGGGTGGGGATGGGAGGCTGAGCAAAGGCAGCAAAATACAGCCAAACTCCTTGCTCTTCTCACCTGCAGAACTATTAAGGCACAGCCTGAGCCCAGGTTGTGCTGCTCACTGACCCAGGGAAGGCCTGAGACCACCACACAGCTGCACATTCCTCTCATGGGGTTAAGTCAGAATTTTAAAGCCCTCATTTCAAGCCCTATTCAAACCTACAGTTACTCTTTTATATCCCAGCCACTATCTGTGATATGGAAACATTGTATATTAGTTCCAGAGTGCGCTGGTTCTGCATAAATCCCCAGCGCTTCAGCTGAGCCTGTTTCTGAGGATAAAGTCCAGGGGCAGCTGTGATGGCTCCTGGGGCAATCCCAGCTCTGCGTGTCTCCAGCTCTCCAACACCGGGGTTTTATCCATTTGCATTCCTCCTCTGACTCAGTCTTTAAAAATCTTCCTTGCTACTTCACTGTGAATGGATGGGATTGTTGCATTTTACTGTAGATCTCTCTTCATGTTGCAGCTTGTTTTGATACCAAATTAAATGGATGCTGACATGAGAATCTTCCTTGGGACACCGTGCTGTGTCCCCTCGGTGATACCCACGTGCTTTTCACTGGGTGTGGACATACAGCTTTGTTGTCCTGGCTTTTGTTTCACCTCCTCAGGCTGACCCCAGTAATGAGGAGTTAATTATTTCCAGAGGCAAAATGTGAGGTCAAAAGCTGCTGCTCCCCCCAGGTGTAACATGGCCATGTCTGTCACCCCACAGCCACCATGGGGCAGTGCCAGCAGGCAGAGCTATGCTGGTGCTGCTGGGGCTGCTTTCATCTGGCTTTCCTAAAAGCAATATATATAGATGTATGTGCGTGTGTGTGTGTGTATATAGGTATATAAATTTATGTTGCTCAGTATTTACCCAGGAAAAAGGAGATTTCCACTGCTGGAAATTCAACTCACGCATTCCCCACTGCAGCAATCCAGCGCCGGTCACAGAAGAGCTGGGAGAGGAATGCTTCTTGCTAAAAATAAACACAGGAAGGCTGGCTATCAAGACCTTTTTCTGCCTTTCATTGCCAGCTTAAAAGGCTCAAGCTCACATGATCCTTTTCCCCCAGGTGCTGGCAGCTGAGGGATGCTGCCCTCTGGCTCAGGTCTCTGCTTCCCGTGCTGCTGTGGTGCCATCCCTCTCTCTTTGGTGGTCCTGACATGGAGGTGGATATAAATGGCACTCCCAGTGCTGCTGCTGGATTCCTTGGGTGAATGGAGCCACGAGAGTGTGTGCTGTGCTGTGCTTTGTGCTGCGCTGCAGGCCCCGAGATCAGGAGTGCTGAAGTGATGACACAAAACTGGCAGCTGAAATGTCCTCACTCCGGAGGATCTGTCCTCTTTCTGCACAGCCCAGGGATTTTCGTTTCATTTTTTACTGTAACTACACTCTATGGTCCATAAACTATATTGTTTTCATTTAATTCTGGGAACATAATGAATTTCTGTGGGCTTGTTTCCTGTTCAATATAATATCTTTGCTAGATGTGAGGTTTATTCCACAAGCTAGTTATAAATTCGTTCAGACTCACAATTGTTTCATCTTGGGAGCAATCAATAAAAAGAAACATGGGGGAGATTTTAGACCTTTCACATCCACTGAAATTCAAGGATGTAAATCTGTCATCTGACTTTTTTTTTCCCCTGAGTGCTGACTAATGTAGGAAAAATGTTAAACCTCATACTAGTACCTCAGTGTGCCTGTGGAATGGCCAGAGTGTGAAATTCTCCCTTCCTTACCCCCAAAAGTGTCTTCAGCATAAAAAAAGCTCATTGGGTGCTGTGCAGAGGCAATGAAAAGCTGCCAAAAATGGAGGGTGTAACAGTGTCAGGGTCTGTTCCTTGGACAACCATCCTTCATGTCATGCCCTTACCTCAGCTCAGTCTACTCCACCTTATCGCACTATTAAGTGGATAATATCTACTTTTTCCTCAGTTTCCTGACAATTTAGGATAAAAGCTAACCTCCCTGGAGCTAATCTGCAGCTGGCCCTTCTGTGCCTCCTAGAAAAAATACCCAAACTAAAGCTAACATCTGGCTATCAGCAAGTAGATTTAGAACAGCAGATATATATTTAATTTTCTAGATTTATCCCCTTTAATTTTTTGCCAATAGCGAGAACCTGAGGAGCTGCTGATGACTCTTTTGAAAAGCTTGCCAAAAAAATGCCTCATTTCTCTTCTCACTTGTGCAGGCCAGTTACAGATTCCTGGTGGTGTCAGTCTGGCATAAATAAAAGCAAAATCAGCCACGGGCTCTCCAGGTCACCTAGAGCCACCTAGGAGACTCCCTGGCATCCTGATGTTTTTAGACTCAGCCTGGGGATGCTGCTTGTGCCATCAAGTGCTGCTCAAGGGGAAATGAAATTATAGTAATCCAGCCTACTTCTCTGGTGGCAATGCATGTCATTGGTTTTCTCCTCAGGATTATTTCTAAAGCAGTTCACAGCCCTTTTATCCATGCAAATGTGTTTTATGTGCCAGTGAGCTGGGCTTGTGCTTGAGCTGGGCATCTGGAGGCATGCAGGAGCTCAGGGCAGGAGCCCAGAGCTGGGAGGCACAGAAGCAGCCCCACAAATTCCCTGCAGACCTGCAGCACCCCACTCACTGCCCATGGGCTCTCCTTGCTGCCATGGGATCCACTGTGGTGCTGAGAGTTCCATATCTCTTGTTACATTTTCACAGAGATGCCAATGAATCAGAATTGCATTGAGCCTTGACTGAATTTTACTTTGTTTGAAAGACAGACCACAGAAAACTTTTTTTTTTTCCCTGGAGGTTGTTTTGCTCTGGATTTGAGAAAAGCATGGGGCATGAAACAGCAACAACAGCTTGAGAAGTTCCTGTTCATACTGTCTTGAGATGCTGTGATGAATGTTTGAGTTCATCCAATGGCTGTTCATCCATTCCAGTGCAAACTGAACTGAACTCACATGGACCATTATCGATGCAGACAATTAAGTGGGTGACAAATTAATTTATAAGAGCAAATTCTACATCTAGTGTATTGCCAGCCCTGAGATGCTTTAATAATAAACCAGATCTTGCCACTGAATTCAGGGATAATTTAGGACCCGGTGTCATTAATTAAAAGTAGAAAAGTCTTTTAGCAGCAGATGAATGAGTTTGTATTGATTTTTTATGTTTTTGTTGCCTACTTCTCAGCTCAGCTTCAACCTCACAGCCCTAAGGCTTAGTGATGAAGCAGCAATTTAAAGTCACAAGCCCCAGGTGAAATGTGGACGTTCAGGATTCAGTGTCTCTAGAATTTCCCAGCTTTGTGTGGGCTGCCTTAGGGGGTTTAGCTGAAATACAAAAAGAAAGGCCAGAGATATTAAAACCCAACATTTAACACTGGCCTTCCACCTCCTCAAGACCTTTCCCTTCCATGCTCACTCCTTCAGTGAGGTGCCAGTGGGCTGATGCAGGACAAGGCCCAGTGCGACCCCACTGCTGAGCGTGGGTCTCTGAGAGGGTGGAATGGGTGTCTGGGGAAGATGAACATGGAGCTTCAGGCACAGGGTTTAATTCTCCTTTGCCTACAGTGTGTGCTCTGTCTCCTGCTCCCCTGAGGGATGTCAGTGAGGCCAGGCTGCTCCTGTGTGTGCAAACACGTGGATTTACACCTCTCGTCTGGGGAGCTGTGGAGCAGACAGCCCCACTGCATGGAGATCCAGAATAACTGGGAGTGAGCCTGGGTGTGAGCGCAGATGTGGAGTTTACTTTTTTCCTTTTGTTTGAAGAATTTGTGATCTCAAGGAGGAGGGAAAAACTGACAAGAAACTCATTCCTGATTTTATTTGTGTTGAAGAGATGTCCCAGCACACAAACTGTCATGGAAACTTGGAGGAGCATGAAGCAGAGCTGGCTGCTGGGCTGCATCCCAACCTCATCCCGTGGTCAAAGGGGCTCCTGCTGGGGACCTGTCCTGCTGCAGCTGGGCAGGTGAGGGGCTGCAGCTCCACTCATCCCACCCAGCTGGTGAAAAGGGGCCTCCTACAGCTGCACACCCTCCCCTCGGTGCTGTTCCTGCCAGAGAGGTGATGGATTTGCTAGTGTGCTTAAAAATTCCTGATTAACTGGAGGCAATGGGAATCTCATGTGCCAGGTCCACACAGGAGAATTTGTTCCATAGTAATTTGTGCTCAAATTAAAATCGTCAAATAAACAAACTCGTTCCTTATGGTGAATCCAAATAAACCAAAAAGCAGTAAGGAAGCACATTTGGAGGACAATTCAAACCCACCTTTGTGCTCAGCTCTGGCTGTGCTGGCTCACTGTACTCCATCTGCCAAAAATGGTTAGAAATGTAGTGTGGATCCCAGGGCTTTGTTCTTCACAGAAGTCAAGGAAAGTCCATGAAATAGCTTTCCACCTGGTGTTATTCTGCTTCCATTTCCAGATCTGTTCAAGACACACAGGAGGGAAGGTACATGACAAAATCACTGTGGTAACAGACCTGAGGCTGGTTCAGTTGGATGTTTCAGTGGAAATTTGGACTTGAATCCTTGTTTCCCAGCTGATGAAAGCCTGTCTCTTCTGGCTGAGTTTTCTTCAGCATTTGCAGCCTTTTTTTTTTTTTTTAATTTATTTTTGGCCTGTTTTAAGAAGGATTCATTGTAACCTGAAACCCAAATCCTAGCCCTCTGCTCTGTGAAGAGGCTCACCGTTTGCAGTCCAGGAGAGCTACTGCTCTGCATCACATCTCCTGCCTGGGGCCACCCATGGGCTGCTCCTTCATGAGCATTTAGAAAAGGTTTACTCACATAAAAAGTTCTCCCTACCGGTAATAATTAGAGCTCAATTAATGCCCAGAAGTGGAATGATGGGCACTTTGCCTTGCTATGCCAATGATGGGGCCTATCCAGTCCCACCCACCAGGATCATGTCTCGCCCTACTGACACCATGGCAAAATCCTCATCCCCTGGGTTTATTTCATTCCCACTTTCATTTCTCACTATTTCTCATCCAATACATTAATTGATTAATCTGCTTTATTCCCACTTCTCTTCTGCCCCCCAGCATTGATGCCCCTGATCTGGTTGTGTATATGACTCTTCTGTTTATAGTAAATCAAACCTCCAGGTGAGGACATGGAAGCTTTGTATGGCAGCAGGGAATTCAGGTCCTTTCTCCCTCTCAGCATCTGCCTCATTTATATTTCCAAATTTGTGATCTTGCCTTGAAAAAAATCTGCAATGATTTATTGCCTCTCCTGATCTACTGTCAATAACAGTTATAACCAGTCAATTAACCGTAAAGTCTAATTACTTAAAATTCAGTCCTTTCTTGTGATTTTGCTGTTGCAGGAGAGTGCCAAATAATAACTATGCTTTTCAATATACCCTCATTTTATTTTTCTTGGGGAACATACAAAAGTTATGTATAAATATTTCTTACTCCAGCAGGCTGACTTTATTATCCCTTTTCCTTTAGCTTTCATTAAAAACTTCTCCCACCCCATCTTTAGTTTGAACATATAAATAAATAATGCTTGATTCAAACAACCTCAGCCATAAAAACCTGCTTGAAAAGAAACTCAGGCAACTACCACATCTGGAATAATAGTCAACATATTTTAGAAAGAGACTTCATTTTTCTCACACAGGATACTAAATCATGATGGCTACATGTGCCAGAAATAACACTGTGGGATATGACTATGAGAGGACGTGAACCTATAATGAGGTTCAATATAGTACTAATCTTATGGGGTAATGCAATCTGGTTTCCTTTTGCTTAAAGAAAAGCCTGTGTGAGTGTGAGTGTGAGTGTGAGTGTGAGTGTGCTCATACATGCTGGTGCTCCCACAGCATTGCTGCCTCCACACCTTTCAGATTAGGGTCTTGCATGGGGATGGGCACGTCAGTGGCAGCCCCAAGCTTGCTGGAAGGTGTTAGGGTTTAAGGAAGCCACAGAGCCTAGAGCTCCAAGGACAATGGAGCTGGAAAAGGCATTGCAAGGGTACCATGGCAGGGCCTCAGCATTGTTGACACTACCCTATGTTAATGTGGGCCATCTCTGGAGATGGAGATCTCAGCAATAGCACAGGATGCTGGGAGAGTTAGGGCTGGGGTTGAGAGTCAAAGAGCCTAGAGCTCCAGGAACACTGGGGCTGGAAAAGGTGTCCCAAGGTGATCCCAGCAGGGCCCTAACATTGCTGTTCCTACATCTTTCTGATCTACACCAGCCGTGCTGTTGGGGACCTGAGACCCAGTGTCAAGCTGCCATTAGGTTTAGGCTTAGGGTTAAGGTTTTAGAGTGTTTAATCCAGATTCTGGTGTTTTCTTTCAACTCTTTTCACTGTTTTGCAATGCAAATAAGTATTTCAAAGCTCATTAGCTCATTCCCAAATTAGCCTCATTCCAAGAAGGAGAATAGATTTTACCTGACCTATCATTTCAGTGGAATGAAAAACAGTGGTGTTGCTGTTAGAGTAGACGTGACACAAAAGAGATCCTCAAGGTGTTTCATCCAAGGCTTTTTTATTGTGCCCATACACACCATTTCTATACCCTTCTGACACTGTATGCAATGAATGCACCCCATCTCACTGGCTGCCATCACCCCACCCTCTAAGTCCATTGGTGGAAGCACTGTTTTGAGAAAGCATTCCCAAAAATCCAAAATTCAGATAAGTCCTATTTTTCCACGGCGTTTTTCACTGCACAGATGCTCTTTGTTTTCTTCTACTTTTATCTTTTTTCTCTTTTTCTCACGGGTACACAGGAATCCTGCTGGCTTCTTTCTGTCGACTCTTTCGTTTGACCCACGGCCTGCTGTGGGCCCTTTTCCACATAATGGATCAATGTGAGAAAGCAAGAGCTTTACCATCTACTGAGCATCTCCAGAGGTGTCCAGTAGTTCAGCACGTTTTCTTTGGGTCTGCCATTATCCCTTTTTTTCCAGTTCGTCTCCAGTTAGAAGGGGATACTGTAATCACAGGACTGGATTTTAAAATAATCCCTGATCTTGGGGAGATAAAAGATGAGTCTTTTTTTACACCTTGGAAACGGGACAGAGATGAAGATGACAACAGAAATGAGAAATACAGGGGAAAACTAACCAAATAACAAATCTGAATTGCAGAAAATTCTTTCTAATGCTGAAAACCCATAGCCTGAAGTTGCTAAAGGAAAATGGAAAATTCCTATTTCTTCAGATGTTTTTTCTCTCTGTAGAGGAGAAAGACTGGCAGGAGTGGTTGTGTGCCCACTAAGAGAAGACAGGGTTTTTCCCATTTTTTTCCTGGAAATCAATTTTCCTAGTAATATCCTCCACCAGCTTCATCTCTACAATCCAGGGTCCAGCTGTGCAGTGGGCAGCATCTCTGGCCTGAAAGGATGGTGCCAAGGTGGTTGCACACAAATCCAGGATGGACTATCCCACCTTCCTCTTCCTCCCCTTCTCTTGCAGTTCTTGCAATCCCAGCAAAGGAGGCACTTTGCTTCTTTACTTCCAGCTGATGTGAAAACAGCAAAATAGTTTGGCCAGGACCTCAAATCTCTGGAGCCTCATTTAATGCATTAGTGGACATTTTAATCCCACAGCATTCTTCCTTCCCTTCTCCAACTTTATCTGCAGGAGACTGGTACAAATATATTCAGCACTTGGGTTTCTTGTGACACAAGAAAAACATAACACATGGATACTTTGGCTCAGGGAGTGCTGTCCCGGGTGGCTTTAATCAAACATAACATTTCCCTAGACATCCTGATCGCCAATACAGTACCAGCCCCTCTGAGCACACAATTTACTATGCTGTAAATAAATCTAACTTCAACTGATAGATTTTTTGCCATGTAATCAGTCTGCTTTCATAAAAATTCCCTTCTCTTGGCATTCATTCACATGTGCCTTACAAATGTGCACACTGTGTTGAATCAGATGTGTGGGAAATATATATTTTTTCCATATGGATCACAATATGCCATAAAATGTTTTCCCCTGCCCCCCTCCCCACTCCTTGCAGTGTCTTGAGGGCATATATCATAACAATTGAAATCTGATGAGAAAATGAAAAAATGTTTGGTGTTCATATCTTCCAAGTAGTTTTCCAGAGTGCTGCTGGTGAAAGGAACATAAATCATCAGCAGCACCCAAACAATGTTGTTACCTGAATATACAAAATAAAACACAACTTTTTTCTTGCTACTGGAAAGAGGAAACTACTGCGACCAAAAAAAAAAACCTTCAAATTGTCAGTCAGGCTATATTTAGCTGGAGAAGTTTAACTGGAGAAGTTATGCATGCTAGAAGGGACAGTAGCCAAAACAAAGGGGTGCAGCCCATTGCAGGCATCTACCTGTCATGAAGAAGGAAAACTGGAACATTCCAGTTTTTTTTTACCCTGGATGGTGTCCAAACTGATGCTCACCCAAATCAGCATCACTCAACCCTGGATGGGTTCCAGACATGCTGGTGCACGGGCAGCATCCCGTAGGATGAAGCAGGGGAGAGACCCCTGTTGGCAGCTGCAAAGGGCACACAAGGTGCTCGCTCTGCCTCTTGCTGTGGAATTCTCTCTGAACCATGGCACCAAGGAGAAGGGGACAGAGCAGCCAGCAGGACCCTTCTTCAAACTCATCAAACCTCCCAGGTGACAGCGCTGAAATCTTCTTGCAAGACTCTCCTAGCACTGGTCTGGTCTAACCTGTCCTCTTGCCAAAATGAAACTAGTAAACCCAAAAGAAATTAACCAGTAAGAAGTCTCTCACTAAGATGTCACTTTTAAAAAATGTTATCTTTGTATTTGAAACATCTGAAAATGGCAATCTGTCTCTGGGTAGCTCTGCAGACAGAAAAAAACAGGTGGTAACTGTTAGGAAAACATCATCCAAATCATTCACTTCCTGCCCCAAATTCTGAAGTTATGAATTAAAAACCAAAATGCCTTGAAAATATCCATCAGGTTACTGTGTTTGAGGAATACTTTGCCAAAAACTACACTCTGATCCAGGATATGTAATCAGCTGCAAAAAGAGGATAAATCCTGGCACTGACTTATGGTTTGTGAGTGACAGCAGCATGCTCTGTGCAGCACCTCTGCTTTCTATCACAGGCAGGTTTAGCATCCCTTGCTCCTGAATCTGTGCCCTCAGCAAACACAGGGACACTGGCTGGTTCAGGGTCTTGTTCTGGTTACGACAAAATCAGCCACAGAACTGCAAATAAAACTCGTGTCTCCTGATCCCATCCTGCTAACTAGCTGCATGTTCTTCCTCTGACAGGGCAGAGGTATGTGCAGCAGAAAACAGGAGAATCAGTCTCCTTCCAGCAACCCACTGGTACCCCACGGCATCTCCTCTCCCCACTGTGAACCACCTGCATCCCCTCAGCGTGGCTCTTGAGAAGGAGCAGCGTTTGTGCATGAGCAGTAGGATAAGGTGTCTTTCCCATGCCGCAGCAACTACTCCCAGCTTTCTGGCTCCATCTTCTGGAAGTGAGACAAAGTAGAGATTTCTCAAAGCCTGAGCTTGTATCATCAGTTTATAACAATCACCTGAAAATGTGAGCCCTGCAGAATGTCTGGTACAAATAAAACTGTGTCATAATGTATGAAACTTATATCTCTGTAAAACATCTCTGCAAGAAAAAGAAAATATGAAAGGAGGACATGGCAGTGTTTAAGTGAAACCCAAGCTACAGGTAAGGTGCAGGAGATGAAGCATTTCAGGGCTAAACCATGCAGGTTGACTATGGGTTTTTTGGATGTATCTGACAAGAAATCCAACAGAGAAACAGCATTTTAGGTCTCCTTTTTAAGTCATTCCCAATCGGTATGGGATGACAGGGGATCCAAAGCATAAAAGCACTATGGTCACTCCGTGGCCTTTCAGTTAGGAAAAAAACGAAGAGAAATATCTAAGAGATTATTTCAGAGCTTTGCTGAGTGGCCTCAGCATGCACAGGGTGGGGCACCCCAAGTGCACAAATCATCAGCCCAGGTGTTGACATTTCCCCACCCAGTGTTGGGATTGCTGCCTGAGGGATACAGAATGCTTTGATTTAAGATACAGTAGATTTTCCTCAGCCTTATGCTCAGTGTCTGCCAAACAGACTCCCCTTCCACAGTTGCATTTGGTTTATGCTGCCAAATTTAGGTTCCTGTGCTTGGGCTTCCTTTGGCTGTGGGTGCTGCTGCTGGGCTGTTCCTGGCAGACACTTGCCTGGGATGCTGCAGGTCTGGAGTACACTGAGGCAGTCAAGCAAAGGCTCCAAGAGGACAGGTCTAGAAATTTCATGTTCCTCTTTTGTTCTGAGGGTGCATTTTGCCTGCAAACTCTAAGCCCTGCAGATTCTCCTAGAGGTACTAATTAATTTTCTGTAACTACTATAATTGCAGAAGAGCATCTTTGCCCCTCTCAGAGCTGCCGTGCCACACCCAACTTGCCTCAGCAAAAAGGACTTTGTAGAATTCCCAGAATGCTTTGGGTTGGAAAAGACCTTAAAGATCATCTGTTCCGACCCCCTGCCACAGCGAGGGATAACTTCCACTATCCTAGGTTACTCCAAGCCCTGTCAAACCTCGCTTTGAACACTTCCAGGGATGGGGCAGCCACAGCTTCTCTGGGCAACCTGTGCCAGGATCTCACCACTCTCACAGGGAAGAATTTCCTTAGAATGTCCAAACTAAACCTGCTGTCTTTCTGTTTAATGCCATTCGCCCTTGCCCTATCACTATCTGCCTGTGTACAAAGTCACTCTCCATCATTTTGGTAAGCTCCTTTTAGGCATTGGAAGGCTCTAAGTCTCCCTGGCAGTTCCTCGTCTCCAGGTGAACACGCCCAGCTCTCTCAGTCTGTATCCAGAGCAGAGGGGCTCCAGCCCTCGGAGCATCTCCACGGCCTCTCTGGACCTGCCCACGTCCTTCTCGTGCTGAGGACCTCAGGCCCGAGTGCCGTACTCTGAACTTTTATTTACCTGTAACCACGGCCAGAAGTCCTTTCTCGTCTCGGCTCCAGTTTAGCTTTGTGCCGGAGGGTGGTGCTCCACACAAGCTCTGCCTCTCTGCCGCCGCCGCCGCGGCGCTCCCGGGCCGCGCCTCGGGGCCAGCGGGGGCACCGGGGCCGCTCGGCGAGGATGCGCCTGCTTCACCTTCGGCAGCACAAACAGCCCCCCGGGATCAGCCATTCGGGGAATATTCCACCTAAACCACTCTGAAGGGAGATGTCTGAGTTTGGCCTCTAAAGTGCTTCTAAAGTTTTTACTTAACTTTATACACGTTACTTGTCATGATCTTCTGCCTCATACTAATCAAATTTAAGGATATCTTATGTATTGAATATGTTTAGGATTATTGTTTCAGGTTTGTAGACCCTTACGTGGTTAAGAAAAAAAAATAACACAGAATCATACAATGGTTTGAGCTGGAAGGGAACTTAAAGTTCACCTCAGTCCAATCCCCCTGTCATGGGCAGTGACACCTGGCATGAAACCAGGTTGCTCAAAGCCCCATCCTGCTTCTGCAGGATCAAAGTCTTGAGCAAACCAGAATAAATCCAAATGCAGAAACAATTTCTCAGATTTCTGCTGAGATAAAGACGAGCAGAAGGTCTGACTTTTGGGACCAGCAGCCATTTATTTCCCTTACCAGCAGTATTTCAGTGTCTCCAAGGACATCCTCCTCATGTTCCAGCACAGGCAAAAGATTCCTCATGGCCATGCATCTTCCTTATTCCCGTCAGTGTAATTAAATAGATTATAAACGGTTATCCTATTTAAAAAAGTAATTTTTACAGCGGAAAGATTGATGGTCTGATCAAGCAGCAAAAGACTTCCCTAGCTACACTGCTGTTGCTTTAACTAGACATCAATCCTGAACCACCAGAAGAGAGTGAAGTGAGCACTTATAGTCACTGGAAAAGCTGCAGAATTTCATTCTGAAATTCCCAGATACACCAAAAATGTGCACGATGAATTTCCAACTGTTTCAAAAGGCTGAGGATATCTAATCCCACAGGCATCTTGGTGTGTCCCACCTCCTTTCCCTACTTCATTGCCTCTCCACATATAAATCTGTGCTTCTGCTGTGTGAATTATGATTTTTAAATGCTTATTTTGGCAATGTGTGGTGATGGGATATTCCAGCATTGCCTGGAGGCCAGAGAGGGTCTCTCTCCTTGGAGATAGGTATAAACATGAGAGACTTGGCCAAGAACTTCCTGGTAGAAATAGCTGCTCTCTGAAGCAGAACTCTTTAAGGAAAAAGCCAGGAAGCCAATTTGGACATCTGTATGGTTTTTGACCGAGATAATTGTAACCATGGGATAGCGACCTGAGCAAACAGCAAAGCAAACCACAGATTATCTGATTAGTTTTCTGCCGTGGACATTTTATCTGTATGTTCAACATAGAATGAAAGACCATTCTTCAAAGCCCTCAGTGTCTTTGGGGAAATCTTCTGTCATTAGTCCCCATGGCAATGTCAGTCAAGCCCTACCCCAGCTCCCAGGCAGAGAAATCCAAACCTTCTCCCAGCCAGCCTCCTGCATAGGCCAGAGTGAGTGCCTTTCTGCAGGATGCTTGCAGCAGATATGATTATGCAGCTAAGCAGCATTCCCTTGCTGCTGGAAGGCACTTTGGAAGCCTCCAGCCTCCTCCTATCTCTTTCCTTCCTCAGGGATAGATAGGAGAGCTTCCTTCTTTTTCTAATTGCATTCCTAGGCACATTTAGGAGACTCATACTCTTGGAGGGACATAACTTCATTGCTATTAAAATGCAAATAAATTTAAACATTTATTTTGGTCATTATGAATAATAAAGTGAGGTGATAAAGTATGAATACTGCTTTTTTATATGCCTTTTCAGGTCTTAGAGACCTGAGTTTGATTATAGCAAAGAGTTTTTAGTGTCTCTTAGGTGTGGCAATGTAACCTGGCCCAATGGGATGTAGTCTGACTCCAAAAAGATTTGTATGTCCCATGGGTACAAATACTGAAGGTTATGCTCTTCTAGCTCATCATGGAATGGTAATGACTCCATTAAGCATTTACTAAATTTAAATACCTTTCTAAATTTCCAGCAACCCCTTGGCCAAGTAATATATTTTATATTTAACTAGGCAGCAGTTGCAACATTTAAATGTTTTCAACCTGCAGGATCTGAAAATGCTGTGGGATTATTTTGCTCCCCTGTCCTGCTTCTAATCTGCAAACTGTCAATGATGGACAAGAGAGAGTGAAAAGACTGGGTGTTATGGGCTGGCAGTCACAGACTACCTGGTATTGGAGAATTAGCAGGTCCTTCCCTAAAGAGCCTTGCTCTCCCTTGAAGATCATTATTTGGCTCTTTATCAACACCAGCTTCACCTTTTCCCTTCTAGTTTGCCTTCAGAGGCAGTTATTACTAAATATTCAGGTGCGTGCATTTACCAGCTTGTTGCACAATATCAGCCTCAAGACAGCAGCTTATTTCCAGCAATT
This sequence comes from Anthoscopus minutus, assembly GCA_013399455.1. Lineage (NCBI taxonomy): Eukaryota > Metazoa > Chordata > Aves > Passeriformes > Paridae > Anthoscopus > Anthoscopus minutus. Next base: position 427,402 of record VWYI01026254.1, read on the forward strand.
TTCCACTTTAACTTTGCTCCTTTCATGTCCTCCATCATGAATCACAGCTGTGGTCACTCGTTTTGCCTATTCTAGGAAAAAGTTGGGTGAGAAATAAATTATAGGCTCAAAGTTCAGTGCCTTGAGAAGTCATTTTGTTCTGACTCATCTCCAAAACCATGAGCACATCTCCTTTGTGTGTGAGGGCAGGCTGGAGTTTGGTGTGGCCCGGGAAGATCCCATTCTGACGGGTGCCATGACAATAAACATGTTAATTAAACTAATTAATTTAAAGGGGCAAAGGTTCAGTGGGCGGGTGGTGCTTTTGTATTTCCAAACCAGTTAACTCAGCTCAAATTCAAAGCTGACCAAGACAGATCTGCTTTGACTGGCAAACCCCAGCACTCTGCAGAGCCACAACCATGGTCTTTGTACAAGCTTGGCCCCTGCCAGGCGTCTGTGGCTGGGATGAGGCATGGCCTTAGGTTAGCAGAAATGCAATAAGATATCAAATTAGTTGGGGCTCTGTGTCCTTTTTGAAATCACTGGGAGACTTGTGATGCGCCAGGGCGCAGAGTGCTATTCTTCCTATCTCTTAGCACCATTGTGCAGGGGTGAACAAAGCCAAGAGGTGTAATTTAAAGGTGCTGTGACCTCCCATGAGCAGCTCTCCCCATTGTGAGGCCGGTTTTGTTTTCTCTATGTGTTTTTTTTCTCCACTGAGATCTCCTGATCATAAATATGCATGAATAAAAGAGCGAGGGGAGGGGAGGGGAGGGGGAAGTGGGCTCATAACCAGCTTGGATAAAGTCCTTTTCTAAATTTTCCACTCTCGGCTTCCTGACATCGAATGCAATCAGGGACCACACCGCCGGATTAGCTCAGCCAGAGTTCCTATTTCCAATTGTAAAAGCAGAACCCTGGCATCATAACAATCATTATAATTATCACTTGCAGAGGGGTCTTATCATATAACAGCTCCTTTTTATTCAGGATGGAGTGGGACCAAAGGGGGCTGGGGGAGATAATTCCAACCACAGGGGTTTGCGTCTTCATTCATCACTTTCCAAACAAGCCAGTGGAAAATTGAAGTCCCTGAGCAATTTACAGATTACAGTTCTCTCCTGGTACAGGGACATGTGTGCACACACATACGCCTGCTCCACACATCTGACATAGGCCAGGTACGCTGTGGGTGACCATCAGAAAGAAGGATAAAAACCTCTCCCCGCCCTGCTTTTCTGCTCCAAACTCAGGCAGAAACGGACGTAACCTTCCCTTTTAAGCCTAGCAACTCCAGCCTGGCTGCACAGCTCCTCCTGGATTAATCTTTCTTTTTTTTGGCTCAGTGAATTGTGGTCAAGGCCATTGTAACGTGAGTGCTGCCGGGGCGCGGATTGGCTGGAGGAGGCTCAGAGAGGCCCCTTTTCACAAGGGACTAATTGCTTTAGACCACCAGTATTTGGGAGCTACAGATGTCTTCCTTAATTTGCCTAGAGAGCACAATCGGCCCCATCTGTTGCATTTTTTTCCCCCCTCTGTCTCTCAAGTCGCCTTCTTCCCCCTGTCTGCAAAGGCCTAAATTGAAAACTCATCAAAAAGTAATACAAGAGCAGTTTGGCTGGGAAGCTGCTGCCGTGGGGCTTTGCCTTTAATAAAGGCCCCCCTGCTACTTTTACACATGGGCTGGGGAGCACAGAAAGGAGGAGGAGGAAAGCAGAAACAACCTAGAAGGAGGAAAAAAAAGCTAAAAACTAACAGCCAGATGGGATATTTGGAGGCTGGATAATTTGATGTGTCATGGCTGGAGGAGAACAAGGGGCAGCCCCTTGTTTTCTGTGTGTACACACAACAAAATAGATGACTTTCAGAGATGGGAATGGAGAGGAGCTGAGGGCTGGCCATGGGATCTGCACATCCCAGTAGTGCTGGCCTGGGGCAGCGGTCAGTGCCCTGCAGTCCACGACTTTCACAGTGCACACGTCCAGGAACAGAGGGAGATTGAAAAGGGTCAGAAGAAGGGAATGGGGAAGAGGAGTGATGAGCCTTTGCCCTCCTGCAGAAGCCTTTGCCCTTCTGCAGGGATAGAAAGCTGTCTTGGCCTGGAGTTGTCTCAGAGCATTTGTAGGCTGTGGACTGGGGATGCTGTTTAGCACCTATCCATACCCAGGAAATCAGAAGAGGGTGTTGCTTTCTTCTTGCTTGGTCAATGCTTCATCTCAAACTCAGCTGTGGGAATAAAGAGAGGACAAGCCTAAAAATAATTTAAAATATTAATTGGAGAGGTTGTGGGGGAAACTATATCTTTCTTCAAAATTTCCCATCTTGGCCAGCTCAGGATGCACAGCTTATGAGAACATCATAAACCCCCATGGTGCTTAATGCAAGTAGAAATGGTGTTTCCTTTGGAGCTGGTGCTCTGTGGGGACATGAAGAAGTCACCAGCCAGCCCTGACCTGGTGTGTGCTTATTCTCTGCCCCTGAAAAGAGCAGTGGATTTGCTCACAGCCTGTCTAGGACAGAGTAAATGTTACCCCATCAGTGACCTGAGTCAAGTGGGAAATTACATCTCCTAGTCTCAGCCTGATGGTATTGCCACAGGGACACCTGATAACAACTGTCTGGGCTCTGAGGAACACCCCATTTCCTCACCTGTGATTTATCTCACAGAATCATTGAACCACAGATTGGTTTGGGCTGGAAGGGACGTTAAAGATCATCTAGTCCCAACACCCTTCCCATGGGCACTTCCCATTTAACACTGATGATTTTTCTCTATTTTCCTCTTGCCTTAAAATAACTTTTTGGTGAAATAAATCTAAGGGAATGTGGCAGGCTGGTTGTTTGCTTTCTTGTGTGCTAAAAGAGAAATCCTCCAGTGATGGAGAAAGTCACACACCTCCTCCTTCCACCCAGCCAGTGCCGGTGTCGGCTGCCCCAGCTCCTGCTTTGCCAGGGATGGCTGCTGCAGGAGCAGCAAACATTTTGGTCACCCTCTGCAGAGGAAGGTAGGGAGCTGCCCATGCAGGTAGCCCAGTGTGTAGCAGCTGTGCAGGTGAGAGGTGCTTCTTTACTGGGCTCTATCCTGAAACCTGAGCCCAGGTGCCAGTGCTGTGGCCATCAGCACTTGATCAATCATTCCCATTTCCTCTCTGCTCATCAGGCATCTTCCCCTGAGTCCTTGGAAAGGTTTTGTTTAGATAGCCAGCTAGGTAAGAAAAAAAGTGTCCATTTCTCTTGAAGGATCCTCTGAAAACAATGCAAAACAAATCACCACTGAAGTTTGGTGCTACTGCTGGGAGTCCTGCAAGGAGCAGCCTGGGAGCTTGGGAGCAGCAGGATGGAGTCAGCAGCTCCCATTCTGCTGTAGGATAACTTCCAGACAGTACCACCAGTTATTCCCAGTTTGCTTGCGCCACCAGTAACAGAGGTTTCCTAAAAAGGAGGGAAAACAGTGCTAAAATTGCACCTGTGAGGTGGAGGCATGGGAAAATGTGCTTTCGCTGCTGGATAGTGGGAACCACAAAACACCCCAGAGTCCCTAGGCTGGGCAGAGATGGGGAATGTGAGAGCTGCAAGGGCACTAATAGCTAGTTTCCTTGTTTTGTGCAAGGCCATTCTGCTTGGGAGTGAGGAAATTTCCCTCCCTGAGGAATACTGAAGTTTTATCTGTCTCAGTGGGGCTGAATGAGGTCCCAGGTCCCCTTCAGTGCTGAGGAGTTCTTGGAGAAATACCATCACAAGCAGCCTTTATTGCTGTCCTCACTTGTTTTTTCCTTATTGCTTTGTTTATTGCTTTTTGCTTTTCCTTGGACACCTCTATTTAAAAAACATGTAATTCTTGCTTCTCCTAAGGAAAAAAAGTCAGTTTATCAAAATGGGAAGGTCTTGAAGCATTGGTGAAGAACAAAGGCTGAAGTACTGGGGCTTCAGAGCCCAGGCTGTGTCCCAGGAGTGGAACCTCAGATGAAAAACCCACAAGCACGTCTCTGTGCTGGGGCTGTTCACTTCTCAAGGCAGCCCTGTCCTTGGGGAGAAGACATGAATGGCTTCCTTGAATAAGTCACTGGATAGCCTTGGCCAGTCTCAACGTGGCTGCTGCTTCCCTCAGGTTGCTGTCTCACTACTCAAAAACCGGATACTCTGTTGTGACATTTGTTTTTCCTCTGATGCATGTCAGAAAATAAAACAGCCGTGTGCAGGCCAGCTGTGCTGGTGGGGAGCAGTGATGCTGCAGGCTGTGGGGTGAGAGGAGAGAGCCAGGCTGATGGGCACCTTTCTTGTCTGTCCGTGTTTCCTGTAAGGCTTAACATAAGGATCAGCAGCTGAAAACTCTCAGAAGGAATATGGCAATGATAAAAGGGAGCTCTGATTCTTGTTGTCGAGGCAGCCCAGAAACAGTTGAAGAGGCACTGTAAGAAGTCATTGAGCTTTTGTCTAATAACTCCTGTGATAATAATTAGCTCAGCCAAAGCAGATTTTAAAGAGGTTTTAAAGTTCTTGTTCAGTGGCTTGAAAGAAAAAAGGCAACCAGAGTCTCTTCTCATCTGAACATCAATGTGAATCCCACAAAATCCTATTATTCCTCTTTTATATCAGCAGTTTGATTAATTCAGCCTTTTCCCCCCCCAAGGCAACAACTTTCCCCCTTTGTGTATTTTTCCCCCTCAAAATCCGAGCACCTCACCATGTACACACACCATACCTAGAGCCTGGTCCCCTTCTCCCCTGAACTCTTGCAACTGGCACTGACTTGTCCCTATCATGCCAGAAAATGAACAAGTGGAGGTAGAAGAGAGAAATCTGCCCACAAGAGCACCCACATTCACCAGGGTATTTTTCTTAAAAGAAGAAAGAATTTGATACATTTAAAAGTGAAATGCTCTCAGACTTTGCTTTAGCACCTGATGTTTGGAGACAAAACCAGACGGTCTAAAACTCACATCTTCATCCAGAGCTAAGCGTTTGCAATGGAAGGTGAAACTTTGCTAAAAATCAATGATTTGGGTGATTTTTTAAGGGAACCAGTGGAAAAAGAAATGCTGACACCAGCCCAGATCAGAGAGACCTTTCAGTGCTTTGCATCTGCTGGAGACCTTCTACACATCCCTCTCCCTGGGCTGACTGAGATTATGGCAGCTCCTGGGCATCTCTAACCTGTGCTCACCAGAACAAGGCAGGGAGCTCTGTCCATGCAGCTCCTCCATCCTTGCAGCTGATGCTCTGGAGAAGGCACCTCACTGGGACCTGTATCTACTGGGAACGTGCCAGGCTGGATGCACTTAAAGACAGGGACTTAGAAACAACCTGCTGCTCTTTGAACTGCTGGGGGACACTATGGCACCTTCCTCAGGAAAAATCTGTAAATATGGAAAGATTCATGACCACCAAAAGCTCTACCAGTACAACCAGGACTGTGGGGTATTTCAGCAAGATTTGATGCAAGAGAATGGGTGGGGATAGAGGCTGACCAGTTGGTAGAGGGAAGCACATCCCCACGGCAGCTGTTTTCCCTTGTCACTGAATATGAGCTGAATATTTCCCTCCTGTGCAGGTTTTACACCAGACCCTCATTCCAGTTTGACACAGCTTTGGAGAGAAATATGGAGGCTAAAGAGGTCATGAGGTGTGTTGGCAGTCCTGTATCATGTGCCATGGTGCCCAAAAACTTTTGCTGGGCTCAGAACTGGTGCTCTGTGTTCCCCAGTGTCTGTAGAGCCCCAGACATGCTGCAGTCCTGATGGTCAAGGAGCCCTCTTAGGTTTAATACCAATGCAAAGCACAGCAGTTTGGAGCTGAGGAGTAACCCCTCCAGCATGGAATACAAACTCTCCCCAGGCTGGAGCAGCTCAGGTTGCAATGCCTCAAGAAACAGTGAGTTCAAATACAAACAAACCTCATTTTCTTTGCCAGATTTTCTCTTCTGAGTGGACTAGAAATGGCATTGAACTGAAGGTGAGTTTTGCTAGTAAAATATACTAATAAACTGCTTTGGAGACTCGTAAACTGTGTTGTGTTTTTAATGGCAAATAATAAAGGAGTCTAATAAAGTGCTAGTTTTTTAACGACAATTTTTTAGGCGGCTGGAGCAGAGATCAGGAGTTCAGCCTCTTTCCTTGTTCTGTTTGTGGTATATTTATCTTCATGAAGAGAATGGTAGCAGGGGGATTTATTTTTCTGAATGAATGTCTCTAAGCCCCTCATACCTCCAGGGCTTATAGTAAGGTTGGATCCAATGACAGGAGAGTCAACATTATAAGCCCTTAGAGAGGGCTGAGTGCCTTGTAGATAGTCTCAAGTGGATGCGCTTTCAGCGTGCCGTTACCCCGGCTTACATTAGCGGCTGAAGAGACTTTGTCTGTCCCCGATGCCCTCGGGTGACCCGCGACCCCTGCGACTTTGCTCTGCCGAGATCTGACGCTCGGGCGAGCCCCCGGCCGAGGAAATGGAGAGGTGCATTGTGCCGCGGAGAAAGAGCAACACAAACACAGGGTGTTCTCAAAGGAAACAAAAACCCAGTGGAAAAAACCCTCCCCAAACTGGCACCGGGGAGAAAGCACAGGCACACATGCTCTGGGCAAAGCCACCCCAGAAAACTCACTGCTGGGGGAGTCTGGAGCCAAGCCGGGTCCTTCTGTCATGGGGTCTGGATTTAGCAGTGGCTGAGCAAGCTGAAGTGGGGTAATGGAAAGTGGGTTTCCTTGTGTGTTCTGCAGTTCGAAATAGAAAGAGAAAATAGGCTCGGTTTGCGTTTGAGGAGTGCTTTGGGGACAGAGATACGGTGTGGAAATTATGTTCTCTATCCAGATGTCCCTAAGGAAAACAGCAGAGCTCAGCCCTGCTTGTGGCTCAGTAAAATATGCTGAAGCTTCATTTGGAGTTTCAAATGTCAAAAAGGGGCTGGAGCAGCCCAAGCCCAAGCCCCCGTGCTGTGGAGGATGCCAAGCCCTGACCCGATTTCTTTCTAGAAAGAAAAGACCCTTTCTAGAGGGTGGATCTTCATTAGGTGGATCAGACAGCCAGGCTGGCACGGTCACCGTGTCTGGCACTGTCCCAGGGGCAGGGCACGGCGCTGGGGCAAGTAGGATGGCTCAGGAGTCTGTAAACTGTGACTCACAGCCAGTGCTTCACTTTGAACCGTTCTTAATGTCCAAGAGAGGCCACCCTGCCCCAAGCAGTGGCTCCCTGCAGGGAGGGATGCTTGTGCAAACAGCCACATCCCTCCAGGACCTTTGTGCCTTTTGGGATGTTGAGGGTCACCACCCTGCCTGGCCCCAAACCCATGCCCAGCTGCTGCTTTCTGCCTCACTGAGAGAGACATCCTCATACAGCCTCTGGCTACTGCACAGAGAGTGTCAGATCTATCATAAATCAGAAGCCAGCAGTGATGGCATCGTGTTCCCATCTCCTCTCTTGAAATCTGGGCTTCCTCTGCCTATGCCATCCATCCCCATTGGCTTCAGCCCCTGCTTGGATTCTGCACTTTGCAGCATCCCTGAGACAAGCAGCATGTGCTCCATGTGTGACACTGACAGGGACAGGGGAGGAGGTGACAACACCTTTTCAACACCTCAGAGAGGTGGAGACATGCCCCCTCATGGCCCACCCAGCACATTTGAGCCTGGTCCATGCATGAGAGCATTTTCCAGATGCCAGTGTGTGTTTAAAGTTTAAAAAGATGAGCGGAAAAGCCCATGTCATGGGTGCTGGAGCTGGAAGGAGAATTTCACCGTCTTGAGGGAGTGTATTGTCCCCAGAGCTGGCCAAGTGGATTTGCATGCTTAATTCCCACTAAGTATTTTTGAAGGAGTAATCTGATAAAATCTTCAACCTGCTGATAGAATAAATTTAATCAGATGTCCCTCAGAAAAGGGCAGTGGGACTTCCAGCTCCCAAACATGCAGACCAGGAGATATGGTCGCCCACCGTGACCCAGCTGGGTCCATTCCAGGCCAGAAGCCAGAGCTCACCATGCGCTGGTGGGGAAAGATTAGTGCGGCTGGGCACAGACAAGGAAAAGACGACTTTTATCCCATTGTTTTTCCCTGTGATTAATCCATCTAAAATGCTCCTCTGAGCGTAGCCAAGGGCAGTGTAAGAAAGAAGCAGTTTGAGCTTTGTGGGGCTTTTCTCCTTTTCTTCCCTCTTTCCAAGTGTGCTTTACAAACATCCTCCCCGCTCACCCTCTCTATTTGCAAAAACCATCCCCTTCTGCCCATGGCTCCTGATGAAGTCCTTGCAGAGTTCCTTGTCCACCTCCAGTCTTTTCAGCACGTATTCAAATTAACCCTTTTGTCCCATTCACACCCCCTTTCTTTGGCGGATATTGTGGCTTTGCCAGCAGCGATCCAGCAGCGGCTATTCTAATGTAATTGCATTCTGGCAATGCCTTGAGAACCTGATCAAGATCATCCCGTAAATTTAATCCCTCCAAATTACAAAATGTTTACTATCAATCACCTTTATGCAGCTTTATTTCGTGGGCTTTTTGCAAGGAGCGAGCGGGATGTGTGTGTTGCCAAAGATGCCCCTTCACGTCTCCAGCTGATCACCTCAATGGGACCAGAGTCAAATGGTCAAGGCCATATGCGTATGAAAGCCCGGGCTGTGCTGCCAGCTATTCTCTCTAGCTCTGCATGGATTTCACACTTTCTATCCTGTTAGGATGCCTACCATTTACTTTAGCGTTGATTTTTTTTATTCCATTTCTAGGTCCTGTGTCATCTGGATTTAATCTAGTTAGCAGATTTTATGCCTAAAATTGCATTGTTAAAAGGAATTGTTTAAATGGGGACCAGTGGAGAACCCTGAAACCCTTGTGTCCCCCCGCGCAGCGCCGGCCACACATACCTCGACTGCTGCGGCCCTTGGCTTGGTGCGAGGGGCTAGGAGGTGGCTTTGCTTTCTTGAAAGCATCCATTGCTATTTTCAGAAGCACAAACAGATGCAAATGTCTCTGCAAACATTGCACAATGAGATGCAGGGAGAGGACAGCCTTTCAAAATCTCTGAATAGTCCTTCAAAGCAAGTCTAATTAGGGTAAGTAGAGGTAATAGGCCCACTTGCGTTTTTTACACTCGAATTTTTCCTCCTCTAAAGCCTGCAAGGCTCTTTTTCCCCTGTGGCTGGGGGGTGGTGGTGGTATATACCCTCTCCCATTTGTTTGCGCTAACAAATGTAGAGATGAAAAGAAGGGGGAGAGGTAGGAAGGCGAGGGGGGGGCTAGAAAAATCAATCATTTGAAAAGTCTCTTCTGTTAGTTTTTTTTGGTGGCTTTCCCTTGTGAGATAGATAGCGGCAGAGCACGCAGCATCCTGGCTGGGGCTGGGTGTGGGGCAGGCACCAAAGCAGAGCCTGCAGCTCGTGTCATGTGGAACTTCAGTAAGTGAAAAAGAAAAGCAGAAGGTATGGGCTGAATACTTGGGTAAATCAGTAATAGAGCTAAAGGGCATATGCCTGTAGGGAATATGTTGGCATAAAAGAGCTTTAAGAGGGGCCATTCATACTGACAAAGGGAGATTTGAATTGCTGCCTTCACAATAGCATGAAAGGATGGGCTTGGGGTGTTCTGAAACAAAGTGGAAATCATACTGCCCTGAACGGCTCTAATAAGCTTTTAACTATTTTACATTATGGCATTACCTCTTTTTTTTTTTTTTTTTTGTTTCTTCTTGTGAGCCGAGTGCCAGTCCCACTTAGAAGTGTGATTTATACTTTTTTCTTCATGGTAACTTTGGAGGAAAATAGATGGGAACTGAAAGGCAGTAATTCAGCTTTTTCAAGACAAGGAGAGGGAAATGCCATCATTTCTGAATGTCCCAGAAATCACACCAGTGCGCTGAGCTCCCTGGCTGCCGCCGGCCGCACCTTCGAACGTCTGGGCCAGGGATGCCGGCTCATGGCACCAACCACCCGTCTAATTGTGCACATTAGCAGCCCTGCAATCAGGCAGACATCGCTGTGCACTAACACTCGCTTCCTGCACTGTGCAACTTAGGTGGGCTTCAGCATGCACTCCAAAAAACGCAGACATTGCTTGGCAACCACCCCAACTTTTACCATCAGCAGAGGTTCAGCATTTCAGCATAGGCTGAAATGTTTGGGGCGACTCGGGGGGCTGCAGCTCCCACCTCTGGGTTGGGAAGGGGGCCGTTGCCTGGCCTGTGTGCCGGGAACCGCGCTGGCTTTGTGCGTGCTGGGGCTCCCTCCCCGAGCTCCCCCCAGATGGTGCGATCGCACGACTGCACTGCTAAAATAGAGCTCGTATAGACAATTAGCCAATTACTCACTCTGTCATTGCACTTTCTTCTTGTAACTGAGATGCAAACTGGACTATGTCTTCTTTGGTAGCTTCATTCATTGGCAGCATTATTTAATGACACTTTTGTCAGCTTTGGGTCTGCCCAAAGATTTCTGAACGTAGCTTTATGAACCCAGAAAGGGTGCCCCGCGGAGTGAAAGCAGACTTTGAGCCTACAGATGATGCTAAAGACAATGAATTCCCCAAAGTCAGGGAAAGAAATCCAGAGCATGGCTACCACAGGGCATGTGGCTCAGTCCCTCATTGTCAGCAGCAGTGGCTATGGGGAGAATAGCCCAGCGGCCAATGGGTCTTGAGCATATGGATGTGGCCACTTTCTCTGCTTAGAGATCTCAGAAAAAATATCACTGCAAGTGCTGCTGAGTCTTTTTAAAGACAGAAAGGTTGGGCAGTTGGAACAGCTCTTTTGGACCAGATTACTCAAAGTTCTCTCTAAGACTGGCCAAAATTAAGTTTTTTTTCTTTAACAGGTGTTTGTTTCAGCCCAGCTGTGCAGCGCCACAGCCACAGAATGAACACAGTGGAAATGGTAAGAGAGAGAGCTTTGCTTTTCAGGGGAGAACCAACACTTGCCTACTGCCTAAGGAAGAAAACTCCATCATTCTATATGTGTTCCTTTGAAACGAGATAATGCTTTTATTATCCATAACTATTTGGATAACAAGCATAATTAGTGGCTCTTACGTCTTCAAGCCCATACAGACGCAGGGATGGCTCCTGGATTGTCTTTGCGAAAGAAGGAAAGAAGAGGAAAGAGAGAGGGAGAGAGGGAGGGAGGGAGGGAGGGAGGGAGGGGGGCTGGCGCGGTGCCCCCGCTCTCAGCGCGGCATGGCTGCGTGTGCCGANAGGAAGGAAGGAAGGAAGGAAGGAAGGAAGGAAGGAAGGAGACGGAAGGAAGGAAGGAAGAAGAAGAAAGAAAGAAAGAAAGAAAGAAAGAAAGAAAGAAAGAAAGAAAGAAAGAAAGAAGAGAAGGAAGAGAAAGAATTCCCACCTGTTTCCTTCTCGAGGGTAGAGTTTCTGTGAGATTTATCTGTGAATTCTCCAAACTGAATTAGAGTTAGGCATGCATGAGACATACACCCTCACAATCCAGTTCGGGGTGTACATGGTCACCAGCACCTTCCCTCAGCTGACAATTCCCTTTCCCTGTATCCCCTATGGCTCCCTGCATGTCCCGGCATCCCGCAGAGCAGCGCAGGTGACGGCCGTGCTGGTGACAGGTACCCCAGACCTTCCTTCCCTGGGACCACAGACCTCATTAGCTGCCACTTGATTTATCAAGAGGGCATTACGGCTTTGGAAGCTGACATCTTTTTAGATTGCAAATAGGAGAGGAGGAAACTGTACCTCGTGAAAAGATTGCTTAAATACTAATTAACCTCTTTTCTTAGATAATGAAAGCACTTCAGTGAGCTGGATAAACACGATGCGCATCAGTTGCTCTCCTGGTGAAGCAAGGGGTAATTGAGAGAGCAATATCCATTACTGGTGTTGTGACAGGAAGGGTTTTCCTTTCAGATTACAAAAGACTTGTTGCAGAAGAGATGGTACTCAAATAAGAAGGAAAAAACCACCATATTCTTTTATCTCAGGAGTTAAATCCTTCCGTTTGAATAACTACTAGCAGTGAAGTAGAAAAAGTGTATTTATATCTAGGAATTGTCAAGTGTAAAAGTGAGAAAGTAAATGAAGGTCATAGGCTTTGAAGGGAGGGATTGGCTCAGCTGCTTGTAGTTGCTGGTCTTTACTGGCAAGGTCTCTAACTTTTCTAGGGTCCGAAATAATGTATAGATAAATATTATCTATTTTCTGCAAGTCCCAGAGACCAAACTGGAAAGCTACAGGGGAAGCAATGCTTCTTCTGGTCCATGTTAAATTAACATCTGAAGGTCATGTCTCATTCTTCCACACAGGTACCAGCTTTGCCTAAAAGGACATTGCTTCCTCAAACGTGAATATTTTAAAGGAGACATTCAGATGGGAAAAGACTTAGGGTAGTTTGATAAACTTTTACCTGCAATTAGTGATTTTCATTATTTTAGACCCTGTCTTTGAGACTCTTATCTCTGCATTATCTTGAAGGTCAGCATGGGGAATCCAACATGAAAATTACCACGCTGGGAATTTTGTCTTCCTTCATTTAATTTGTAACATTTGCTTTCTCTGTTTGGCCTCATTTATCTAAACTGAAGTGCTCATCCAGACCTCTTGGCCCCTACAACAGGGACAAGCTTCTAATTCCATAGTGTCCCTTGGCTATGTGTCTCTTCTGCCACCTCCAAAACTGAGCTAACACCATCTTAGATTTGGGATTTTGTATTTTCATGTTTGCAAATGTTGTCTTTCTTTAGGCTTGTAATCTCAATGGAAACTGCAAGTTGGAAAAGCACAATGTTCTGCCAGGTTTAAACTGGGCTGTGTAAGCCAGGTGCTGCCCTAGACAGCCCTACTGGAGATATTCCTGGGTATGATTTTATAAAGATTGCTGACATCTGCCATACAGAGAGCAAGTGGTTTGTTTGTAAAAATAAGTCAAATTAACTCCTACAGATGGAACTTAATCCATTATTTGTGCAACAAACCATTAAGGTCTGTAATCACCCTGGACTGCCATTAGACAGCTTTAAATGCTTTCCTAGAAGGCAATTTTGTGAAATCTTCAGGTTAAAGAAAAAGATTATCCTGGAATGTGCAGAATGTAATAATCCACGAAAGAGACAGTGAAGTCCTGAGGACTTTGCCAAATCCCTGTTTGGGAAATAGAGGCATCAGTCCCTCACATGCTTCAATTTGTAATTAAGTACATCTCACAAGCATGAAGGAAGAGTGGAAGGGAGACTATGCACTGACACAGACTGGTCCTTCCCTGAAGCACAATGAATCTCAGATTGAAGGCAAGGGATAAGGGGGCTGAACACTGCAATCAAATGGATGAGCTCGAGCAGGGATGTCAGTGAGACACTCATAGCATTTTCTTTCCAATTTCTGTGTTAGGATGCCAAATTTCTGGACTTGATTTCCACACTTCCACTTTGCAGAGTGCATACAAGTCTGTGTCTGTGGACCCTTACCCATGATTACTCAAAGCATAAAGTTAATTTCTTCTCTAAAAATCTTACTTCCACAAGTTTTTACTCTCTGCAGGGCTATGCTGTGTGCTCTGTCCTACTGACATTTGCCAAAGTCCTACTGGCAGTCAATGAGTAATACAAGTGGGGTAGGAGCTGAGTGAGAGGAGTTTCTTGTAATTGTGGAATTGTACACATGGCATGGAGAGAAGTGTAGCATCTGTTCCGGCCTCTCTAATGTGACATTTCATTTTCCTTTTCAAATGATCAGTTTCATAAGATTTTCCAGCAGTAAGATGGGAGGTTCTAAGAGATGCCTTGCACAAATAGATGCAAAAGTGGGAGACCTGAATAACAACGAGTGCTGTGCCATCAGCATTTCCACGCTGGCAGAGAAGAGCATTATCCATTGGGAAGAGTCTTTTCACTCTTGTCTAGTGGATCTTAAACTGGAAGACTGACAAGTGAAAAATAATAGTGATGATAATGGCAGAGCATTGCTCATGTGGAGCCTTGGTCTGCACCACAGTGCCTCACGTGAACCCTCTGCTGTATCTCTTGAGAGAACAGTAACCTCAGCACGGGGGAAACCCCTGTTTCCTGGGGCATGGCTATTTCACCCCCTCAGCTCAGCCTCACACTCCTCATTGCCCTAGGATTAATAACAGGGCTGGGTCTCACAAGGCTTTTAAGGGATCTGTTGTTTCATCATGGCCCTGTGACATCTGTGAGGTCTTCAGTGGCTCTTCACGTTGATCATTAGGCCTTTTGGTTGAGGAGGAAGAGAGAACAAGAATTAGCTGTTCACAGCCCTGCTACTGGGCTACTGGGCATAAACCCAGTTCTGACAAGTAATTTAATTTGTTCATCTAGACTTAAAAAGCTTCTAACAGTGTTATTTGAAGGCTATACAAGTAAGAAGCAAAGTATCAGCTGAAAATTTATGCAGTATTTTTGCATCTCTGCTCTGCTCACATACAGCGAGGACTCACATACAGTGTGAAAATCTTGGTCCTTAGCAGCTCTGCTTCTCTAGATGACTTATTTTAATTGCATGTGCTACCAACGAAAAAAAACTCCTGAAAATTAGTTCTCACCTGCTTCTGCTCTGATAATCTCTACCTACTATACAAATCAGTCTTAGTGGAGCATTTGAGCCCCAGAGATCTATAATTATGATATTAAGTTTCATGTGCTCAGAGGCGGTAGCACAGACTGTATTTTGCAGGTCATGTACAGAGTAAAATCAAAATCTATGACAGATTGAGGCCCAATAATGAAAATCCTTCTTAGGATCCTCTTGTTCATAACTAAATGCTCACCACAGCAAGGATGAAACAAGTAGGGCACCACATGGCACTGAAAATGCAGAAAAATACTTGTAACTAAAACCTGTACAGAATTTTGTATTTGCAGTTATTTCCTTACTTGTTGAGCACAGGTAATTCACAGAGAATCTCCAGAGCTTCAGATCAGTTGGAAAAGGCTGAAACAGAGTAGTTCCAGCTGATGTGGGCCCTTCTCACCAGAGCACACAAGCTTCTTGTAGCTGGCAGGGGACTGTTTCCCCACAGTAAATCCCAGCAGAGAGAAAGTAGGATAATCCCAGCTGTGTTTCGAGAAAGTCAGCGCTGGATGTCTCCCAGCCAGCAGGGATTCCCTATCAATGGACCCATCTCAGACTTTCTCTCCTAACTAAAGGGGAATTAAGAGAGACATAAGGACTTGCAGAACCTCCTGGCAGAGGGTCCCTAATGCTTGCATGCCCTAGAGGTAGCTGAATGGATCCAACAGGGCTAAAGTGTTACCAACACCTATCAGCAGACATATGAAAAAATGCATATGCATACATGCAATGTAGTGCCAAGATTAAAAATCAAGATTCTATTTCAGTTATTTCTGAAGTCAGTAAGGATCTTGCCACTGGTGTCAGTGGGACTGAGATTGTTGACTGTTTATAGATATTTTTTACCACAGAACAATCTGGTATTTCCAAAAAATTTGCTAGTGCTTTCCTCAGCCCTAGTATTTAAGTTGGGTATTTTTTTTCCCTGTACTTATGCAAGGAGATTATTTTAGTGCAATTAAAAATAGCCGCCTGTTTCCAGCCGGGGAAGCCTGTTCCAATTCACCAAACTATTCTTTTGATAAAAATAAATACAAACCCCCTTGTTGTAAACGGGAGTGCAGGTTGGTCCTGCAGCCTCTGAATATGGGCATTCCATCTGTCCTGTCGGCAGATTTGTTCAACTATGTCTGAACCTATCACCGCTCCGGGGAGAAACTGTTCTCTGACTCATGTTAATGTATGAATCTAATTGTGTCCTCACGCAGTTTGCAGCTTTCATTGCCCATTAGGAACATTAACATCATACACTGAGTCCTGCTAGATGTATGGTCTTTATATACTGCATAATGTCCACAGATCTCTGCTGGCAGCTAAGAAAACAAAAGAATAGAGGATATTTTGAAGTTCTGTGGAGGTTTTTTTTTTTCTTCTTTGAGATTGAAGTCCAGCGTCTTGGGACCCAGTGACTTTAGATGACCTTCCGCCTCCATGGACTGTACTAAATTTCAGCCCCTGGAGGCTCCTGCATACAAAACCTCCTGGCTTTCAAGGGCAGGTGCAAGCAAAGCTTCACTGCGTCACAGATCAAGACCTGTTACTGCCAGAATTAGATTTCACAAATCTCTTTTATTTAACAGAACATCATTAAGGGACTGCTGTATACTGGTTGATGGTGTCTTTAATTAATTTAAGTATTATGCTGCTATTAAGATTTCAAAAAAGTTACACTTTTCAGCATTTATAGTTACTGAGAAGCAGAGGTGGATGCATGTCTGTATAGACATGCACATGAAAACTGTGTTAAAGAAATACTTATCTATATTGTAGGCTGAGGCATTCAAAAAGGAGGAAATGCTGACACTGAAGTATCTGTGCAAATTAAATTTAGCTCTTCTAATTTTTGTGACAATTATATGATCCCAAATTACATTTTGATAATATCTCCATCTTCTTCCCACAGGAGGATTAATTTCAGGCAGAGCTTCTGCCTGTTTGATGAACAGCTTCTCAGTGTTCTGTCTGATGCTTTCAGTGTTTGCCCTCTGCCTTTTTCCCTATACCATGTATGATCATGTCCTAAAGAATTCCTTCCTGGGCTTTTACTGCAGCCCTGAGCACTGAGTGCTCTGAAAGCTCTGCATAATTAAATCCTTAAATTCACCGATGAGGGGATGCTGGAACCCCAGTTTTACAGATGGGAAACTGAGGCACAGAAAAATGAAAGTCAATTAATTCCATAACCCTTGGCAGTCCCATCAGGGATCTGATTTATTTGGGCTTGTACAACACCATCTCTTCATCTCTCCCCACAAACTCCCTGCTAATTGCATGTACAGCTCCAATTCACCTACCCATGTTTTGGAGAAGGCTGTAGAGACATGTCTGAGCTGCCTCATTTGCCCAATAAAAGAAGGCAAAGAGGATAAAACTTGTTTTTAAGGGTCTCTGTGCCCAGTGCAACATGGGAGCATTAAGCAATGCTAAAGAGAGGGAGGATGGAGTCAGGAAGAGTAGAAGGTAGGATTTTGGGGGTCAGAGGGCTCCCCCATTACACATAATTGCAGGAGAAAGGAAAGTTTGGGACTTTGCAATGGTGGAGCAGATTTCCTGGAGATGAGGGTACTCTTGACACCCTCAGTCTCTAGCTGAGAGAGAGAGCTGTGCTACAGCTGGTGCTGAGACCATGAGTTGGCATCTTTGGCCACTCTTTTTCCTCTCTCTGCCAGCAAGTGTCCTGGGAGAGCCTCTGTCCCACCTTGTGACTTGAAGAAAAGAGGCAGCTCATTCCTGTCAAGTTCTACCAGTGCCACAGGTTCAGGAAAAGTGACAAGCTCTGTACCCTGCTCAGGAGTGCAGCACCTTCTCATTTTCCCCAAGCTCCTGACACCTTGCAGCTCCTGCTGTGAACCACAGCAAGGACAGCCTGAAACACCAGCACTGCTGGCATCACCACTCTGCTCCGTTCTCTGCACCTCCTGAACAGAGCTCTAATTGCCTGTCGAGGAGACTTGAGGGCCAGCAGATGTTTGCTGCATGTGTCTGTGGCCAGTGGGGTGTCAGAAGTGCTGGCTGCTGCCTCGGGGTGATCTCTTCCCTACCACCCCAGCCTCCTTCTGAGGAGTGAACCCCTTGAGTTCAAGAAACAAAACTCCAGAGGCGCTGCCAAAATTCAGTACAAACGTTAAAAATTTTATTTACAGAGTAAAGTACGATTTCTTAAAAAAAACATTCCAAAACAAAACTCTCACTTAGATAAGAGGTATAATAATAGAATAAAGCTCTTTATGTACAAAAATACAATTTTCATATGAATGAACATCTTGAATAAATTAAACTGCTCTCTGGTCCAGTCACTGAATACCCCGTGTGTGCTCCCACTCTAAAGCAGGCCGGCCAGGCTGGGGGTCAGCATCTATAATGCATGAGCCTCTCCGCTGTCCGCCGGGTGCGGGGTCCCATCGGGGCCGGTGCTGGGACCCCCAGGAGGGGCTGAGCCGCCCCGGGGCAGGGCCGGGGAGATGCGCTGAGCCCTGCGCTGTGCCCCGGGCCGCATCGGCCCCTTAAGCCTTTTCATGGCATTGTCAGGGCGTTCAAACCAAATTTTCATGCTCGTTTTTCTTCGCTGGAGAGCTACAAATTGTAAAATTGACTTTTCACCTCGTCTGCGGCAGCAAATCTGTCGCTTTTCTTCTTCACAGGTTTTCGGAGTAGCGCGAGACGCGAGGCGGGGGTCGGTGGTACGGGCTGGGGGCAAGGGAGGCGATGAAAAGTGCAACAGGACGAGGCCCTCCCTCACCCCCCCTCCGGCACGGCTCCGGGCCGAGCGCCGGGCGCTGCGCGGGGCGATGCGCGCTAGCGGAGCGGCACGCCCGGCCCGGCGGGCAGCCCGCGGAAGCCCCTTAGGCTGTCGGCGGGCGCATAAGCGCAGTCCTCGGAGGTGGCGGGGCTGCTGGGGCCGGAGGCGGAGGCGCAGAGCGAAGGGGCGGACGGGGAGGCGCTGGACAGCCAGGACCCCGCGTCGCTTCCGGGGCTGGGGGGCGCGGCGGTCCCGCGGAAGGCGGGGGGCGGCGGGAGGCACTGCTCGGCCAGGCGGAGGGTCTCGGAGAGGGCCCAGATGTAGTTGTAGGCGAAGCGCAGGGTCTCGATCTTCGTCAGCTTGGTGTCGTCGGGGAAGGTGGGGAGGACGCTGCGGAGTTCGTCCAGCGCGGCATTGAGGTGGTGCATGCGGTTCCGCTCCCGGTCGTTGGCCTTGACCCGCCGGCTGCGCTTCAGCGTGTGCAGCAGCGCCTCGGTCCGCGCTCGGGCACGGCCGCGTCGTCTCCGCCGCTCCCGCGGAGCGCCGGGCTCCGCGCCGTCGCCGCTGCTGGGCGCCTCGGCGGGCATCCTGCGGGAGAGAAGCCGGAGCCCCGTCACTGCCACGCGGGGCAGAGAAGGATGGAGGGAGAAACGAAGGGGAAGGTGCGAAGCTGCCGGGGAGGGGGTGGGAGGAAGGAAAAAAAAAAAAAATGAAGAGGGTGGAGGTGCGGCTGCTTGGCAGGTGCCGGTGCTCCCGTACTCACATGGAATGGGAATCCCGGGAATGCGGTTAAGCAATAACGGTATAAAAACACAGAGGAAAAAGCCAAGCCAGCTGCTATAGGGAAAAGCAGGGGATTCAGCGCTGTAATAAA